>VWZU01012542.1:1042491-1162984 GCA_013397095.1 Sterrhoptilus dennistouni
AAAAAGTGCGCGGAAGTATCATAGACACGAATTCTTTAATTACAGGCTTTCCTAAATTCGCCAGCTGTACATTGTCACAGCTGACAGGGCTGGTAGCTGTTGAGGAGGAGAGTAAAAGTTTTGGAGAGATTACCCGCCTAAGTGAAGCCATATGGATGACTTGGTGGGTGATAAGCAGGATATAGAAACTAATTTCTTTGTCTGAAAAAGTGTATTTGCAAAGAATTGCAAGCAATCTTCATTGTACTCCCTGTGTTTAATATGTTTGAAACGTCAGTTTGAAGGAAATTTTAGCAAGTACTTTCTTAGAGTAACTGCTGACTCCTTCTGCTTTTGATAGATTGTCAGAACGGAACTGTATAGAAATTGTCACGAAGCTGATCGCTGAAAAGCAGCTGGAAGTAGTGCACACACTCGATGGCAAGGAATATGTCACTCCAGCACAGATTAGTAAGGAGATCCGTGATGAGCTTCAGGTTTGTGGTGGTAAGTGTGGCATTTTCCTTTTTCCTTTGGATTTGGAAGTTAATTTTGAAAGCTACAGAAAGAATTTGAAAGTTTTCAGTACCCTTAATCTTTGAGAAAAAGTCAGTTTGCTTCATCTACACATTAATTCACCTGCTGCTCTTTTATTTTCACTTCAGATATGTGTCAAGCTTTTAGATAAGCGTATCAAGATATGTTATTTGGTTTGTTTTCACCCATGTGGAATTTCTCACATAGAAGTTGTATAAAAATCCTTTTAAAGGAAATTTGGCCAAGTTTAGTATCTGGCCGAGATATTTGGCCTTATCTTCGATTTTCAAAGTCATTCTCTTTTCACACCTTTAGTGATAATAATATTTGTAAATTGTCACTGACAGGTCTTTTATTTTGCCATTGTGAAAGGCCAACTGTATTGGAGGATGTGACATATATATAAGGAAGCAAGTACTGTTCAGACAGCATTTTATCATTGGCTTTAATGAGCAGTGTATTGTACTTTGAATTATACTTAAGGGTGAATTTCACAGTGTCATATGTTCAGAAAAATTAACTTCTCATTATGTCCATACAGATTAGACATTTTCTCACTGTTACTAGAGGTTTGCCTCAGTTTTTGTTTTGCCATTGTGTATCATACCAGTGGGACAGCTTGGGCTGAATTAAAATTCACTAGGTTTTTTTGTTAGTAGCATCATGCAAAGGTTTTAACTATCTCTGTGTACTTGTGGACTAGTTTAATTGGTCTACAGAAAAAAGTAATTAAATATTGTGTGCACAATGAGCTGTACTAGGTTCTAAATCTGTTCAGATATGTTTCATATACTAAAAATGTGTTTTAACTTTTCTTGAAGGTCGAGTTAACATTGTCGACTTACAACAGGTAACTTCAGTAATAAAAACTTCATGCTTCTTAATTTTCTTTGCCATATATAATGTGAATATGGAATTCATTAGTTTTACTCCAGCTAAGTTATTTTTTTAAAACAAAACAAATTTTATGAAGAGCTGGTAGCTCATGTCAGGATACTGCAGATTATTTAATCTGGCCATTTATTCCTTTTTGAAGCTTCTCTGCTTAGTGATAATCTAGGACTTCTGAAATCACTAGTGATATATACAGTTTTTGTTTATGAACTCTTCCTTTGTAAACTAAGGAGGGCAGACAGAAAAGAAATACGTTATCATTTAAATTTAAAGCTACAGGAGCATGCATAATTAATTTTGCATGCCTCTGTGAATCTTTCCTCTTTCTTCATTTTTCTCTTGTCTCCACTAATCTTTGTTCTGGAGTAGTCTTCCTCTGTGTCTAATTTTCCCTTCGGACTTGAGCAAAATTACTTGGAAACAGAAAACCTTTCTGAAAGCCAGTTTCCTATTTCCTCTTACTGCTTTCTGGTATTTTTTATTATAAAGGTTTCTCTTAACCTTGTAACAGTTGCAAAGAGAGGGTGGTTTTTTTTTTTTTTTTTTTTTTTTTTTCCTTTGGTTTTTTTTTTTTTTTTTTTTTTTTTTTTTTTTTTTTTTTTTTTTTTTTTTTTTTTTTTTTTTTTTTTTTTTTTTTGTTTTGTTTGTTTGTTTTGTTTTGTTTTGTTTTGTTTTGTTTTCCCTAAAGCATTGCTGCTTTTTTCCAAAACTCAGATTGTGTTCATATGCAATAGTATAACAAAATAAAAGCAGGTTTTTTTCAAGATATTGGAATGTGTAACTAATATCTCAATGTTTGAGAATGATTTTCAATTTAAAGTTCTGATAAGAGGTGTTGTTTTTAGGTAATAAATGTGGACCTTCTGCACATTGAAAACAGAGCTAATGACATTGTTAAATCTGAAAAAGGTATTCAGCTTGTACTGGGACAGCTTATAAATGAGTGAGTACCTTGAGGAGCAATATGTATAATTCATACGGTATTTATTTTTTAATAAACACAGGCTAAAAATAATGTCCAACATGTGTTGCTTCTGCTGAATGTCTGTGTTCAGTGTCCTGCATTTAAGAGGCTTCATTTCTTACCCAGTGCCTTTGTGTACAACAGCCAGATCTCATTTGCTCTCTGCCTCAGCTATTGACAAACCTTCTACCTCTTCTTTTACCTCACAAGCCTAAGATGTTTGAGCTAGTTATTTCATTGCTTCCACTGAAGTAGTACTCTTATGGGGTTGTCCTTTTTATTGATTGAGCTTCAGGATCTGTTCTCGTCAAAGAATCCGAAGTTCCTGACCGTCTTGACATAGTTAAGACCTGTCTTGCTAACTAAAGCTGTCTTCCAATTTTCATTGATATAATGTTTTCCTCTTTCTCTTGCTTGAATTTTTCATATGAGTAGATAAACCTCCTCTTAATACTAGCTACCTTCTTAGCAGGCTTTTTAAAACACACATTTTCATTTTCACTGTTCTCCTTTATTCATTTAAAATAACTTTCAGTTTATTTTTGCAAAGATGTAACAGAAAGAGGTATATTAAAAGAGGTCAGTTATTCAGTATATGATCTTGAGGTTGATTTTGCATGTCACACTTAATGTGTTGTCTTTCATTCTTCTCGTTTTTACAAAAGGAGTTATCTGGATCAATTAGCAGAAGAAATAAATGATAAACTACAGGAAACTGGCCAGGTGACAATATCGGAACTCTGCAAGGCATACGACCTTCCAGGAGACTTCCTGATACAGGTGAAGAAAGCCACCAACCCAGCAAATGCAGAATTGGTTGTAGCCACCTTCTTTCTTTATCTTTGCAATATCCATGGCTTTAAGTCATCATTTTGTACAAAATTAATATTAAGGTTAAATCTTAGTTTTCATGATGCATCTGCAAACCGTAATTCTGTTTTCTGCAAAGTTTTCTGTCATTAAATACCCATATATCTGATGGAGGAAGGCTTAGAAAAGCTCAATTCTTCTATTTGCAGGCATTATCCAGGCGTTTGGGCAGAATTATTCATGGACAACTAGACCAGGAAAACCGTGGGGTGATTTTTACAGAAGCCTTTGTGTCCCGCCATCGAGCACGCATTCGTGGGCTCTTCACTGCAATTACCAGGTAAATTGCAATACCTGCAACCACATATTAAAATATTTTGCCATAGATTCACTCGTGATTGAAAAAGAAAAGAAAAAAAAGACCTATGGGTAGATTCCTCTAAGTGTAGTTCAGTTCCTGGGACCAATCCTCAGTTATGTTAGACTCACTTGTTAGAAGTGGAGACTCTCTTTGAAAAAAAAGGGTAGTATAACAATATACACTATACAACATACTTTAGTGTTTTGGCTGAAGAAGATGTTAATCTATAGTTCTTTTGTTACTTTGTAGAATATCCTCATGTCACTCCACCACTTCTTAGTTGGTTATGTATTGATGTGGTTGCTTCAGGTGATTATAAATAAGTTTTTCTTATTAAATCAATAAATTTTTGTTTCACTTTCTGGGAAGAGGAAAACTTAACAAAGCAGAAGTTCACTTAAAGTAATTATCATTGGTTTTGTGTTATCACTTCACAGTAATTCAGAATTAAAACCCTGTAAGCTATTTTAAACATCAGTGTAGTACCCTGAGGCTAAGAAACTACGTAGTTCTGTTCATTTATAGTAACCTCTTTTATTTCTGGATTCTCCACATCAGTTTCATATAATTAATTGATATTGTTTTGTTTTTCTTTTTTTCCCAAGGCCTACACCTGTAAGTAACTTGATCACTCGGTATGGATTTCAAGAACATTTACTTTACTGTGAGTTTCTTTCAAAATACTTTGTGTGCTTGTTAGAAAATCCATTCTTCATTATTAAAAATGTGCTTTCAAAGAAGCTTTTTAGTATAGAGCCTTAGTTCTGAAATACAGAACAATGTTTTTCCCTTTAGTGTAGAAAGTATCAAATGCTTCCTGCTATCCATAACTAAAGGGATGTTCTCTGTATCCAAAGCAATGAAAACATTTATTGATAAGATGCCTCTGGGGGCAGAATGATGCAAGAAGTACAGTACTTATTTATTCATCTCTTTCATTGTTTGCCCTTAGCTACTCACAGTTTTATCAGTGAAGCACACAAAAGGGGACAGACCTTATGTAGCCAAGTGGTATTAATTGCTCAGGATTTTATTTACTGACTTTTCTGTGATAATGGAGGCTAAGCTTTTGTTATACTCTTAGTTCAATGACTTTATATGCTGAGAGATAAAACAAATCCTTAAACTGTTTGCTTTTATTTTCTGCGGTTCCTTTTCTAAATAGAAGTGCATAAAGATTCCCTATTCAGCTGCTGAAATCTTCAGGCTCTGCTTGTTTGTCACTTTGTATGCCCTCTGCTATCTCTCAAAGATGCTGCTTCAAGCATCATTAGTCCTCTATGCTGTCTGACCAAGTGCTGCTGGTCTTCTAAAATCCTTTAATAGTTTTCTGTCTCTTCTATCCCTTGATGCTTCTCTTGATTGTGTCTTTTTGCCTTCAGGCAAAAAGCTTTAGCTCCACTGTAGCATCTCTCTGCTTATCCTGTTGTTCTCCACCACAAACTTATTCATTAAAAATTAAAATCCTTAAATAAAATCATGTAAACACTCTACTTTCACATCATCAGTTTAAAATTTCCACCTTTTTTTTTTTAATATGCCATCCACATTTTCATAAATTAAAGGGAAAATCTGTGAAATTTCATTATAATAATGTGTCTATTCCCAGCAAATTTCAGTATTTGGTTACAGTCTATTTCAGATAAGTCCTTCAAGTACATCATCCTGCTTTGATGATGTACAGTGTTAATGTGAATTGAAGTTCTGCTGTTTTCCTGACACCAGTGATCATCACAATACATACTTCTAGTACTTCCATGGGGTTTTTTTAGTGAATTTGTTTGTCTCTTTCTTTAGTTTTTCTTATTGTCTTTCATTACCTCTGCAGTTTCTAAGTTTCAAAGAGCTTTTTATCTTTTTATTCACTGCCAGATTTTATTGTGCCAGATTTATTTGCTGAGATAACATTTCAATTTCACAAATGTTGGAAACTTGAAAAATAGCTTTTAGTGATGTTACTTACTAGCTTTTTATGTCTTTCGCTGTTGGCGAAAGTGGTCTTTGTCAGTTTTCTGTGTCTTCCAGAAAAAAAATGGAAGTTCAGTGTAATATTTGTATAGTTTACAAACAGCTAATTATTTAATAAATACTTGGGTTTAGGCAGGATAAATATTATTTTTTGGTTCTTTCACATATATATGCTGCTATTCATCTTAAGCTCTCATGAAGTTACGATAAAAGGTAGTTTTAGAAATGAGAAACTCTTCAGGTTAAAACACAAATTACAAAGCATAAGGAAATCAGAGATGTTATTCATTTCTGAGCATTATGTTACTGATGTAGGACTGACATAGAGGGATGCTTACCATCTTTGCTGGACTTTGACAGAGACCTATTGGACACTACAAACTGCTCTGTCACCTTTAAAAATAAATGAGAATTTATGGTAGTTCTACAGGGATCCTGTTGTTTTGAATCAAAATACTGTCTAGACATAGTTGTAGCAATGGTCTGTAAAATCTCTGAGAGCACCTCCTCTGCCCTGGAGTTTTAGTACTGGCACTTGATAAAATACAGAGTTTAACTGATATCTTCTTTTCACTTCTTTTCTTCCAGCATCTTCTTTCCATAAAGACTCTGGTTCATTAGTAGAATTTTCAGACAATTTTGTGGAGCTCTAGGAAAGTCTAATTCTTTTTTCTAAAAACTTTGAATTAAAAGAAGATGAAATTGCAAACAGAGCTAATCTGTATTTTCTGCGAATAGCTTAAGCAGAATAGGCACATTGACTCTATTTTCTAGGGCAACTAAAATATTAGGAAGTATGAAAAACTAACTTTATTTCCAGAATTGGTCTTATAATTTCCATCTTATAAATTTCATTTTATTCAATGTAACTGAACCACTGCAGAACATGATTTCTGGCTCTTGTCTTAAATTACATAAAGCCATGTCTTGTTTAAATCAGTTTCTCTTTCTGCTGCATTTTTTTTAGTGTAAGTATTGTTCAGCTTTGCTAGTGGCAGTTGTGTTCAGTAGCTGCAAGCTTATAGAAGCTCATCTACACTATGGGCATATCTGACAAAAACTATCGTGATTTACTATGCACTGTTTCTTCTGGATCTGGGCTTTCAGGTAAACTTTCCTGCATAAGTGAGCTAAACCTCTGTGTGCTGTACTAAGCATGTTGTAGTGTTGACTGCTACTTCTATTTAATGAGGAGGAAGCCTTGCCATGTGATACCATTTAATGTTTTGTTCCAGAGCAAAACTTACCTTTTAATGAAATAGAAATGGACATAAACTGAGTATAAAAAAAAGCCATCTGGCAAAGCTCTGGAAATTAGCAGAGTTAGCAGTTGATGCCACTGATTTTTTAAAGTATATCTCTTGTATTACAGAAAGACAGAAGCAAAACATAGGAGGCAAATCAGATATTCCTCTGCAACTTAAATGGATGGAAAAAAAAATCTTACTTAGCATCAAGAAGTGCTTAGTACTTTGGTACCACCAGTTACCAATATGTTCAGTGTCAGCAGTATTTTTGTATTCTCCAGAGGTTATTATTAGTAACTGTTATGCAGTTTAGGTAATGACTTTTCATGTCATTTTCTGTATTCAGATTTTTTTTTTCCATTTTGGTTAACATGCAAGCAGGCGAATTCAAGGAGAAATTATTTATAAAACGCTAATATATTTTACTCTTCTGGCCTGAGAAGGATTCTTCTGTGTCTGCATTTTTTTAATTAAAAGTTAAAACTGCCCACATATATGTTCAATAAACAGTCTTTTGATCCTGCCATTGTTGCTCACTCTTTGGAAACTTCATCTGATTTCCAGAGCTTTTGTGAAGAAATTCTCATAAGTGTTAAAAATAATTGATAGAGCTTGGCAGTGTTTCACTAGAACAAGCACAAACTAATTGGTGGAAAAAAAGAAGAAACAAACCAGGGAAAATAATTACTATCTTTTGATTAATAGATATACTAACTTAGGAAACATCTCTTCATTTATTTTCCTCTTGTAGCTTTGCTAGAAGAACTTGTTAATGCTGGTCGTCTAAAAGGCACCGTGGTTGGTGGGAGACAGGATAAAGCTGTGTTTGTTCCAGACATCTATTCCAGAACACAGAACAAATGGGTGGATTCCTTTTTCAAGCAGAATGGTTACTTAGGTAATTAATCTATATTCTTACAGATAAAATCTATATTCTTACAGATAAAATAGCTTTCTAAAACTACTGTAGGTAATTGGTTTTACCTTAATATAGCTAGTGCCTAGAGTGAAGCCTCACAAGTAGAGGTGGAAATCAATGCACTGGCTGATACTCCTTTGCTAAAGGACAATCTTGCTCATAATGATGTGTATTACTTCATCACAGTGAACT
Organism: Sterrhoptilus dennistouni; assembly: GCA_013397095.1. NCBI lineage: Eukaryota > Metazoa > Chordata > Aves > Passeriformes > Zosteropidae > Sterrhoptilus > Sterrhoptilus dennistouni. The sequence continues at coordinate 1,050,363 of VWZU01012542.1, forward strand.
GTATTTCTGTTGAGGGGATCATATTGCTAAACAGCAACTGTTTCTCACAAACAGTTAAAAATGCTGTTAAAAGTGCTCTGGAAGATTTTTTTTCCAAAATGATATTTGTAGAACTGGAGAGTAGCAGTAGTGTCCTGATTTGAATCCAGACAATTCTATCTAACTTCAAGCTGAGTGATGCTAGATGATGGTGTTTTGAAACACCATAAGATGTGGGAAAATGTGGATCTGAATAAAGAGAGGAATGTCCCCTTATGGTCCCAAACAGTCAGGCCCTAAGTAGCAGTTGTTCTTGCAGATTGAAAAGGTTCACCATAACTTACAATGATAGTATTAAGTGTTTCTGTAATACTGCCTGACTGATGGAGTGTCTCTCAGTCTTTGAGTGTTTTCCCCACATCTTAAGTATAAACTGCTAAAGAGTTGAGAACAAAATATTGGACACTGTATGTGTATTGTAAATACTGTGCTATATTAGAATCCTTTGGAAAGACTTGACTGCAAATATAAACTTTGTGGTATAAGAATCTGAAAAAAACCCGATTTTCTAAACTCAGATCAAAGTCACATCCACGATTTAATCTGCACATTTCTATTAACAACATTTAGATGTAGCTTGTCCTGAACTAAGTTTTAGGTCAGTATTAGCTTAAAGCTCCATTTACTTGTATAAAAAATATGTGTAACTCTTTCATTCCTGTTTTCAAAATAAAGTCATCCCATAAGATCTTGTATGTGTATGAGGGAACTAAATTTTAACAGACATCTAACTATTTTACAGAATTTGATGCATTGTATAGACTTGGCATCCCTGACCCAGCAGCCTACATTAAAAAAAGATACAAGTCCACACAGCTCTTGTTTCTGAGAGCAGCTTGTGTTGGTCAAGAAATCGTGGATCAAGTTGAAGCATCTGTGGAGGAAGCCATCAGCTCTGGAAACTGGATAGATGTAGCAGTAAGCAATCCTTTCAGTTGTTGTTGTTGTTTGCTTTCTTTATTTTTTCTTATTTTTGTGTCAAATGATACTTTATTGAAACTACATAAATGTATAATGAAATTCTATGTTGTCAAAGAAGAAAATTCTCTTTAATTAAAATGACAAGTAAAAGGGCATTATTTGCCTTTGATCTGAACAAAAACGGGAAGGACATACTGGCAATCAGTTTATAGATATGTAAGACTAACTTTCATTTCAAAACTTGTGTGAAAGTACTCTGCTAGAGAGCAATATATTTCTGTTGAGCTTTTTATTTTTTTTTTTTTTTTGAGAAAATGTCTAAACTAAATGCTTACAACACTTTTGGTGAACAGAGGGATCTTAGCCACTTTGTCCTGGCTAAGTAGCACGACCTTTGTTGCTATTAAGTCCTGTTGTTGTTCTGTGCTTGGTGTTACTCTGTAGCTGTTGAGCTTCATTTTGAAGAAGTTGCCATGCATTTGCCCAGAGGTAGCACGTATTTCTAGAGCAATGTGGATTTGTCATGTTAGAAGATTTAAAATCATGTGTACTCTTAAATTACTAGCTTAATTTGAAAAGTGCAGTGCTTTCGGAATAGTTAGCAGATGTCAAATGGCCTGTGTCTATTCTTTTTATCCACTTACAAGGCTATTGCATTTTAATTTTCTTTACCCTAGACTCTTCTGCCCAGCTCATTGTCCGAAGAAGATGTTGGGATTTTGCTCCAGCAAGTGATGAGATCTTTGAACAAAAGCTCCTCAGGTTTAGTCTTCAATGACACCATTGCAGTCAGTGAGAAATTTCTAAGCAGCTGTGCTGACCTTTTTTCTGATCTGATGCAACAGAAAGCAGAAAAGGTACAGTAGGTTCTTTATTAGTCAAGATGCAGTGCACACTGAGTGTTGGAGTAAAGATCATGGGACTTCCTAGTCACTGTTAAAATTTCTGTACATCTCATCTGGAATACAACTAGAGAAGAAGCAAAACAAATGAACAACAGGTTTCTGTATTTAATGGGTGTAATTTATATTCTGTCTCATGTTTTGCGTGAGAATCCAAGTCTCGTGTTGCACTTGGAAAACATGAAGTTTGATAAGTGTACTTGAAAATGGCCAAATGGCTTAAATATTTTTTCCATTGCTGTGTGTATTTTTTTGCTATGATGTGCATGTTCTTCATTTTAGGAAATTAAGAACAACCCTGTTAATTTAATCACTGAAGAAGATTTAAAACAGGCTTCTTGTTTAGAGAGCTCATATGCCAATAAAAAAGACAAAAAAGATGAAAGAAGAAAGAAAGCCACAGGTAAAACATCAATATTCAGCTTAAACAAAAAAACCCAAAACAAACTTGTTTTATCTTTGAAATACTCAAATATAAAGTTAGTATATTTTGTAGTCCATTAAATGCTTCCAGTCCGTTGCTAAGATATTTAAGAAATAATCCAACCACTTATCATTACACTGTGGATGTGGATACATCTCAGCTATGCTCATGAGAACCAATTTCAGACTTAGAAATGCAGGGGAAGTACTATAAAGGTCTCTTGAGTTAGTTGAATACAACTGTTTTTAGAAACAAGGAATCCTGTGTTCATTTCTTATTTTATACAATATAATCTCATAAAACTGAATAAAACCGGTATTAGGTCAGGAACCTCTGTGCCATGTTTTATTACACAGTATAGATACAATTTTAGTCTCCATTTTTCAAAGATCCAGGAAAATTAATATGATTCTTATTACTTCTCTTGAGATATTAATTCCAAAATAACTTTTTCTGTTGTTTGCACATGTAACAGTTACTTTGAGATTAAGACAGTTTACTTTGAGTATATTCTGGATTAAATTAATCCCAAATCTTACTGCATTTGTGTGGTGACTGTTTAGAATAGATTTCAGTTGAAGGAAGAATAAAAATATGGGTTTGACTCTTTGAAATCTTTTTGGTTTTTTAAAACAGTATTCAGTCTGAAGAGTGTGAATCCCAAAAACTTCATGTAGCTCTTGTGCTGCTACAACACAGCTGAGCAATCTATGTTGAACTCACTTGTAGAGTGTTACTGTGCCACTTAAAGTAAGAAAATCAGAGCTCTGATGCATTTGGCTTGATTGAATATATTCATCTGAAAAACAGAACACTCTACTCTTAAAAGAAAAAGCTCAGTTGACATGGAAATTAAACTTTTTCTGGCCACAAGAGATGGCAGATTTTTCTAGGCCACAGCTAAGGTAGAGAAGCTTGGAACCTTAATTGAATTGTCATAATACAATGACTTTGGTTTCCAGCCCTCTGAGGAGTGAGACTCTACTGAGCCTGTCCTACGTGTCTAGACAAATTCATACCCACAGGTAACATGCTGCACCATCAGCAAGCACTACCCTGAAATGTTTTCTTATGGACTGTTATGTGCATTGCCTAAAAACACCCCAACATAGCAGTTTTATGTAATTTAATTACTGTAATGCAGTCACATTTCAAATAAGCTTGTGAAAAGCGCTAATTTTGTTTGGCTGTTCCTTCAAAGTGGTGCTTAAAAATCCATCTATGGCGTGTAACAGATGCAGTTAGCTTTTTAAGTAATAGCATCTGGTCTTTGTGTTTCCATTTCTTAAACAATGGTAGTTACATAATGTAGCTGCTTGAAAACTTGGACCATATTTAAATGGAAAAAGCACCTACTTTCTCAAGGCATAGTGTATATATGTATGGCACTATGGAGTTTAGATTTCTTCCAAATGAAAAAATACCCGAAGAGGCTGTGAAAACGGGAACAAAGAACAGAAGAGCTTGCCTTGTGGCTTAGGGCTGTATAGCAAATTGAGATTCTGTCTGCAGTTGCATACATCGATTGCAGGACTTCTGAGCAAATTTGTTACTTGTATCAGAACTGGAGCATCCCATTGCTCTATAGTAATCTAGGAAAAGTCAAAAAAGGTTGAGAACTCTAGTTAATTGAATGTGTGCTTCCAAGAATATTTTGGATAAATGCATAGGATTCTTTCTCTGAAAATTAACAAAGTTACATTATCTAAAATATTTTTTACAAACTCAGTTATTTAGCATCACTGAATAAAAATGCTAAATGCTCACTAAGATGCTATTTTCAGCTGAAGATCCCCCATTACATTATGGACTCTAAAATCTTGTCTGTTTTTAGCTGAAGAAAGACACTGCACTTTTTTTTTTTTTTCCCTTAATATATGAATTTGATGTTAGACTTTTTTGTGTGTTGATGACAGCTTAAACAAAGCTTTGCCTCAGTTGCTTTTTTTTCTTAAGAATGAAACTTATGGCCCTAAGATTCTGAAATACGTGTTCTAGGTTGTGTTTAGAATCAATTTGGGGTTTTCAATCCAGCATTAACAAGTAATACAGATAAATTATCATGGTATTGTAAACTTTTTAAGTGCTACAACTTTCCTGTGTACTAAGCAAATGATTCCCCACCAGAGGGCAGTGGAAGCGTGAGAGGAGGAGGTGGTGGGAATGCCAGAGAGATAAAGATTAAGAAAACCAAGAAGAAAGGAAGAAAGGATGCTGACAGTGATGAAGAGTCACAAGGGACTGCCACAGGTTTGTCATTTTATTTTAGGCACTATCCATTCATATCTATTCAACACAGTTTTACTACTTGCTTTTTTTTCTACATCTGTTTTCCCCCCACTGTTTAGATAAGGTCAGCTAAAATGTCAGGATGAGAATATCTAGTTAAAATTTTATCAGTAGATCTAATGTTGCTATTTAAATGAAATGGACATTACATATTCAATGAACGGTATGAATTAGTCTTTAAAAAGGAAGTTTAAGTCAAGGAAATAATACCATTTTATATTTATTCTTTTATGTAGGGAATGCTGTAGGTTTTGGGGTGAATGTTACGCTCAATTTTGTAACCTGCTGTATAGTGTATGATAAATTAATGGCCTAAATTAACAAGTCATAGCAATCAAACAGTTTTTTTCTTCATAGGAATAAAATACACAGTCCAAACTAATGTTTTGATAGTTTTAGTATTGCTCCTTATTGGTGCCTATTTCTCTTCCTTCACTATTACAAGAAGGAGCATCAATGGCTTGCTATGTAAAAGCCAACATTGGTACGTTTATAGCAAACAATGGTTGTAAATGAAGCAACTCTATTCTACCTTTTGTTCGATGTAGAACCTGAAATGTGTGCTTCCATTTTATATGTAGTGTCCAGACCTTTAATACTGACTGAAAAATACTTTTAAACATGATAATTGAAGTGTGAAATACAGTGCAGTGATTTTGTTTGATACTGCTCTCACAGAGTACTGTAGTTCGTATATAAATGGAGTTGTTTTTCAGGACTACTCAGTTACTGAGTAAACAATGTTCAGTAGTCACTTTTGGGTTTCGGTGTAGGCTTTCTGTTTTGCCCTTATTGAAGCTTGTATTGCTGTATTATAATAAATAGCTTGAACCACGGTCTCAAGTTAAACTCATATGAAACCATTCAAATGTAAATAAGATCCTTTTTAAAACCTTATTTAACCTCCCTTTTCACTTGTTTATAAACCTTGTATGTTCATTACTGCTGTGGCACAACAAGGAACATCACTGATCTCCATACTTACATGCACAATAACCCTGTTTTAAGGTGCATCTGGATCATGCCCTTTTCTGGTTCTCTGTCATCATTCTGATCTCATTCTTATATGTAAAAATTCTACAGCACCCAGGAGAAGTTCATGTTTTGTGCAAAACTGAAATCCAGATGCACTAAATTGTATGCATATAAGTTGCTTTTATTACTGGAACACCATGTCTGGTTTAATTTATCATGTCTCAGATTTTATACTGTAACCTCAAGATTAGGACACTGTACATGATTGTGTACTTTACTAAATGGAGTTTAAAAAAGTAAAAAAAAAACCAGCCTTGTGAAATCCTTCAAGTGGGAACACTCTCTTCAGTTTTGGCACTTTAAATTCTGTTTGGTCTTGGTGACATTATGGTTTCTAAACTAATGGGCCAAGGAGGCTGAAAAAAATGTCACCAAAAATGCATATCCTCATACACTACTAAAGATGTCTATGAGAGAAACTTCTAAGTGATCAGAAGAGAAATTTTGTCAGTTTTTCATACGTGTAAAATTGAACTGTCATGTATAATCATCCTTTTTTTTTTCCATTGTTGATAATGCATTTTTTCTGTGGTGGTTGGACTTCAAGGCTTTCCAGTGTCTCATGCCGCAGAGTAATTGCAGCAATACTAAATGGAATGTTTTCTCAGTGAGTATTGTTTATGGCCACTACAGGTAGGAATAAGAAGCTGGAATTCCCTTTCATGTCGCAAGAGGAAATTGAGGATGTTTTAAAGACCCGCATGCAGGATTGCCCTGAAGAGCTTATTACAGAAATTGCTGAACATCTAAGAAGGTAATTTAAATAATTCAGCTGGAATTAGAAAATATCTGATTGACTTCAGATAAATCTACACTTCAGTCTGTTTTCTTGCATAGAAAAGAGTGCTTTGGTGATGGATGTGAACCACAATATTCTTTTTCTGTTCAGCACCTTACTGCACATGTCTTATGTATTAGATAGCTGTGCTGACACAGTAACAGTAATGTGCTTCTGCTTAGCACTGCGTGGTCCCGCAAGCTCATTTTCAGCTTCATGTGTGTATTTTCTCCCCCTTACACTGATCCATGCTGGAGTTTCACCAGTCCCATGTTCTGGACAGCCTTTGGTATGTGTTCATGTTTCCTGGCATGTGTGTCTCCACTGGTACCTATGCAAACTGGGTAGTAAGTTATGTCAGCAAACTGAGCTATGCAAAGATGAATAACTTGTTTTAAAAGGTGTTCCATACCAGAAAGGATGTGAATATGTATGTTCAGAGCAAAAGGAACATAAGATAAGACTGTGATGGCCAAGCTTGAGTAAACTAGAGTGCTGCTGTAACTGCATCTTCAGAAATTTTTCCAGAGACCCCTGAAAGTTTGTGAATAGCATTGCTTCTGGAAATCCTTTTATGTTTCACCTTGTTTCCATTAATGAGTTGTTAAGATTTAAAACCTTGGCATACACTTGCATAGCATAGTATAACATTAGAACACCTGCCATTAAGTATATTTTAATTTCCTCATGGGGTATTTTTTTCTGATTTTCATAATTTGCTTTTTGTTTAACTCACCATTCTGTAACATTCACGTCCCTGTCATTTACTACATAATGAGGTAGTTTTCTCTATTGCTGATATATTTGGGAAAACCTTGTAGAGTTACACACTTTGCTCAATGTTTTCCCCTTTCCTCTTTCCTGTTCTAAGACCTTTGACAAAAACATACCAGGAAGTTGTGCGTTCCGTTTTTACATCTTCAGCATCTTCCTCTGGAGCCAGCAGAAGACAGGCGATGAAGGACTTGCAGGAGGAATTCTCAAACTTGTACAACAACATTCGGTTATTTGAAAAGGGAGTAAAGCACTTCACAGGTACAAAATACATGCTTTGAAAAATGAATATGCTCCTTCAAGGATGTTAAATTTGTTCCAGAATCTACATTAAAGGTCAGACAGGAGCAAAAGTTTAAAAAGGAAAATCTAAAAAGAAAAAGCTAGAGATGTGTTTAGTATGCTTAACACTGCCTTTATGCTGAAGTTCATTGCTTTGCACAGTAATTGAAATACAGTCTCCACTGTCTAGGTGAAAAAAAGCAAAAAAAAAAAAAAGGAAAAAATTAGTAAGCTCACCTTATTCTGTCAGCTGTGCCACTAATTAAAAAATTAAATACCACCTGATTCTAATAAGCTGCTGTTTAAACCTCATAGGTTTGATACTGAAAGTAGCTGCTGCTTGAGGATAGTCTGTCAGATTCATTTTGCAGGGGGTTACTCTGTAAGGTGTGACAGAAAAGTTAGCATTAGGAAAATACTGTAGACATTTCCAAGATTCTCTGCTATATTCAGCTTTCTCCTACAATTTTCCCTGTGGAAATCTCCTAGCAGAAGGAAACACTAGCAAAACAACCTGATATTCCCGTGTTTTTGAATATTTGGAATTAATTCCCATTAGCCTTTGTTCTTGGACATGTATTCTGTAGCTTTTTTATTAATTTCAAATTCCAGTATTTCAGTCTTAAAGTCACATGGCTGTCCATATATTTAACTGCTTGTCCTACAGAATTTTTCTTTGCAAACTCTTGACTTGATCAGTAGCTGTGGTTCAGGAGGATTGTACAGGGACAAGTATACTGCTTATACAGTATACATCTTTGAAATACTAGCAATGCATTAAAGTGTTCTTGCAGACCTGAAAGCTCACATTTTTCACTGAACAATATTCCGTAAGAGTGTCACAGCAAATGAGGGATGTTACCTTCATGTATCCAGATGACTTTCTCATACTAGTCATGGTTGATAGAGTTCACAGTTAGGAAGGTGCTGTCATAACATCATAGGAATCAGGTAACTATAGTAAGTTGCTTTAATCACTTATTTCTTTTAACAGATGATACTCAGACTAACCTTGCCAAACATCTGTTGAAGACTCTGTGTACAGACATCACAAATCTGGTTTTCAACTTCTTGGCATCTGAGTCAATGATGACAACAGAAAATTACTCTACAATCACAAGTGAGGTATGGAATGAAAAGTTCCTTTCTAACAGTCTCAAGTAGATCAGTGATGTTTGTTCAGTAAGCAATTGCTTCACTTGAAATATGCCTACATCTAAAAGGATGATTAATATTACAGATTATTTCCATTCTTCTCCCATTCAGGGCAGAATCAAGATTTTAGGTAAACTGCCAGAAGATACCAAAGGTCCTTTAACTAAACTGCATACCTCTCTGAATGGCAAGGTAAAGTTAATCAAGTTCAGATTTTCTGTTTTGCTAATACAATGCTCATAAATAGCTGACACACATAGAGTAGTACATAACCACTGCTGCTGTGAAGGTTGAAGGCAAAAAAATCTTCTGTAATTGTGTAAGGCAGTGAGAGAAAGTGTGTTTTTGTATCTGTGAATTTTCAGAGATGAAAGATGATCTTACGTTTTGATACTGATAGTCACCTTTGGCTCCTTGCTGCCATCTGGAATCCAGTATTCCTTTCATGGGCAAATGACAGTGAAAACTGAGCAAGAATCTCCAGTGTAAAGTGGTTAATGTTTCTTGTATTTTGTTAACAGAGTTCTTGCTTGTTCTCCCGTGTATTTCTGAACTAATAAAATTACAGAAATTAAAAAGAAACCCAAACATTCAGATTATGGCAGTGTAGGCACAAAGAGAGTTATTTATTAATTTTTTTATGCAAAAGGTGGTACTGAGGCGTTTCTTAATAAAAAATGTATCTGTAAATAATTGTAGAACATGTATTCATTTTTAATTTTATTTCCAAGACTAATGAATTACAGTTTGGGTTAGTATTTAAGTATATGTTTAGTATTTAAGTATATATTTAACTGTTGTAAGATGAACAAAGGCAACTTCTACTAAATACATGTTGCTTTCTCCTTTTTTTATAGTTTATATCAAGTGTATTCACAGTCATATTTTGTGTGATTAATTGTGAACAGTAGTTAAACTTTTTTATAATCTGCAAACACAGATTAAATATTTATATTATTTTTAATAGAGTATAGAAGATTTTCTTTCGTGCCTTGATTCTGCAGTGGATATATGTGGTATTATGGTGAAAAAAGGAGACAAAAAGAAGGAAAGGTACCTTAATTTTATTTATTCTATGAAATGTGGCTATATTGCTGCACAAATGCTGGATGGTTAGTATGGGAGCAGTCATACTTAATGTGTAAGAGGTAGTCCTTCTTTCCAAACTTCTTAACCAAAAAATAGAAAGTCAAGCAGTTCTAAATCCATGAAGAAGAGGAGAATTCACGTTTAGCTAATTTGGTTGGCTCACTAATTTTTGCAATATAGTATATAAATTCCCTAGGGGTCTTTCAAAATCTGAGCTGTGCCAGTGATAGCGTTTTTTTAATTAATGTTTTGGAATTCCACATAAATAAATGGTCAGAAGAGAAAATGGAAATTAATTGATGTTAAATAAGTTTTAGCATCTGTGATCAACTACTGTATGATAGAATAATAGAAGCATGTTTTTTGTTTCATATGTTCTTGTTCCTTAGGCAAGTCCTGTTTCAGCATAGACAAGCTCTGATTGAACAGCTCAAAGTCACAGAAGATCCAGCTCTCATTCTGCACCTGACATCAGTATTGTTATTTCAGTTTTCAACTCACTGCATGCTTCATGCACCAGGAAGATCAGTACCACAGATCATTAATTTCCTAAGTGGCAAGATCCCAGAGGTATTCTTTCCTAGCTTTTTAAGGGGAAATTACATTTTTTCTACTACAGAACATCAAAGTTGTGCCTTACACTATTTTTACTGCATAAACCTGACACCATTGGGTTTCATGTTTAAACATTATTTAGGTACAGAATATACAATTCCTCTGATCTGTACTGCCTTGCAAACCCATCTTTTCAGGGATCTGGTATCAAAATTTTTTTATAAAATTAAAAATCAGTCTGTTACTAGTCCTTAGGCTATTAGACTTAACCATAGAGATATTTCTGTCTTGGGGGATTTTATATTTCTTACAACTGAACATTTTTACATTTTTCCTCTGAACTAGAGCATAGTTGATTTTTAAACTTTTCTAATCCAGTTTTGGGGAAAGATGTACCTCTTCAAGAGCAAATACATTGAAATTCTGTATTTTATACAGCCAAAACTGCTGTGTGATGTTTACTAACTGCATTGCTTTCATGCTTCAGTGGTTAATTGTCCTGTTCTTGCAGCATGGATGCACTTCCAGTTTTCTGTCTCTTTGAATGTCTCTCAGAATTTAGGTTGTCAAATACTTCATTAGAAATACATTTCTGTATCACTAACTCTTTGCCCAAGAATGGGAGAATGCTTTCTAAAAAATTACATCTTTAATTATAGGTCCATCTGCCTTCTCTGTAACATTGACATCCCGTGGGTTTGTTCTCATTTTTTGCCCTCAGGATCAGCATTCGTTGATAGTCAAATACCAAGGATTAGTGGTGAAACAATTGACGAGCCAGACTAAGAAAACTGAACATGAAGACAGTGACACAAAAGATAACATGGAAGAGGAGGAAGGAGCAGAAAGCATTCGAAAAGAGCTTCAGGAAATCACTACCTCTATCAAAGATCTTGTTCTCAGACCTAGGAAATTTTCTGTAACAGAGGAATAAAACTGTTGTTCAGCACGTTCTTTTATGCTGAAAAAAGGGACAACAGAAAATACTTGACAGACTTTAAATTTGCCCTCTAGTAGTTTGAAAATCACAGCCAGGGAATGCAGTTGCTGGATGATGGTGGCAGATGGAATTTTGTTACTTCTACAGGGTACTTTTAACACATATCAGTGTTAGATGTGGCAGAGCACAGTTGTGGACGCTTTGGATACAAAACCGGTGGGTTTTATTCAGCATCCTCATGTGAAACCTCAAGAAATTACTCTTCAAATAACAGTGTATTTTGTTCCATACACACACAGGCTGATAGTTTTACTTCTCTGATTTGGATTTGTAGTGAGATAAAGATTGCATATAAGTGTCTATAAGCCTGTCTATCCTAATTTCAAATACTGGTTTTGAAACATACTCTGATACCTAATAGCATGCCAACAAAGGCCATCTTTACTCTGGTATCATTAGTGGATGTTTCCAGTTTCTGTTCACTGGACTGCAACAATAAAAACATTTTGAGTACATGAGGATATTGATAAATTTAAGGGAAGTGCCCCACTACTACTGTGAGTTTCAAACTGTACTGAAAGTTCATGAATATCAGCACACTCATACTATGATGTATTCTGCTAATGTCTGAAATAGCTGTTCATTTGAAACTTGTTTTCAGAGGAGGTGACACACTTTTGCATTGGCATTTTGGGAGGTAGATAATTCCTGTTACACTTGCCATATTGTACAAACCAGATGTTCATTCAGCAGACTTGTTGAGTACTTAGTCCAGTTCCCATAGTAGATAGAAGCATTTGTTTGCATTCTGTCAGTTCTTGAGAGAACTTATGGTGGTCTGTTTATTCTGAGTTTCTTGAAAATAATTTAGTTCATGATATTTCTACATAAACTTCATAGACAGAAATACTGCTTCCCTCAAGTTTTTTGCCAGCCTTATTTTACATGAACAGTAGTTTGTCTTCATGAAAGTGCAAAAATGTGAAAAATTGAGTTCTATCACTATTAATGCCATAATTCTTGTATGGCATAGATGCTTCTAATTTCTTTCTAAGCAAAGATAATTTTCAAATGGGAAATATCTAAATTCTATTACTTCAGTAATACCCGTTGATTTTGTGTATGTAATTTCAGGATGTTTGCATAACATCAAGGTTGAGTAATAAGAGATGAAAAACATTCTTTTCACTAAAAAGATCATTCACTAAAAATCATTCACCCATTCTTGCCAAAATTGATGCTCAAAGAGGGCAAATTTTGTGCAAATTCTGCTCCATTCAAATTTTTCTGTTTTCCAACAATTCACATATTCTGTGAGCTTCATCATAAACATGTCCAAGCCTGAAATTGCAACAACTGAAAGTTGAAGAGGTCAGGTATGGAACCCCAGTAACAGAGTAGCAAATGTTAAGGTGATTTTGGTAATGTAAACAATAGAATTTTACACATATTTAAAAGTCAGTAATGTTTAACAATGTTCATGCTAATGCTGATCTTTCATCAGGCATAAGCAAAGTTTGGAATTGTAAGGCAGAAGCAGAGGTAGTTGTTTCTCTTTCCTTGGAGGGAGGTTGTAACAGCTGACAGTAAAAGCCAGTGAGGAATTAAAGATGGAAAATATTCGGGTTGTTGAACTTTGTTTTAAAGATAGATTGTATACAGAGAATAGGTTTGATTTTGTGTTATTTAGTCAGAATAATTAATAAGTTCCTATAATGAATGTAAACAATTTTATATGATGTTGAGCTCTTTTGTAAATAATATGCCATATGAAATTCTGTATGCAAATAAGAAATTATTTTAATAACATTAAATGACAAAGTATTTAAAGAGCGTTCTGTTGACTTCACCAGATCATTTTGCAACTTGCAGCTTTCAAACAGCAATAGGTAATATGCACTCTTAGATTTAACAAACCATTCTGAGTGTCCCTGTATTTTTGTTTGATACAGTTTTATGCTGGTATAATAATGAACTTACTACAGAACTTACTTCATCATGTGTTCAACTTGTTATATTCCAGTCTATTTTATAAGAAGGAATAAAAAAAACAGATTCTTTGAAGTAGATACAATGGAAGCACCACAGTTCAGCGATGTCTTCTGGCTACTAACAGAATTCAAGGAGACATAGTTGGAAAACTGTCCCAGGTATTTTTTCTTGATTTGGAAATTCAGTCTTTAGTTTATGATAAAGAAGTATATCTTCTGAAAGAGAAAGAATTTTGCTAATAGTGGGCTTTTTTCCTCTCCCTAGGAGAAATATATGTGGGAGGAAGAGTAATCTTGTCTTACAGCTCAGAGGTGCAGTTCACAAAACAAAAATGCCCTTTGGAATATCTAAGAAGATGAAAGGCATTAGAAAGTATACAAATGAACACTTCTGCTCTGGTTTCAGGCATAGGGTCAGTTTCTCACCTTCACTTAAGGTGTATAAACACCATTGTTATATTTTTAATCTCATAAACTGGCATTTATAAATGCATGTATGTGTCTATACACAACCACTTGAAAGTGTTCTCAGCCTTGTTTGCTGCTACTCTCAGACTGGAGTGGATGCATTAGCCATAGGTAGAGTAATTCCTGTCTCAGCAACAGCCTTGCCTTTTTAAGTGGCAAAAGATGACTTTTGTAGTTGGTTGCTTGCAGATCTTCTGTAAATAAGCAAATTGTTGCTCTGTTAGAAACTTCCAACTCTCACAGCTTCTTAAAAATTTGACACACGTTTCTAAATAGTATCACTGGGTTTTGCTCTCTTCATGAATCTGAGGGCTTGTTCAGATAAAGCTACAGTAGTTCTATTCTCTGTAGGCTCATGAGTAAGACTACTCAAGCAGTGGTTGTCCCTTGAATGTTTTTCCCAGTAAATAACAGTAGGCCAAGAAAGTGTAAATTTCTACAAATCTGGGTAGATGGGGGTTTCTTGTTTAATAGGAAGTTTTGTACTTTTGCAGATGACAGAAGAGTGACTGTGGTGGCTCAGACTGAAGGTCAGTGTAGCCCAGTGTTGTCTCCAGCAGAGGCCAAAAATGGGTGCTTAGAGAGGAGGGGAAGAACAAGACATGCAGTATTTCTCCTTTGAGTGCTTTCTGAGCCTCCAAATTCATCCTGCCCAAACTTTTTGAACCACAATTTTACTTTATTATAGATACTGTCTGCTAGCCCAAATAACAGAACATATTCAGTAAATGCCAAAGGTATTTTGTCAGGAAAACACCGTCTTACTTTAAGAATTGTTAAGAAATGCCATATCTTTGAGGTTTTGTTATTTAAAAAATGAATATTCTAAAATGGAATGAGTAACTTGAGTAGTTTAAGGAGAAACACCATTAGCTTGATGAATTTCCCAAACCCTCAACATGAAGAGGAAGGTAGGTCAAGACAGGTTGTGTTGAGAGACAAAATAAGCTGCTTTGTATTTCAGGAAGTTCAGGAGGTGTTGCAGGAGCTGGAAGAGGCACCATTGACCTGATAGTCTGAAGGAATAACAGGGTTTTGCTGACCTCCTCATTTGTACTTAATTTGTACCTGTTGGGAAAACCTCTGATTCTGTTTTATATGTTTCTCTGGGCCTGTCTTTTATTAATGTGTCTATCTACAGCTTAGACAATTTTGAGGGTAGTCTTTGAAACGTGACAAAAGTGATGTGCTCTAGGATGTGTCTGAACATCTCATGCTTGATGGCAAGAACATACTGTGTTAGTATTTCTAAGTGTCGTTAGCTCTCAACAGATCTGCTTGAGAAATACTTCTGTCTATATCTGATTTATAAACTTGAAAAGGTACTTGGCTAAGAACTATACTATCAGGGTTTTTTTCTTTCTGGAAGGAAAGACAAGAGAAAACTATTTACGATTCCCATTCTAGACTCAAAATCACACCTAACTTGTCCTCTCCCTCTTCAATCTGCTAAAATCACAGGTTTGAAATTAAAAGTGTGTGGTATAAATAAAGCTTATAGCACAAATTAAAGGAGGAAGGAAATCAATCTTGTTTAAGTAATAACTGCATGTCTGGAGAGGTTTAACAAGACCACAAGCAGAGATCATCTGGTCTTGGCAATAATAGTCAGAGGATTAGTCTTAACTGTGAGACACTATCTGGACACAGATAACCTCCAGAACATGTCCAGATTTGGCAATTTTACCAAAGTAGTCAGATAACGTAATACATATTTAAACCGTTCAAACATTTCCTTCTTTCTTCTGTCTGTGATACTAAACAGCTCCCACCCACTTGACGTTATAGACCGAGTGATTCAGATCTATTGGCTCTTGGTTGTGGAAAAATCTGCCTCGAGGTCAGTTGTGGTTCATACCACAAGCAGCCATCCTTTCTTCGCTCTTCCTAACTTCAGCCTGCTTTTTTAAATGGACACAATCCTTACTTTCAGCTGCATTTGATTGAGGGTCTGCATAGA
The DNA here is from genome assembly GCA_013397095.1 of Sterrhoptilus dennistouni. Taxonomy (NCBI): domain Eukaryota; kingdom Metazoa; phylum Chordata; class Aves; order Passeriformes; family Zosteropidae; genus Sterrhoptilus; species Sterrhoptilus dennistouni. Next base: position 1,065,965 of record VWZU01012542.1, read on the forward strand.
GTCCTATGCAAAGTATAAGGTCCTCTGAATGCTCTGTGCATGCAGGAGCCTGTCTGTGACAGCAGGCCCCTGTTGGGTCCAAGCAGAAAGTAAAGGAGGTGGCTGACTCAAAAGCCAGAACTGGGAAATACTGAGAGAACCCAGAGGAGCCCATTGCTGCCATGCTGATGGTAATCCTGTGTGAACACTTTCCCACCTGCTGGAAAGTGTCAAATTGTTACAGCCCAGAAAATGCTTAAGACATGTCAGAACGTCTGAGTTCTGTTGTGTCCCTGAATGTCTTTCCTGAAACTGGAGGAGGTTTTTTCCTGCTCCCCACCCCCCCATATCCTGTACACTACAATCAGACTTTAGTCATTGAAACTTTTCTGATTTACAAGCCCACATGAGGCCTTTTGAATTCATTATTCAGGAACTAGTGTGTATCTGGGGATGAATAATGTTCCATCTTTCTTTTTTCTCTTTCACTGAACAGTTTTGTTTTTTAACAGAAATGCCTTTTTCCTTTTGAGAACTCTCAGAAATATGTTTCTTTAAGAACCTCCTACATGGTATGCATTTGCAATTTGTAAACACAGTATGTCAAAGAATGATTTGATTCAGTGGTGAGGCAGCCAGATATTTGCATGTCATGAGGTCTAAGGGAAACAAACTGACCCTCAGCCTTCCCCCATCCAGTCAAATTCTGATGGGACCCTCAAATAGCTCTGGCAAAGTGTTCTGTTTCTTTTGGACTTGATGAATGCTTGTTCCTGTGAAGACGTGTAATTATTTCTTCCTTTATTTTCTTGCTGGAGTTACCAAGAGAAGCAGCTTAAAACTAAATGTGAGTATTGAAGCTTTTTTCTTTTGTTCCTTTATCTGATAATCTTTCAACATGTTAGAATAGAAGGTAGTTAATTTAATATTTTTCAGGAAGTTTTTCTTCACAAAACTGATGAATAAATTAGATGCAGACTTCCACATATATATTATGTTTTTAACTTTGTGTACCTAAACAGATGCCATAATAAATAATTAAAATTAATTTCTTATTAATTCTTTTCATTGCACTAATTGGCTCACCCACTAATTTGCAGAAAGATTAATTGGGGTTTCCTTTGTAAAGAGATGAGGATGAGTTTTGTTTACTCCAAAGAACCATCCAACAAAAAATGAGTATGCTGTTTCCCATTACATTTTTATCTCCTAGCAAGCTTTCATAGGTATTTGCTTTTGCAAGAAAAACTTCTAGATAGTGTCTTTTATATTAAGCCACTTGTTTCTGGCATAAGTAATTTAACACCTAATGTGGATTGTTCTTGATTTTGGAAGTAAAACAGTTTCCAACCTGATTTTTATAATAAAATTGCTGTAAACAGGAAGTATCATCTCCAAATTCTCCCTCCATAAGACACTTTGTGTTACCTTTATTTTTAGGATCATAATTTTGTTCGGAATTAAGTTTAGAAATTTAGTTTTAGATGGCTTTTTTGGTTTTTTGTTTGTTTGTGTTAATATTTTTCTTCTCTTTGTGCGACAAGTCGCTACTTGTACAGTAACAGAACAAACTGTAGTGAATTTGATATATTAACATTATAATTAATGTTAATTGCCAATAGTCATCCTATGTAATTTTACTGCAGGATCCGGAAAGTCACTTTGACTCAAGTGTGTTTACGTGGTAGAATTTTGAGATTATACTAACTAACTTGCAGGGTTAGAGAAAAATTAATTCAAAAGCTGCTTGAAAGAAAGTCTGATGTATGATGTCTCTAAATTATTTGCAGGCAGTCATGATTTATAAAGCATATATTTTTTGGTTGATATGGTAAGATACATGTTCCGTCACCTCTGTACCAATAATCCCAGCTTTCTTTATTTTCCCTACCAGAGTTTTATTTTCCAAAAGAACAGTTAAGAACTTTTAGTATTGCCTAACCATGGACAGACAGAACGAAACATTTTAACCAGCATGCTTCCAAACATCAAGCCCAAAATCAGAGGGTGAAATTTCAAACCTGTTGGAAGGAGCAGCCTTCCTGCCGACTTAAGCTCTAGGTGCCGTCAAGGCTTTTAGATCGCCTGGAGAGTAAATCTGAGCTGAGATTTCCTCCACATTTCCCTGGCAATTCAGGGTAAATGATGTTCATAAATTAATCATTTCTAGTTCAACTGTTCTATTGAAATCTCAAGAGCCTTAGGTTTAGAAGCTGGCATGGTGAAATGCTGCTGATGCTCTGCTTGGACTGCTGGAGCTGAATTCATCCCTCTGGGAACGGGGTATGCAGCTCTTGTGAGAAAGGAAGCTGCAACCTCCTTGTTTCATACATTTATGTTTTCCTGTAAAAAGTCAGAGGGATCAAGTAAGGACATTTTTTGTGGAAATATGAAAACATGACTCCAAGAAAACAAGTTAATAAAACCCCATGACATAAATTCTGCAGCAGAGATAAAGGGAAGGACAAGACTCGCAAAGGGAAGCTACACTGCCTTAGTTCCTTCATAATGATGGCTGAGTTTAATTTCTCCTAGAAATCACCCTGGAGAGGAATGAATCTGTCCTTTAGCAAAAAAGTGCCTCACTCATTAACTTCAGCAGGTTTAAGCTAGTTTTTGAATGTACTCATTCTGTGTCGCCATGTAGTACATCAGCTATCATCCCTACTTCTACCCCTTTCTTAGACTTAAGAGTTTTCTTTTATTCTACTCAGTTCATGCTAGTATGCTACTTTTCTTCCCACCTATGGTTGCCTTTGAATGTCTTCAAGGTCTGTGTAAAAGGACTGGTTAATTCTCGCACATCTCAGCGTAGTGTGGGTAGTGGATCTGAACAGGCTGTCCTAGCTGGTCACTGGCCTCACACTCAAGAGGCTTTATCAGTCAAAAAAATAATAATCTTCTTGTAATGTGTCTTAGTACATGGGTAGCAGAATTAATAGCAGGAATGGCCAGGTGCCAGAGGATGGTGTAGTTGTTGACAGAATATTTTGCATAAGAATATTCATCATAACCTCAGAGTCATAAAGGACAATTTCAAAGTGCGCCACTGGAACATTTTATTACTTCCTCTAAATTTGGAAATGTTTTCTACCTCTAGCACTGCGAGTTTACCAGTTGGCAACCTTTGTACACTAGTTTTAACTATCCCAGGCCAGTGCCATGGATACAGCCTGATGAGCAGACCCATCTAATGACAAAAGTGCAGTGAATGGCTTTTTTTGTTCCCACTCCTGCAGGTTTGCCCTCTGACCTTGAAGAAGTCAATTACTTTCATTTGACAAGTATTAACCTTTTCTGTAGACAAGTATCTCACATGTGTGTTTTAGGATTACTTTATTACTGTTGTTAGAAAAGCATTCTGAAACCTTTGAAAGGAAGGCTGTAAAATACCTCAGAGGTTTAGGTTTTAATTTTATTGATCAAAAGCCCATAATATTATTAGGCATAAACATGCTTATCCAGCTGCCTTTCTCAAGTGAGTTCTTCAAGTTTCAAATTCAGCCACATCATGATTCATTTATGTACCAAAACATGCAAAACTGTGGCATAATTAGAGTTCAAAAATCTAACTTCCATGGAAAAAATGTCTAGAGTAAAAACTATTTCATGCTGCTCTTCTAATTGGCAATCTTTGTTTAGTTTGGTGCTTGAAAATTGAAGAGCATTGAGAAATATTTCAAATTAAAAGGACAAACAGTTTGAGTTTGTTGGGGTTTTTTTAAAACAGTAGCAGAATTCTTAATTTGTTTGATCACTTGCTTAGGCTTTTTACTGAAAACTTTTAATAGTTTTTTCATAAATTAGCAAAAAGGCTTTGGATTGTATTTGTTCCTTGGTGCAGTTTCTGCCACTATGTTCCACTCTCCCTCTCCTCAGACCAACCTTTTTCACCACAGCTGGTCAGAATTATGGTCTCTGAGCACCATCCTCTACCAAAACCAATCAACTCCAATCTAACTTTGCAAAGATGGTTGTTGCTACATTCTTCACATCAGCACTAGAATAAGTCCACATCAACCAGACTCTACTAGTACCAGTAGAGTACTCTACTAGTACCAGGCTCATTGTTCCACAGTATCCTTGAGTTAAATTACATGTTCTTAAAATGTTCCTTGATGTTAGGAAGGAAAGAATGTCCTCATTCTTACCAAATTTCCTCCAGCATTCTAATATTTAGTTGTGGATTTTATTTGTCTGATGCAAATGTTGACTGTCTTGAGTGTTCAGATAAACTTTAGCCTTAATTTTCCTTCAGTCAGATAGGTCAATCCTACACTGGAACTGATTTTTAGATAGTGTGTATTTATAATCATAAAAAGAAAATCACTCTGAAAGTCTTGGTGCCAAAACCAAAGCAAAAACCACAAAAAAACTTTCTAACATATCATGACATTACAAAAATCCCAGCAGGGCAGTTACTGAAGGGTCGGTAACCTCACATCATAATAAAGAAAGACAGAATACCATGGTCTACTAATTTTAAATCATAGCCACTTTTAGACTACTTTAAATAGAAAGAAAATATTTAATGTATGGTGTAGAGACTTTAGGGCTTAAGGGAAATGTTAGGATACACAGTCACATAATTGTTCTGCAGATTTTGTCTCCCAAGAAGGCAGAATGGGTAATGTAAGAGTCACAAAAGCTTCAAGGTGGTAAATGTCACTGGCAGGAACCCAGGGCTGAATCTCTGTAAGGACTGGTCGTTGTTGCTGCCACAGGATGTGAGGATTCAAGTTAAAACTAAGTCAACGCCATGTTATCCCCTATCTTGTTTGACAGCACATTATCTACTCAAATGTTCAAGACTCCAGAGGTCTTTAATTAACATTTTTTTCCTGCTTAATGGATGATGCAGAAAGCCACATATTTTAAGAGCAAAAAAAAAGGAAAACCACCAACTTTTTTTTTTAATATTTGTCCTAGTGATGCTGTTATTTTTCTTGCTTAGTAGAGGACAAAAAAATGCCAAAGACCTCCACTCCCTGCTCTTTATCCTACCAGCCCTACTGCTAAAAGGGTTCTCCTAAAAGCTTTCAGTGTCTTCAAAATTCCTTTTGTGATACCACTTCTAAATCTGTTTCCACATTGTGAGTCTATATATCCTCTGACTATTCTAGAATGAAATTTGTTACATAACTATCAAGAGTGAATATAGGACATGATGTAAAAAAGAACGTGAATATTTAATCTTTTTTTTTCCCCTGCTCAAAAGCCAGTAGCATGTCCTTTATATACCTATGTAGATAAACTAATAAGGTTTTCCTGTCCACATTGTATTTAAAGCACCCAGGGCAGGAAATAAAAGCAAGAAGCCACCGTGCTGTAATCCCATTGGTGATATGGACACACAGCTGAATTGCTCTATTTTGTAACTGCAACCTTGGTGCAGATGCTGAGACTTCATAGCTGAATTGTGCATAGAACTACCCAATAGATAAGAGCACATCAACCCTAAACTGCAGAATTAAACCCTAATCAAGAAAATATTAAATCACCTAATTTGACACCCATGAATTGAGATAGATTATTCAACTACATTAATTTGCAGTCAGTCACCAGTGTTCTAAGGGTTCAATTTTAAGAGAAGACATAGCAGGTGGTCATGTAACACTTAGAGAGAAGCAGAAGGAAGGCAAATAAGTCCGTTGAAGGATAGCCACATCATATTTTCATGTTGGTTGGTTGTTGTGAGCTGTCCTAGAAACCTTTCTCATCATCTGTCTCGGTTGCATCGTATAACCAGTTCATTACTGTAAAAATGGTAGAATACAAAGAGTGACACTTCTTTTAGATTTTCTTTACCAGATTTTTTTTCTTTACCAGATTACTTGCTCCATGGGCTGCCTGCCTAGCAGACGCAATATATGCATATATAAATACATATATATGTAATAAATACATATATATGTATTTTAATATGCTTCTGCTGTTATTATTATCTCTGTATTCCAAAAACAGTGCAACTGCAGAGCATCATTAATGCTAAATATCATACCCATGCCTACTGTGTTGTCATCAAAAATCCAGAGTCCATAGGTAGAGATCAGGCTGTTTCTATCTCTCTTCAATGTTTCTGCTTACTCTTCTCTCCTTGTTGCCCAGAGAAGTTGTGGATGTTCCATCCCAGACAGTGTTTAAGGCCAGGCTGGATGGGGCTCTGAGCAGCCTGGTCTACTGGGAGGAGTCCCTGTCCATGGCAGGGGTGTTGCAAATAGATGATCTTTAAGGTCCCTTCAAACCCATACCTTTCCATTATTACTTGATCCTGCCTCTTGAAATTGCCCCTCTTGAAGCCTGTTTTCCCTAGGGGAGGATTGGAGAGTGATACAGCAGTGGTCACCCCAAACATCTTGCATATAATGGGAAGATGTTTACAGTGCTACATTTGCAGTGGCCATAATTTCTTAGGCTGTAGAGCAGTGGCTTTATAAACAATGATTTCTGTTGGTGTTATAAGCAGCCTAGGGCTCGTCTGCAGAGCTACATCATCCCTATTTTCAGAGATGAGCTTGATAAGAAGTTGGTAGCCAAGCCTGATGGAACACTCCAAGCAGAAAAAATAGCCTATGGAATATTTGGCCTACAAATCAAAATACCAAATCCCAATTATCATTGGGAACAATGGTAATTGAAGTAGAGATCTTACATACCAGTACTATTGACAATAGCTTTGCTTTTCCTAAGGTGTAATGCCATCTAACTCATCACAATCTCTTAACAAGGCTGAGACTAGAAAATTTTAGGTTTGGTTCATTTTGATAAGGTGTCATCCTTCTATTAAAAGAGTGCTGTGTCTTGGTTTGTATTTTTCCTCAGAAAATTAGGTCAGGTTGGCATAGCACAGCTGGAGATTAGAGGAAAAGCCACTGCAACAGATGCTTGATTATCACTTGGGGGAATTTACATTTGGATTTGGGGGAAGCAAGTCTTTCTCTTTTTAAATAGAGTAATGAAAATCCTTTCCAATTTTAGCTTGTTGCTAACAATGCTGCTGCTTCTGATCTTTATATTTTTGCTCATTTTATTTCTTAAAGCAGTTCTAAGTAGGTCACAGGCTTTTAAATAATCATTCTAGAAAAAGTTGTGCTGTATAGTCAGTTGTAGTTATTTTTTATAAAAAAAGGATTGTAATTCATCTGGTGCACCCCTTCTCACATAACAGAGTAATCTTCATCCACCTTGGTATCCTTGAAATGAAATGTAAGGGTAGGGAAACCTGGTCTCTACAGCTAAAAATCTGCAAAGACAAGAAATCACGTATTCTTTTCTTTAAGACCTTAAAGATTAGTATCAGGATCAGCATTCCCTATTGAAGTTCTGTTACTTCTTGTTAGTGGCAAGACTGTTTTGTTTGGTGACCTCTGGGCACTTCATTCATCCTCGTATCAGAGGTACCATTTCTTATTACTGCAGTTTTCCCCAGGAAATCTTTCAGTCCCAAAGGCAGGCTTGTGTCACTTCCAGGAAGGTGTGTCCCTGCCTGGTGGTGTCAGTATGGCTGAGATGCTATTGTTTCCTTGGGGCACTTCTGCCCAACTGTTCAGGCATTTTGTGCAGATGTGTTCTAGCAGAGGTGGTTCCAAAGTTCTCCTCTGGTGCTGCTTCCTACCAGTATCCAAAGGGGGCCTAGTGGGAATCTGGAGAGGGACTCTTCATCGGGCAACTGCAGTGATAGGAAAAGGAGTAATGGATACAAACTGAAAGGCGGGAAATTTCTTATAGACATTAGGAAGAAATTCTTCACCATGAGGGTGATGAGGCACTGGAACAGGTTGCCCAGAGAAATTACGGATGCCCCAGCCCTGGAAGTTTTCACAGCCAGATTGGATGGGGCATTGAGCAACATGGTCTAGTGGGAGGTGCCCCTGCCCATGGCACTGGAGTTGGAACCAGATGATCCTTAAGGTCCTTTCCAACCCTTAAAATTCTATGGGTCCATGATTTGCACAATAGGGATGAACTCACTCAGTTCAGGACTTCAGTGCATGTCTTCATTTGTAACTTCCATTTTCTGTTAATTTAAACAGTTTTTGAAGTATCATTCATGATTCCCTAATCATGGATTGTAGGTGAGTGTCAAAGCAAGAAAGAGTACTTGAAATAAACAGGCATGTACAAGAGCTCTGTTTTGTTTTTATGAGAATGCCCCCATTCCTGTTCTAACACCCACAGGAGAATATTGAGGGTTTGTGGAAACTTCTACCCTCCCTCTTTTGCCATTCAGCAGTGATAAATTTTCTGTGGTCCATCACAGAATCAGCTTGCAACTGCCCCTGCTGAATCTCATGAGCCTCTTGTCACCCACTTCTCCGGTTATGGGGAGGTCCCTCTGGATTACAGCACATCCATGTGGTGTATCAGCCTCTCCTCCCACTGTGGTGCCATCTGCCAGTTTGCTGTGGGTGCCACTCTGTCCCATCTAACTCACCAGTTAATTTGAGTATTCTTTATCAGATGACCCCTTTGTAACAGATGTAATCCTCAAACCTGTTTTATGGTTCAGTGTGGGAAGTACAACTAAGAATACTGACAGGACTTTACATTAAAAGTTAAAACAGTACACAGCTGAATTATTTCATCATTTTATTCCATACATTTGACATTAGTCAGAAAGTAATGAGTTCCATAATGACCCAGGAGAAAACTCTTGCTCCACCAGACTATGTGAAAACCTGTAAAAAATGTTGGTTTTATTTCAGAAAGAAAAAATACAAGGAAGAATTTAGATGACGACACCATTTGAGTTTGTATGGTGTAAACAAAGCATACAGCAATACCAATTAAGGAAAAAAATACAAAATTCCTGAGATGCTTGGTCCCCTAGTTAAGCCACAGCTCTTGCTCTTTTTGCCTGTCGTTATGGGGTGTGTAAACACAGTACAATACAGTATGAATTACCAGACCAACCTCTAAAATACCTGCTTTGCCTTGTCACTCCACCAAAACAGTGTCATTTGTGGACCATGATGCAGGATATTTGGATTGTTACAGCTGCATCCCGTTTGGCATCTGTCCTGGTTGCTTAAAGGAGAATTTCATCAGCGAGAGGTCTGCACACACTCAGATGCTTCCAGGACCTGACACTGTATTACTGTCCTGTGCCACAGAGATAAGATAGTTCAGAGTTATTATCTGTGTCTTCTTTCTTGTAGGTTCTTGGTTTGACTTGATCTGTGATATATGCCCCTAGTTGCTATTGCTTCCCTAACCATTTTTAGAAAAGCAAATATTACAGAACCCTTAATTTATGTAAATACATGAGACAAAAATAGAAATAGGGAAAATGAAATTAGCAAATTCATGCAAATAAGGGAAATCACTTTAAAAGATAAAAACATGCACTTACCTGAAAATTAACAAGAGCCTAGGGCAGTTTTGTGTCCTCCTCATAAAAGATCAAATTGTTTTTCTTATCCTTCAGTGTTGTTCAAAGGATTTTTTTCCCATCTTTTTTCTTTCTTTATGCATCTCTAAGAAAGAGCTTTATTCCAACAATTGTATGCTCTTAAAGAAAAATATTATGAAGTTCAATGGCAGGTATATTTAGATTGGGAAATAGTCCATTAGAATTGCCACAAAGGGAAAGATAGAATATTTTTACCTGTATGTACGTATCTGTATCCAGATGTACATACTAATTTCTTCCTGAGTATTATGAATGTTCCTGGGCTTTTTATTCTTGTATGATGTGAGGGAGATTAACATATATTTATAGAAAACATCACAATAAATTGTTGAGAGGTATATTAACCTTCTGGTTCAGCTTTTTAGCTCCAGTGAGAAAACAAGCATTCTTTTCCTGATAATTCCATCTTTATCAGGATTTACAACTTCACAACCATGTTCTTACAGCTTTCTTCACTGGAAGTCTTTTAGTGCTCTGCATTTTATAGAAAATCGTTTGATTCTCCAGAAAGTCCCTATCCTAATTTGATGTAGCTGAATTCTATCTTGATCTGCTTTAACTAGCTGACTAGCCACGTCTGGGTTTTTTATTTTCATCACTTTTATCATTCAGTCCATGAAACTGCTGCATTCTCAAATCTGGCCCCAGGGACTCCAGTTACAATATCTTCATGTCCTTGGCAATATCTCTCTGCACCTCCTTGGAATATTCTTAACACTAAAAATGATACCACGTATCCCTGCCTACCAGGTACATAAAAATCAACCATATTTAGCTTCCAGTTTAAAATGTTCCAATTTAAACAGTAAAATCCTCTTTTCCCAAGGAATGGCAACATGGCAATCTTTCCCTGTGCCTAGGACTCAAGTTAGCAGCTGGAATGCCGGAGTCAGCATTTCATTCCATGAGAGTGAATAACATCAGATCTCCAGAGATTTCTTAACTGACCTTCAAAACACAAAGTCTAGCTTCCAGCAAACTTAAAGTAAACATATTTCTCTAGAGATTAGGATCAAAGCACAAGGAAAACATTCTACTTAACTGCGTGGTGTTCATGCCATTACTTATGCATTGGAGCAAGGATAAGTGGTGCTGGGAGAGATGGGATTTGCCTTTTTTGTTGCATTTTCAAATAGTAAAGGTAGTTCTCAAAGGTTACCTATACCTCTGCCAAAAGGTTTGTAAAAATCTTAATTCTTTTGCATACCATTGCTGCTTCATTCCCAAACATGGCCTTTTATGATGATTCATGGTCAAATTCTGAAAACTTTCTGAAAAAAATCTTGGGCGACTTGAGCATTTTACTAAAGGAGCAGCCCAAGGACACCCTGAGGCTTTGAGTCTGTTCTTGGGGGTACTTTTTTAAGTTCTCAAGCAACAGCTCCCATCTGTAGAACAGGATTAATAGAACTTTAGTCCCATATACATATAGGGGTTTAGGAGGATAATTACATTAAAAATTCAGTAGTTCTGAAGTACTACAGTGGTGGGTCTTGTTTGTGCAAACAACCTGAACTTCCTGGAACAGACAGACTTCCTGGGGGGAAAAAAGGAATAATCAAGAGAACTGCTTTTTAAAGAATATTACTTGGTATGCAGAGTTTTGGATAACTTCAAAACCTGATTGGCATCCATTAGAACGATAAAACAGAGATGTTTCTACAGATATGGGAAGCTATTTGTTGGTGAGCTTTGTGCAACAAAGTGTGCTATAAGTAACAAAACTTTTCATGAATTCCCAGTTTGGATTTTGCTGTTGCCACTTTTAGGCTGAGATGAAACTCTGTCAGGAAGCAGGAGTACTGATCCTGCAAGGAGCAGATCAGAAAGGTGGTTCACTCAGGGTTATCCTCCAAGGCAGTTCATAACTTTAATTCCCACTAAAAAAAAAAAGAAATTTAAATCCTCTGAAACCCAGTTTCAAGCATGTCCTGTGACCTTGACTATGAGGCACAGCTAATCACAAACACTCCTTGATTGTGTCCTCAGACACCAGTTTCTATTTCTTCCCTGATACAAAGCAAAATGCGCAAAACTTAACCTTGACTTTGCTCATGACTGTGATTGTGCATTAAATGCACTGAGCTCTGCCTGGTTTTTATGTCATGTTCTGTAAATGTACAAATTGATGGATATAATTTTCTCATATAAATGGGTTTATTTGTTACACATTCAAATCTCTGTTTGATCTTAAGGAAATGGAGGTTCAGATTCAAGCCCTGTTATATTATTTTTCCAAGGATAGCACATAAAACACATCAGAAATATTTTTAAGAAAGCATGTTTCCCACTGATCTGAGTTCAAGACTATTTTATTTCTTTACTACGCCCTGTCTTGGCCGACACAAATGTTAAGGGTAGTAAGAAATACCATGCATGAATTCAATTCTAAAGAGTTTCAATTTACAGGAGCAACAAATTTTCCAGTCATTACTTTTGGTCTGAAATATATATGACAGCCTCTCTCCTGCCCCTTTTCCACTGTTTTACTACTACACCTCCCAGAGCAGATTAATAGATGCCTGGCCTTCTGAACTGGTGATAGTGGAAACTTGCAGTAATTGGTTTTTTCTCATGGCTCAAACAACAATTTTGGTTTAGGGCTTACCGAAGCAGAAACCCAGAAAAAGATTTTATGCCTTTTTAAAATCAAACCATGGGTATAAGACAGTCAGTGAGTGTATAAAAACAAAGTATGAGGGTGTAACTCTAAGTGGATCAGATGTAGATTTTGTCATGGATAAGAACTCCCTTGAATCTTGCCTTCTGTATGTTCTTCCTTATTCTCAGGCTCTGCATCTGGCTAAGATAAACTAATTTGCCCTGTTATTCAAAGTGCAAAAATTTCAGCTGTCCGAAGTCACTGACATGTAAATATTTTAGAGGACCTTCCCAGTTGTTTCCAGCTCCTCTAAAATTCATGGTGGTGCTGGCTCCAGCTACACCCATTGAGTTTAATGAAGAGTGCAATCCAACAAGCCCAGCAGATATTTTTGGGGTTGCTTCACTGTGGACTTTCTGTTTTTTTCTTCCTTCATTTCCAAGAATCAAGACCCAATTTTAGCAAAGTGATGATGATCCAACTAGCAATAAGAAGACTGAAATAAGTCTTCATCTCCACAATCCTTAAAACATTCACTATTGCAGATCTATAAGCAGCTGAGGTTTGGATGCTTGTCCAAGCCTTTTTAGCCTGAAATATGGAAGGATGGGAAATTCATAAAACTGACTCTCAATAGAGTTGTGGTATTTCCTGCATTTGTCTGGCACTGAAATATAAAATATCTCACATTATTTTGGTACTGCCAACATGGAATCTGGCAATAAAAAAAATATGTAAGAAGAAACAATCTTTTCCAATAATGACAAGGGAAACTTTTTTTGAGTTCTGATTTTGTTTGACTTATGATTTAGTTTCTTTTTCTTTATATTTTACTCTTTTGCTCTCCAGGGGTTTTTGTGACCTTACAATGCCACCAAATATTAGCAGCACAGTTGGGATAATGCAAGAAAACAGTCATATATCCTGGAGTCTCTTGTCTCCCTTCTGTTGGGTCAGGTAGATATGGGGGTGTTTTGAAAAGAAAGGAGCAACCGGAAAGACAGAAGTATCAAGAGAAAGTCAGAAACACACTACAAAGTGCCTGCCTCTTCTCTTTGGCCTTATAACTCCGCAGTTGGTTTCATTTCTGAATTATTGCTTCTATCTCCATTACCTGATTTCTGGATGAACCATATCTAAGAATCCAGTACATAATGCCCATAATGCCAGTACTTGTACATAGAGAATGTGAAGATTGGCTTCATTTTCAGGTGTCTGACCTGAAACAGTGTTACAATAAGCTGAAGCAGCCTCTTGCTCCCCATCATATAGATAATACAATTCACAGTATATGTTGTTAAAGGCTACCATTTTATTGTAGAACAACCCAGCATTAAGGAATCCAGGGTACTGCAAATGACCAGGAAATGCCTGTCTAGCTTTCACAGGTAATGCAGCATTACCTGTGCAGCATTAGTGTTTGAGCAAGCAAATGGTCATGCACTGGATTACATGATTTTCCCATCTTTTGCAGAGCACGTGGAGGGCCCCAGCAGGATGACCAGCAGTCACACAGACTGCCATTTCTGCCTGCAGTCTCTCCGTGGCAGGAAATACGCACTGAGAGAAGAAAATGCTTACTGTGTTCCGTGCTATGACAGCCTCTATGCCAACCCCTGTGAAGAGTGCAAGCAACCCATTGAGTGTACCTCCAAGGTAAAGATTCAGCTTGCACTTTTTGTTCCTTGTTAAATCATACACAAATACAATTTCTTTAATGGCAGATATTCACCTCTATATCCACCCCAGATATCCACCCCTCTGCACATCCCTGTAGCGCTGAACAGGCCTAAGCATAGCTGCTGTACATCCACACACAGCAGAGTGAAACAGTGTTATTTTCCCTGAATAGGAAAGCTCTGGGATCAAAGATGAGGAAATCTGCACATGCATATCCCCCAAGCATACAGCAAGGCTGTGATGTGTGGACCTCAGCTAGGCTCCATCCTTCACCTCCAGTCACTCACTGGCTGCACAGTGCTGGAGGGGTGATAGGGTGGGTGGTGTAATTCAGTGTGTCGGGCTGATTGACACATTGGAACTTCTGAGAGATGTTAATTGAAAAAATATTTTGAGCATTGAATAAATTACTTTGACTCTAGGTGTTGGCAAGCAGATGCCAAGCTGACAAGATAACATTTATAATTTGCATATTCTCTCTCTCTCTTTTGGAAATTAAGTACTTTTTAATTTCTGCTTAATTCCATGCTTACCTTGCTCATCTCACAGATGGGATATTAGTGTTTCTGACCTTGTCTTTCCTTTTATCGCTCCATTTTTTTTACAATATTTATTAATAATTTAAGTACCTCTGTGGTTTTTGACAGAGTTTCTAGTACCCCATATTTCAATTTAGAGCATGTATATTTGACTTTGAATTTTAAGGTCGAATGAAACCTATCAAAAAGCATTTGTTTTGCCAAGTTCAGTGTGTACTAGTCACCTTCTCCCCATGCTCTCTTTGCCTATGTTCCTTAGAAAAAAAGGACAGAAAGTTATTAAAATAAACCTCTTGGAAGGCTTTCCCAGCCCAAGCATTTCAAAGCACATTGTCTGAGTATAGGAATCAAGCAAGGAAAATGCTGTTTTGGATGAAGGCACTCCTCAAACTCTCATCAGCATTTCACTCACAGCAATGTTGAACATGTAGCACCAGCCAAGTTCACCAGGAGAACACATGCTTTGAGTTCACCTAATTTCACCTTTAAAATCAAAAGTTAAATAAGTGACAGGTTTACTGTTACAGAAGATCGTAAACAAAAAGCCATGTCCTTGGACTGAGTGGAAGGAAAAAATAGGAGAAAAAAGCAGACATGGTAAGAAAGGAGTGCACCTGGCTAGAGATATCTAGAAAAGTGGCACACAGAGATCTACAGCTGATTGTCTCACCTCTGCCAAGGGGCTAGAGCTTGGTTTTCTTCCTCTCCTCCTCACCCAGTCTTTACCTCAGGCTGCTCAGGGCTGACAGCCTAGTTCCTGAAAGGTTCAGGGTGCTAACTAAAGCAAATGAAAGTGGTAAGTGCTCAGCACCTCCTGAAACAAGGCATGGTATTTCTTTCACTTTTAGCTCCTTAAAAGGCAGGAACATGATAAAGGAGAACAATGAGATTGGATCTGTGCCCTTTTATGTTTCTTACTTATAAAAGAGCCCTGGAAGGGTTTATTTTTTAAGCTGGGGGCATTTTTTGGAGGTGCATTTTTCCCTTGCTTTTCTAACTTCAGAAAAAATAAATCTGCTGTTTGGTTTTTCTTGAATTCTCAGTCAGGCTCTCATACATACCCTGTTAGCTCTTTCACCCCTTAAGCCCACTCAGTCTTAAAGAAACATTATTTTTCTGCCAAGTTTTCCGGGGGAATTTATATTAGATGTAAACAAAAGCAATTATTCTTTTCTTAATCTTACTAATAATAATTTTGTTCTCAATGAGATTATAATTGCTTGTTTTCTGACACCATTCAAAGGTTTTCTCCCAAATTTGCCCTAAACCAGGACACATAACTTAACATTATGTCATGTCAGCTAGAAAAAGTAGTAGCATTGAAAATACATAAAATTCATTTTGAATTCTATAGAATATGGGCTTCCTCTCCAGTGTTCCTTGCACATTAAAAATGTTGATCCCTTGTTTCCACTTGAAAGGCAACTGTAATACATAATGTGATTCTTCCAATGAAAACATACCTCTATGTTACATAAGGAAAGACATTCTGCCAAAGCAGCTCCTAATGGCCTCTGCAAGGGATCTACACAACAGCGTGACACTGAGTACCTTCATCTTTCCTGAGCACAATTCTGCTTGGATCCACCACTGCAATGCTATTAATTTTTTGTTTTAGTTCTGGAAGGAACTGAAGGATAAAAACACAGTAAATAAATGTTTTCATTACATAAACTTACTTTCTTCAAGGATCTGGCCTACAAAGGTCGTCACTGGCATGAGGGATGCTTCAGGTGTGCCAAGTGCAGTCGCTCACTTGTGGAGAAGCCATTTGCTGCCAAGGACGAGGTCTTGCTGTGTACGGAGTGCTACTCTGATGAGTATTCATCCAGGTGTTTTCACTGCCAGAAGACCATTATGCCTGGTAAGACAACAAGGGGCCCTTTGCTGAGAAATGGAACCACATTTTCAATAATCACCTCCTGGAATAACCAAGCTACAAGGTCCTTGACTTTCAGAGCAGCTTTGAGATGACTACTCTTCCTTTGTGTGTAGCACTCTCCCAGCAGCGGGGAGAAGGCAGGCAGACACTTCTGATCTATCACTAGCAGGTCTTATGAATCCTTATAAAAATATTAATAGTTCAATGCAGGGTAAAATGTGTTCATGTGTTGTCCTTGATTCTGTTGCAGTTCTTAGGAAGCATATCCCTCTGAGAGCAAAGATAGACAAACTGAACTATTGTGAGCAGAAGTGCCAGATCAGAGAAGTCATCTGCATGCTTCCCATCTTGACCAGACCCTATGCTTGTGCTCTTTATATTAGTGCTTTCACTCAGAAATATTTTTTGTTTATATTGTCAAAGCATGAAGATTTGCCTTCAGATCATTAGCAGCATTTTTACTAAAATGAATACGAGTCCATTTTACAATATTGTCCATGTTTACAATAGGCTTACTTCCTGCCATTAGCAGCCTTGAAAATTCTGCACTTTCCACTAAACTGTTCCTCAGCTTTTGATTGTATTCAGGACACACTCTAGACTTTTCATTGCTACCACATCAGTAAAGCTCATACAGCAGAGTGATTATCCAAAAGCTGCCTTTTCACAGGCAGTTGAGAGAAGCCTCAGCACCATTTGTTGCGAAAGGAAGCTGCTTGGTTAAGAAAGTGTGTCGCTAACTTTTGGAACAGAGAACATCAGTAAATTTGGCACTGATGTTGGAATTTTATTTTTCAGTATATCTTAATGCTGAACAGTAAGATCCAGGCTGTGCAAAATTACAGACTTACTATTGATACTAGATTACTCATGCAGTATTCAACCTGTAACACTAGTTTGTATTTTTACAGTTGATTTCCTTTTCATTACAAGTAAAATCTGCATTACTGGAAAAAAACATTGTAACAATATAGTTCTGTTCATTTTAAGGATTATAAACTGTTTAAATTTAAACTTTTACAAGATTATACTGAAACATTTCAGGAATTTTAAACTGCTTAAATAGGTTACAAAAATGTTGTCAAATAGGCACACCTCACTAGATGTGATCAAAAAAGTGCCAGAATACACTCAGGTTTGCATAATTATCTTCTGGTGTATATCCATGCTGCTTGTTTTGTCACAGAGTCTAAATCATTGCAGCAAGTGCCTGAAGGTGTGAGAAACAGTGCAACAGTGGCATGGGAATGCCAGCCAGTCTCTGTATCATTAAATTCCTTCTCATCAGCTTGCTAGCTCTGTGTTGTAAAGACCTAGCTGTGAAAGACTGTGAAATTAGCCTTCTGATCACTGAAGGATGATGAAGCTGCAAACCTTTTGTGTCTAAACAAAACCAGTAGTTTCTCCAATGGCCCCACAGTTCAGGGAACAGGTACAGTGGGATTAATCAGTTATAGCAGCAATCTTCTTCTTCATGTGGAAAGGATGGTAAAGCACCTTGCACCTCTCTGTGCAGTCTGGTGCTACCTACAGGTAGGAAGCTATAGATGGAAATCCACTGGAAAAATTGCTCCCAGGTATATGTGCATATCTTAGACTTATGTTTCTACATCAAAATAGGACACCTGTATACAGAGATAAAAGCTCTGAAACTCCTCTGACAAACATTTAACTGAGCAACTTTCTGTCCTTGTGCTGTATCAAAAGCATCTAGTTAAACATGATAAAAAGGACTGCTGGTCTAGGACAGAAATGGTGAGCTGGGAGAAAGCAGTTTAATGAGCTGTTTGACAGAAATAATTTTTGCTTTTAGAAAGTTGTCAGTTTAGGCTGATCAAGACAAATAATGCATGTGTAAGTGAAGGAGCCTTAGTTTAAGAAAGACGGAAGACAGGACAATAATAAATATACTAAACATCCAACAAATTAATCTCTAATTTATAAAAGTGCTGTGTGCCTGAACATTATCACAGAGTTGGATGGTTTGAGAGAAACTGAGCAATTCAAGCATAATCACAAAGAAGAAACCCCAAAAGATTCATATAGGAACAGATTCTAAAAATCACAGCTTAGGCAATTCAGCACGTCTTAACAAGATTATTATATGGCACTGAATGTGTTCTTGAAATTTCAAGTGCATTCTTAGACACTCTATTAAATTGAAGATAATTGTTTACTTGGGTAATCCAATGCTGAGACAGAAGGCTCAAAACAAGAGCATTCCCAACATTTAAAACTTATATTATAAGGCTATATCTGAGAGGATTGTCTGCTTTGTTTTTTTTTCAGGTTCACGTAAAATGGAATTTAAGGGAAGTTCCTGGCATGAATCCTGTTTTGTTTGCCAGTATTGTCAGCAACCATTGGGAACAAAACCATTAATCACCAAAGACCATGAGAATTACTGTGTGCCCTGTTTTGAGAAGCAATTTGCTCACCGTTGTTATGCTTGCAAAAAGGTAATTAAACACACAATGCAAAAATTGTCCTAATGAGACAATATTGCTCATGGGAAAAAGGGCTGGATCATGTGAAATGTGTGGTGAAGTAAGAGTAAGATCAGAGTCTTCCCAATGATACTGGACGCTGAAAGCCAACTGCAACAGTGTCCACTCTTGTTAATCTAAGATTGATTATATCTGAAAGAAATTTATTTTTCAAAATAAATGCTTTGGACTTCTTTAGCTACTGAGTGTGATTTTTATCAAAGGTTAAATAAAAAGTTATTTAAAAGTTCTAAGTTATATAAAACCCTTCTTTCCTGAAAATCTCTGATTTTGCCTTGGTAAACATGTTTCTCTTTCTATCCTTTTTCAGATGTATTCATATGCATAATTAGCTACCTGAACTGAGAAAATCATCCACAATCTTGTCTATTTTTTCTTGAAATGTATCAGGCAATTAGAAGATCAAGTAACATTCAGTTGTGATAACACTAGTCAGGAGTCCCACTGATGCAATTCATGATGATACCTTTGTGGGTACCAGAAATCTTGATTTGATTTCTTTTTTCCCCCAAGTAAAGATAAATAAATTCTTCCCTCCCTCAATTTCTCATTTTTAAGATTGTCTCTTGTTGATGGAAATACTTAAAGCATGATACTATTCTAGTGTGATACTTTTCTCTAGGGAAATGTTTTAAACTGCTCTTTATGGCAGAATTTCACTTATTCTTTAGTACCTACATCACTCTGGAAGCATTTGCTTTTTTCACTTCATCAAATAACTTATAATTTCCTGTAATTATGTAATGATTGCTTGTAAACCTCTCCCTCTAACAAAAGCTTTTAATTTCAGGAAAATATGCTCTCTACTTCTTTCTTCAGTAGTTAAACTTTAGAAAGTACTTTTATATATTCCCATGTCTCTACATCCAGCCTTTAATTTGCATTAAACGAACACTCCTACATGAAATAATCAGGATCTACTTCTTAAAAATTCTAGGGATGCAAATAGTCCCCCTACATAATAGCTAAAACAATTTTACTTCTGAAACTTGCATCAATTCCCATACATGAGAATTGAGCCCAAAGTGATTAAATTGCCAAACCAAATCTTGAATTTTTGTCAGCAATTTTTAGATATTAATGGAAATGCAAATGCAAATGCAACCACAAAGTAGCCCAAAACTGAAATGTTAAAGGGATCAGAAACTATTTAAATCTATTTCTTGACATGACCCAAAATTATTCTTTTTTTTTTTTTTCCCAAAACTGTATATCCCCAGGGAAATTCTATTATAGCACCATTTTTACTTAAATTTCTTCAACTTTTTCTCCTCCTGTTCCAACAATATTCATTCATTCATTCTTTTAATCATTCATTCACTTTCATGTGACTTGATAGTAGAAACACTATCTTACAGATCATCTTTATAAAAATTTCTCTGTAAATTTATCACAAATGCTGTGAAACCAGCTCTTTACCACACATATGGGAGCCAAAGAACAACTGGAAATTTCCCTCTTCAGAAATAACCAGTGCAGAGCTGTGAGTGAATTGTTGGCAAAGAGAAGTGGATGACACTGATAAACATTTCTTTTCTTGTTCTGACTGTGTAGATCTCCTTCCTCTTTTACTTCTGTTCCTTTGCTATTAATAGGAAGTTATTTACTTTAAATAGAAAGTCTTTCTTTCTATTTAAAATACTGTTGCAGTTGAAAGACAGCAAAATACTGGTTGGAGATTAACTATATCTCAGCATCAGTTCTCGCACCCACTCCCTATCACTGAGAATTTCTCTTCTGAGAGCATGCCTGATTCTAAACACTTATCTACAGTATAATGGAAAAAAATCCTTTAAAGATAACATATTTATTACAAACTATGAGGTTATACTGTGATAGAAAATTGAGAATAACAAACCAGTAGCATGTGGAGTTCAATTGCAGATTAGTTAAATGGATAATCCAGAGGAAAAAACGTTGATCTGACCACCCTCTCTTCTCCTATGCATATTGGAAGAGAGAAAACAAGTGGAAGTACTTACAAAGGATTGGACAATCCTTCATGGTTCACACCTTTGTTTCTTTGTTCTGTCTTGTTTGTCAACACATTAGGTTATAACTTCTGGAGGAGTGACCTATGATGACCAGCCTTGGCATAAAGAATGCTTTGTGTGTGCTGTGTGTAAAACTCAGCTGTCTAGACAAAGATTCATTTCCAAAGATGAGTGCCCATACTGTGTAGACTGTTTCAACAAATTTTATGCCGAGAAGTGTGCTGCTTGCAAGAAACCTATTACAGGTGAGTCTCATCTTCTAGAGGGGACCAGACAGAAGTGAATCATCAGTCTCCTCTCAAAGAAGACTTTCACTTTAGAAAAAAAACATTCAAAATACTCCAATGATAATGAAAAACTGAAGGAGTTAGCTATCAGAGAGACTCTCTCTGTGTCACATGCATCTTGCTAGGACATACTGATCACACGTGTTCTCTAACTGATGAGGAGTTGTTTTATGTGCCCAAAGGAGCTCCTCCATTGTTTGATGTAGTGTTTTCTGTAGTAAAATTCCTCCTTAAGAATATTTAAAAAGGCGGGTTTTTTGCTCTTCCCAGGACAGTACACACAAGCCCCTCTGTAATTTCTTCAATTTAGTTTTTAAATGCCAATGTGATCAAAATTAATGCAGACTAACTGCCTGCTGGTAAGGCACACCTGTCAAATTAAAAAGCTTGCCAAATGCAGCAGGGCTCTATTTCATGCAGCCTTGTATACTTATATATGATTTCTAATTAGACATGTATGTCACTGATCCACAATAGCTAAGTTTTCTGAGAGCAGTTGCTGGTGTTCTGCATTTTAATCCTATAATGTGTTGAAAAGTACTGCCTGATTCTTACAGATGCATGCTGCATATGTCATTGGACAAAGAAATCAATGAATACCCAATCACATGTGCATGATTTAAAAAGAAAAACAACTACAAAACAACAACAACAAAAAAACCAACATCAAAGCTATTCAAATTCCCCCAATCCTCAACATTTTATTTCAGATAATTCTGCTAGGAATCCCATCATCTGGTAATTTCCAAAAGAATGCATCTTGAAGAAATTTAATTATTAAATTTCATTTAGAGTTGTACAGAAACTATATGTTTTAACATATTGCAAATAAATTTCATGAGAGTTTGTCGGGAAGACCAGCAAACCTGGATGGACAATCTGATAAACTCATTGTGCTCAGATCTCGTAATGGGATATACAAGCAAGAGACTTGTGACTTTGCTTGAAGTATTTCTCACTGTTTAAATTTTAGTTATTTTTCAATTCAGTCAATAAAGAATATTTCACACTATGGATTTTTGTTAGTTTTTCTATTTGCTATATGAATGACAACCTGATCACACATCAGAAAATCATCTGTTGCATTACTGAACCATGTCCAGAAGTACTGGATTCAGATCTTCTTTCTTGTGTCTCTCTCTTTCAGCTCTCGGAGGTGCCAAATACATCTCATTTGAGGAGCGTCAGTGGCACAGGGAATGCTTCAACTGCATTAGATGCTCAGCCTCCCTGGTGGGCCAGGAATTCCTCACTCGGCAGGATGACATCCTTTGCCACAAATGTGGCTCTGCTTCATAGTTCTGTGGAAAGCTCTACAGCTGCATTATTCTCACACTGTAATAATGTAGTTTATTGGTCTGCTGAAAGAAAACCAGATAATAGGTACTACAGTTATTTAGTCATTCAAGTAACTTTCCAAGAGCATTTAACTCCACCATAGTTCTCAACTTCTTATAAACATAAATTAAACAACTGTCCCATAATGGTTAATAAAACAATGCAGAAAAGATTTGTATATATTCTAAGCCTAACTCCAATATATTTTCCTTGTAACACACTGCACTCTGCTGTTAGAAGCTTAAAAATTTATCTTTTATCACCTCTGAACAAGCAGGATTGTGTAAAGTCTGTTTGGCATATGAATAATGATGAGGCATTAGCAGTGATTCACAGATGCAGATCTTGGCATGGAAAGTTGGGCACAAGCATTTTTCTGTTGGATCATAACATTGAAGAGAACACCTTGTAAATATATTCTTCCATACTTTGAGCAAAAATGATGCTGACAAAGCAGGCAGAAATTGTGGGTAGGAGAAGCTTTCACATTGAGGACCACAGAGATAGAGGCATATCCAAGGGAAAGAAGGTCACTTTCCTCCCCTGACTGGGATTGCTACCCAAAGAAGTCACGCAAAACACTACAGCATGGGACCTTTCCTAAAACTGGATACTGTACTTAATTTTTTAGGCATAGCTGCTCTAGAACATAAGTAAACTCATATTTTCAGCTACTGCAGGAGATAAAGACTGCCCAAGATTGAATAGTGCTGAAGTACATTTTCCAATAACTAATATACCTTAAGACTCTATTACCACTGTCTTTGCTATACCTTCAAATACATGCCTAAAATATTATTTTTTATTAGTTGACACAAGAGCCAACTCATACTGGTCCATTTAACCTTGTATTTTCCACGATTCAAAACCGTTTCGCCAGCAATTGAAGCCCTGTTAAAGACCTTAACTGCTTGGTCTTTGATTCACAGTTCATTCCTCTGCTTGTAAATTCCTGCTTGTGGACAGCAGGCTATAAACTCTCCAGAACCAACTCCTGATTCATTTCACCATTAGCCACATGTTTTTTAACAGTATGTCAAGAATTAGTGATTGTCATTGAAAGCCGGGTAGCTCTTGCTTGCAGTACAGGGCTTTAGTTTCTAGATAGCCAGCCTTTAAATCTGCTTGCTGAGCTCCAGCACTCAAATGTCTACTATTAAAGGTCTTCTGGAGCTGAGTTACAAACATACATCTTCTTCCATAGTGTGTGTTACAGTGGCTTGGTTCATGTACAGGGCCATTGTGGATGGAGCAGTGATGTTAGGAATGGCAGGCTCTGCACTGTCCAGCAGAGTTTGAGTTCTCATCTTGCATGTCTTTAAGCCATTTTTCTTTAGACTCTGACCTTGAGTGCAAATAACAGAGTTATTTGGCTCACTTAAATGGCTTTTATTCATATTGAAGACAGCCATTACTTTAGGTAGAAAAGTGAAAAAAAAAAAAAAAAGAATACGTGTGAATGGCTAAGCCAGTGCCAAAGTGCAGTGGCATAAAATCAGTATGGAAAATGACTGACCAATGAGTACATAGCAGTCTGTTGTCAGTCAATAAAATATTGATCTTTTGCTCTATGTGGTGTTAATTTTAGGTTTTCATTTTCTTCTTCCATGGTAGCTTTTATTGCAGTCTAGAGTTTGATTAGTTTATGTTTTTCATTTTATCCCAGCTGATTTCTTTTCTATTTACACATCTCCCATGGCTGACACAGGTTCTTGGTAAGGCTTAGATTCCCATAAATAGAAATATGTTTTATTGCCTTATATGTATAACTATATATATACATACAAACACACATAGTTCACAGTTCACAGTTATGTATGATGCTTTAAAAATTTGCACTGAGCTATCAGAAATTAGTAAATGTTAATGTTCCTTAATTTTTTAATTAAAATTATGAATCACCATATTCAGGCTTGTCTATGGGGTCTACCTTTTGTTTGTTTGTGTGAAATAACATTCAGCACATCTCAAGAATGTGTTTTTTGGGCCCTTTATTCAGTCTCTTCTGAAGAATCATACATCTTAATTACAAGCTGATGAAGGAATTACCAAGCAGCCTCCTAAGACATGATAGAATCACAGGTCAGACACACTGATCATGATAATCCCTGTCTTCTAGCCTTAACATTTATGAAAATGAAATTCTTCTCTGACTCATCAACTAATTATATTTTTAGAAATACCAACTGAATTTTTTATTTCTTCTGCAGTAAATACAGTACAGTCAAATCTGACTCTGAACATTTTCATTTCAGAATAATAGTAAGAAATAAATGTGATTGCTATAAATAGTCTGAATAAAAGTTATATTAGAGAGTAAATTGCTATTTCCTAGTCTCTATCACCAGCTACCAATATCTGAACATAAGTACAGTGATACTTTGATGGTGGGCTGACCCTGGCTGGATACCAGGTGCCCACAAAAGCCCCTCTATCACTCCCCTCTGCAGCCAGACAGGGGAGAAGAAACATTACTCAAGGCTTGTGGGTGTAGATCAGGAGAGAGAGACATCTCTCAGCAATTACTGTGATGGGAAAACAGTCCTGACTTGGGGAAAAATAATTTATTACCAATCAAATCAGAGTGAATAATGAGAAATAAAACATTTTAAAACACCTTTTCCCCTCCCGTCCTTTCTTTTCAGGCTTAATTTTACTCCTGAATTCTCTACCTGCTTCCCCCACAGTGATGAAGGGGTACAGGAAATGGGAGCTGTGGTCAGTTCATCACACATTGTCCCTCTTGTTCCTTCCTCCTCAGTGGGAGAACTCCTCACACTCTTTCCCTGCTGCAGCATGGAGTCCCTCCCAAGGGAGACAGTCCTCCATGAACTGCTCCAATTTGAGTGCCTCCCACAGGCTATAGTTCTTCAAATATTGGTCTTGTGTGGGATCCCTTACATGGAGTGCATCCCTTCAGGAAGAGGCTGGTCCAGTGGGTCCTCCATGGGGTCACAAGTCCTGCCAGAAACCTGTTCCAGTGTGGGCTCCTTGCTCCCCAGGTCTACAAGCCCTGCCAGGAGCCTGCTCCAGCCCAGGCTTTCCACAGGGTCACAGTCTCTGGCATGGGATCCTCCAGAGGCAGAAAGCAGATATCAGCTCCACCATGGACCCTCATGTGTTGCAGGGGAATCTGCTCTGGCACCTGGAGCACCTCCTCCCCTCCATCTTCACTGACCTTGGTGTCTGCAGTTCTGTTTCTTTTACATGTTCTCACTCTTCTCTTTGGCTGCTGTTTCCACAGCCATTCTCCTTCCTTCTCTCCCCACCCTTTTCCAGTCTGTCACCTCAGAGGCTCTACCACCATCCCTGAAGGGCTCAGCTGTGGCCAGGAGTGGGTCCAGCCTGCAGCCAGCTGGAATTGGTGCTGTCAGACATGGGGGAAGCTTCTGGCAGCTTCTCACAGCAGGCCCTCCTGGAGCCCCTTGCTACCAAAACCTGGCCACACAAACCCAAGGGAGCTCTGCACAATTTGGGTCTTTTATACTTTTTGTAGAGGAAACCAACTGGAATAGGTGCAGAGAAGTGCAGCAGGAGGAGCAGTGTGTCTCTGTGGAGGACTGTAGATCATGAAGGGGATAGGTGGCTACTACAAGCAAAGAGATTACATTTGGTTTAAGAACAAAGGCTCAGCACTGGAAACTGGAAAGTAGAAGGTGATGTCTGCTGCTGAACAGTGATGACGCAGGAGAACCTCTTTCCAGAACAAAGAGGGAAACAGCCATGTGGGCAGTTTTAAATGATGCCTGATCTGTGTCATAGTAAAACATGATTGCCTGGTATAGAAAAACAATGAGAAAAAAAATCAACCCGATGATCAGCTTCACTCTGTGTTGCTAACATTGGATTTACTGTAGGATGACCAGGGTACAGACTCCAGCACAATTCAATTTTCTTCAATAAACTTCAGAGGACGAAAAATTTGTGAGATTTATTTTTAAGTACATTTTTTTAATGTCATATGTTCTTCTTTAACATTATACTGCTTAATTTTAAAATATGTCTAGTTCTTCCCTGTGTATTCAGCAGCTCAGCTCTAAGATAATCACATTGCTTTTGTTACAATCAAGCAAAAATGCCCTGAGGTGAAGTGATGTCTCTAATGCCCTGGTCACATCTCTGCTGTACTCATCCCAGGAGACCAGGAGGGAGGCTGCCCTTAGGGACTAACTAAGAGTGAATAGGTGCTCTATTACCTCCCTCAACATTTCAGGCTAAAGTTTGAGTTCCTCAACCATCACCTAATTGTCAGAGAACTCCCTGAGACAAATATGCTTAAAATACAGAGACAAGCCCATAGGTATTATTATCTAGTGACCCTTCTCTATCCATATTTCTGAATGTCACATTTTTCACTCTGAGGCAAGGTCATATTATGAGAGCAAGGTATCAGCCTTTTCCTGGACACTTACTTTTAAAATACAAGGAAGTTTTTGCAGATGCTGTAGCAGGCAACACAGAGCGGTACTAATGTTGGAACCCAGGACCACTTCTGCATTTCCCAAACAAAGGCATGAGCTCCAAAGTCATGGCTTATGTCTGTGATGAAACACAGATATTTTTCATTCTCTATCCTTGTGCCCTAATTCTCCAGAGAGAAAATCTGTGAGCCTGGGGAAAAGCTAGAACAGAGCCTGGCCATGTCAGTGAAGTGGATGTCACACATGCAAGTTCAGATGGACAGGTACCAATTTTTCTCCATGCTGATCATAGCTTGGTGCTACCCAAGGAGCTTTATTAAGGGGATTGTAAGGTTTTGCAAGAAATTCTAAACTTGTGGTTTCAAACACTTCCTGGGCCCAGGCCTGTCACAAGAAGGGCTGATGGGAGGTGTCTGTGGGTGTGTACATGTTCAGCCCAAATGAATTGACCAGCAATTTCAGCACATGCTCCAAGGTATATTTTTATGAATCTCACTTGATTCCATAAAATGGGTACAAAGCAGTGTATTGTATTTTAGGAAGTAAAATCAATGATTTTTATACAATAACAAATAACAATAGGTAAAGGAAAGTAATGTTAAATGACTGCCTAAGTGAAAACTGAGAGATCATTTCTGTAAACCAAGTTGAATGGGATCCAAATGTATAGCCAGAACAAACTTGTTTACCAATCAAGCAGGAAAGCTGCAATAAATCCTCTACATTCTTGTTAATAATATCTCAAATAAAACATGTGTATGTGCATGAATGTTCATTCACCCTGGAACTGCCAAAGCTTGGATGAACTGAGTCATGGGAAACTTGGCAATTTAAACCAAAGTACAAAACACTTAGCATGGTTATAGACTACTATAACCACAAAGTTTCAGTTCATTGAATTCAAAAGTACCATTATCTTGATCAGAAGTATCAGGTACAAGTAGTTCAATACAAGAGACAAAAGTACCAGGTACAAGTAGTTCAACACAAGAGATAAGTGGTTTGGAGGACGGGTATGTTATCCAAATGGCAATACACAGCTCAGTGGAGGATCTAGAGATAATCAGCTCTGGTCTAGATCATAAGGCTTCTCTTAGTTTGTTAGCAAAAACATTTGTCTAGTAGCATCCACTTAAACATTTCTGTAGGCTTTCATCTGCATTTTTCACCCAAATCCTTCCTTAAAGGAGTTTCTTGAAGATGAGGCCAGACATAAGCACAATCACAAAAACCTGCTCAAAGCCCATAAGAACCTAGATTTTCTCACTGTAAACTAATTCCATGTCAGAAGAACCACTGCACAACATTATGTCTGAACTAATAAACCTTATCTCTGTCTTGAACACAATTCAATATCTGGTTTTATTACCTTGAGCCTCTGCTGTACATCTTTTACTGTCCTCTCCAGTAAGATATTCAAGACTGTAGGCACTCACCTGATTCACTGCAGATTTTTCATACCACCAACTGAATTGTGAGTTATTGAATAAAAGAAGCGGCACTACCACCACTGTTGCTTCACGTATCTGTCTCTCAGGTCAGCCCAGCGTTCAGCTGGACCACCCTGCTAGCTCTGATACAGCTTCAACAGTACTTTTGTGTGGGTCTTGGCTCCGCAGCACCTTTGCCTTCGCTGTCACGGCCGTGGTTCGAAACAGGGGACACTCTCGAGGCTTGAGGACAAAGGTTTTATTCGGGGATCACCAGGGCAGTCCCTGGTCCCAGGCCTGTGCCTCAGGAGAGTGACCCAGGGCCTGGTCTGCAGGGGTTTTTGTTCACCAGAAATCTCAGGGGTGGGCACAAGTTACAAACCAATGAAACAAAGCAAGGTGGCTAATGTCAAATGCAATACACAACATCAACAAATCAGGTAAATTGGGGTGGGGTCCCTAGGGGATCCACCAACCACTGTCCGACACCTCTCAGAAGGACTCAGGCCTGGGAGATTGATGGACAGGGCGGGGAGAAGATGCATTGGGATGAGGGAAAAGACAATGGGATGACCAAACTCCAGGCAGAGGCTTAGGTTGTCTTGGAAACTCTTATCAACTTCTGATAAGAACATTCCAGGACAGGAGCTTCACCTGGCTAGGGTTAAAGTCCAAATCACATCAAACTTATAACTAAAAACCTAAAAACAATTCCAGCACCCCCACACACCACATCCCTGAAAACAGGAGCCACGAATCCCTTTCATGCATTGTGTGTGTGAGGCTTTGAGAACAAATCACATTAAAGGAAAAAAAAAAAACCAAACAAAAATGCCAAAAACCCCCACTCAGCTTCTTTCTGTAGCCTAGGCACAGATACAAAGGCATGAAAATACTCAGATAAGGTCACTCATTGAGCAAGCAAAGGAGCATGGCCTCAGATGTTTCAGGAACTGTCAGGCAGAAGATTATCTAGAAAAATCAGGAAACAACTGATTGAGGTTTTGGTGGTTGAGATGGTTCACTCGAGTACCTCAGCACTCTCTCAAGTCACTTCTTATCTCATACCCAGCACCTCATGTCCTAACTACCCTCAAGGGCACTCTCATCATTTCCACTTGTGACCAGGAGAACAGACCACTGGAAAGGGTCTCAGTCTGGCACAATGACTCAGCTTCAGGAATCTCATAGGTGGCTTATTCAATAGAGGATAGACCCAGCTGGAGGTAACAGAGGTCCCATCAGCCTTAGATAATTGCTCACATTTAAACACCAGTGCTCATCTTAAGAGTACTTTCACAGCAAAGACATACTTCAGGTAGGTAGGTATATCCACATTGTTCCTGGATGAAAGTCCTCATTTAACATCTCTGTTTCCATCTTGGATTTTGGAATAGCTTTTGCTAGACTAAGTATCAAATAAATAAATAAAATCTGTTCCATCCAAGCCAAACTTACCTGGATTAAAAAAAATAAAAATACAGTGTAAAGTAATGCAAACAGTTTATCCAGTTCTGCTGAGTTACATTTTTTGCTGTCTTTTCCCAAAGGAAAAAAAAATGACTACTTATTTCTTGAGAACAAGATCCTTAATTATAAAAAAAGCAAACCAAGCTCTTAGTCAAACATTTTCATTGGCAGGACAGCAATCTGAGTAGAAATTTATGGCTATGAATGCAGATGACTGTAAAAGGCTATTAACATGAAGAATTTCTCACAATAGCCATCCTATCCCCTGTAAGCTTGATCCTTTTTTAATTGCTACAGAATTCTTATTGTAATCTTAACTCTCAACTCACTGGAAAGTAAACCTCCCCTGACTGACTGGGGGGGCAATGTCCGTTACTGGTTATCAAGATCTTGGATTCAGGGTATGTTTCCACTTGCTCATAAAACACTGTCAAAGATAAATGCTTTATGCTGAGCCCTGTGCCAGACTTTCTCAGGCCAGTTCCTGCTTTCTTCTTCACATTTTTGCTTTTCATCCTCAGAAGATTTCAGTCAAAATCATTTTACCTTTCAAAAAATAAAACACAGGATAAATGCAATGTTTTCCTTATACTAAAGAAGCCAGAACCTTTTCTTTAGAGAGTTCAGGTGCTTCACTTGATTTTGGCTCAGGAACCTAATTGACAACATAAAAGAAAAATTTCTTTCATGGAGATGTCTCCTGCCAAAAAATCCAATTGTTCCAATTGCATATTTTCTGCATTAAGGAACTGCATTTGACCATTTTCCAGGGCAAATATGTGGTCCAGTTATTATGTGCTCAGTGACAATCACTTGTAAACATTTGAGGTTGGGTCCCAGTTCCTATCTTGAAGAAATCTAACTAGACAACTGTGAGAAGTGATCCATCTGAAGCTCTGCCACAGCAGGCTGCTGGTGACCAATCTGATGAGGTCAATCTTTAGGCTGAGCTCCCAGTTCTGTCATTAAAATAGTGTTCAGCATGGAGCCACATAGGAAGCAGTGCTGAGAGTTCCAGCAAGCATGGCCACCACGAATGTGATAAACTCTCTTCTTTGTCCAGTTTGAATTAAGGATTTGAACTTCCTTAAGAAACTGCCCTGTCCTGAGCACTGGTCATTTGTGCTTTCTGGAATCAAGACGAGCACCACATTTCTTGCTGAAGAAAATTTCCTATTACCTCTCTACCATACACAATGTGAGAAGACCTCTACCATACATAATCATGTTGCTTAGCTGGGAAATCTGGAGTATCCAATTCCAGCTGCAGCAGATGACAATTCTCTGTGTGACTGTGTCTACCAGCCCCAAGGATCAGACATTGATTAGTTGGGATGCAGTTTTCCAGAGAAAAGGCTGCTTCTGCAGCCATTCATGCACCAAGGCGAGGGCATGTTTAGTTTCCCTCCTCTCAAGGTTGCACTACGGACATCTTGGTACAGATTTAGCTGAGAAATCCTCTCCAAAAAGAACATAGAAGAAGTTTCAGCATGGTGGTATACAGCCATGATTATCCAGTATGATTTGCTGCAATACTCTGAGCAATTTATTTTATTTTCTCAGAATAGTAAACATGGAAATCAAGAAATTTAGCTATTTCATAGATACTGTCAGTGACACCATGATTTCAAACACTGGTCCTGATGGAAACTGTCTCCTTCCTGAGCAGCAGGAGAGAAGAGGGTGTGCAGAGATGCTGCTGGACTCTCAGAGGCTGGGACAATGACAAGACAAGGAGTGGTGGGTCCTTTGAAAGGGGTAGGAGGTTGACATGATCTACATGTGACAAAAGGACCTGAGATCTCCTTTTAGACCAAGTTCCTATGTGCACTCTGGAAGTGGAGAATCGTACTTTTTATCGGGCAACTGGGAAACCTCTCAAACATATGTACTTTCTGCTTCACATTCTATGCTGCCAGATGGGAATTTTAAAATTGTATAGAATGGAAACTCTCAAGAATAACTCTCAATTGGTCTCTTCCAGAAGGAATTGATGGGTTAAAAGGAATTATTTTTACTCTGTTGAATGATTGGATAAAAGGACTGTCTTTACTAAAGTACCTGATGGATACTAAAGGGGATAGAACTAGTGATTTCTGGATGAAAACTTCCCAAATACAAGGGTGTGGTGTAAGCAACAAAAGAAGGGTGTATTAATGAAAAAAGAAATTCAGAAATAGCTATCAGAATGAGACAGAGAATAAATAAATAGGTCTGTTGCAGCTAGCTACAGGTTTATTTATGAGAATAATGCTTTTTAAGTACTGAACCAAAAGCATATGTGCAATTCCTTGAATATCAAATATTAAACATGCAGAACACATTCTAAGAGTGACAAGCATAGTAACAGAAAAGTGAAAGGAAGCAAATTAAATATAGGAAAATAATAGTAATGCATCAATCAGTATTGACAGCAGAACTTTCTTATTTTAAAATTATGTAGCAATTTAGTCATGGAAAGATGATGTCAAACAAAAAGACTCTGCACATGAATCAATAATCTTTAGCAAAAAACCCAAACAAGAAAAAAAAAAACACCAAAAACAAAAACAAACAAACAAACAAACAAAACCAAAAAACCCCCACCCACAACAAACCAAAAAAAAATCTCAAGGAAAGTCTATCGTATTGACACAGCAGTCTCCACCTGGGCAAAAAGTTAATAAAGCGCCATTACAATTTTAAATGCATTTCTTCTTATAAATAATTTATATATTTTCAGCATACTTCGTATTTTGTGCCAGCTAGGCCACATATAGTTGAATCTGTGCAAAAGCCTATTATTATAATCCATGCCAGCTGAGATTATTTTCACTTGATGAAAACATTTCGTGTTACCACACAGATTTCCTTATCTTGTTAGCTAGAGAAACAGTAAATGTGTACTCATATTTATTTCTCACTTGTCCCATAGCCTCCATAAACAAGAAAAGGAGTTTTCTTTGTCCAATTGAGTCTATGAAAAGCAAATTCTTAAATTTTTTTAGTCCTGTCCAGCACAAATAGGCCAACATTTTAAAGACAATTTGGCTACCCTACCTTATGGACACTCTCACAGTTACAAACTCAGTCCTATGTGACATGGAAAACAGGAGAAGAGTTGGTTTTACTCTCACACAATTTAGAAGAGCTGTTTTCTTCATTCTCATATGGAAGATCTCAGCCAGATAGCAATAAGCCTGCCTTACCTCACTGCACATAAGAAAGGCTGGTCAGGACACAAGCAGCTTGAACAGCTTCTCTGCTGTTACACAGCACCCAGAGAAGCGTGAAAGTTAGTAGGACAGCTACTTTTAATCTGCCTTTGCAATCCATCCTCTGCTGTGCTCAAAAGAGTCTGTGATAAATTATTTACCACTGCAGTGACAGATGTAGTCTGTCACACAGCGTGTGCCAGCCACATGAGATGGCTCAGAGATAAGAACACCCACCCTGACCTGCTCAGATGAAGCTCACACAGCAGCAGCCCCCCACTGTCCTGCACATCAGACTGGTGCTGAACAAGCCTTTCAGAGAGCATTCTCCAGTGAACTCAAACCCCTGAGCTTTCAGGTCAAGAAAGAGAGGTGGCAGTTCTGACAGGTTTAACGAAAAACCGGAGCAAGTGCTTTTTACGCTCAGCCCTTTGGAATGACCAAAAACTCAACTTTGAGCATGAAGAAGCAGAAATGCAGCTCATTTGCCATTATCCTTTACAAATGCAGAACTTTCTAAAGAAAGCTGTTGAAAGGATGGTCTATCAGAATTGGTTAAACATCACCTGCAGTGCAGAATTCTTCTTTCCCGCCACAGGAATCTATCATTCATGTGTCAGGCAGGTCAGCTATGGTACTTCTCACAAAGGGCTCTGCATAGAGCCCATCATTAAAACCCAGGCAACTGCAAGAAACTCTCACTAAGTTCATCATAAAACACTGCCATTTCTACATTTGGTTGAAAGTCATCCCTCGTGAAATGTAGTTGCTTAGTGTTGCTACATGTTCCTTGGCAAAAGCCTGTCAGGGAAAGTCCATCACCCCAAGAGCGTCTGTAATTAGTCAGTACAATGCCATTACAGGTTTACTGCATGACATTGTGGGAAGGAGAAAAGCTACAGTATTTCTCACTTCCCTACCAACGGTCAATCAAGCCAGCGGTTCATCATAGGTATCAATAATACTTGGTGAGTAACATTCACCATCTCTAGTGACAAAATCAAAGATAAATCTATCCTGAGTCAGGAGCTCTGGCTTTGCCTGGAGGTAAGGCCTTGCTAATACTGACTAGCAGTACGTCTCCTCTTCAAGGATGAACCCTCACTGACTGTCAGCACACCCAAGATCTAGTTGTGTGTTCTGAAGGAAAGGAAAAAATACAGTTGGAGACTGTCTTCAAAAGCTGCGGATTTGTGGCCATGTGATGAGAACTACTCAAGAGTAGAAGAGAATTTCTACATTAGGCCTGTCTAATGATCTGGGGTTGTTTCTGAAGATCAGCAGCAGCAAATGCTCATGAATCAGTTTAAAATGCAGGATAGGAGAGCAAATGCTTTATTAGGACCTTCATAAGAGAGAAGATGAGGCTTTCCTGACACTGATGGATTTAGAATTGGAGTTATACTCATAAAATTATTAACTCTGATTTTTCCTTTTTTTTTTTTTTTTTTCATATTGGAAGCATTAGGCTTTTATTTTTAAATTCCAGAAGCACAAATCTTTATTTAATGATATCTGGCGGTTTTTCACCACAGCACTTTACAGCACTTTAGAAACATTAATCACATTTTAAAGGTACAGAATAGCAGTTAAATAAAATGATTGATGTATTTATAGTCATCGGCAGTTGGGAAGCAAGGGGAAATGGGCACATAACTGCAGTTCTTTATTCTGTGATGAAACAGAAATTTCACCTTCATAAAAAACCCCAGTGAGCAAGATAAACAAAACCAAAAGCTTTAGAAGCACAGTTTTAAAGCAAAAGCTTTAAAAGCAACATGCAAAAAATACAGTTATTTAACCATGTAGACACATTTTGAGACACTTACTAGAACTGGTATTGCTTAACTTTGTTAATGACCCAAGTAACAAGAGAGAAACTACTACCCCAGGAATCTCTGCACTACATGAAATTGGAGG
This sequence comes from Sterrhoptilus dennistouni, assembly GCA_013397095.1. NCBI lineage: Eukaryota > Metazoa > Chordata > Aves > Passeriformes > Zosteropidae > Sterrhoptilus > Sterrhoptilus dennistouni. The sequence goes on from VWZU01012542.1 coordinate 1,100,620, forward strand.
GAGTAATTTGCATGCTAGAGGGCTGGATTGCCATTCAGAGAGCCCATAGGAGCTGGGGATGTGGGCCAACAGGAACCTGATGAAATCAAACAATTGGAATGCAAAATAGACCAGAACAATCCCATGCACCAGTACAGGCTGGACTCCAAACTGTGGAAATAGAATACAAATCTATCTGTAGAAATAGATCTGAGAACCTACCACACATCAAGCTGAACATGAGCCACCAATATACACTTGGAAAATAGGAGGCCAAACACATCTTGGCCTGCATTAGGAAGACTACTGCTAGCAGGTCATGGGAGGTGTGATGCTTGCCCTTGTTTCAGCACTGGTGATGCTGCATCCACAGCCCTGTGCCCAGTTTTGGGCTTCCCAGTCCAAGAGAGACCATGCTAAGGTGGAATGAATGGGTGTCTATCCCATCCTTATTTCTGAAATAAACACTAGAAATTAAGACACTTGAAATAGCATTGAAAAATTCCTTCAACTCCTCCCCTCTGCATTTAAAAAAAAAAAATTACTATGTCACATAATGGAATTAATAGTCTAAGGGAGAAACATAGAAGAAAATGTAATTTTAACTGGTGTTCTCCCAAACCTTCTCTTTCTGTCTTCTGCTGTTTCTCAAACTCAAGTTGCTATAGGAAGGCTTTGACAAACCAATGGCTGTCACACAGCATTCTGCTTACAGACAGGATTAATAATTTCCTCCAGTACCTCATTCCAGATACATCTCAGAGGCAGCAGCCTCCCACCACTGACATTTAATTAGGTAGCCTGGGGCTGATTCTTTCATGAGAATGCACTGAGAGAGGCAGGAGCAGTACATAGTCCTCAACAAGCTGAGAACAAGGCCCAAGTTTAGAGAAATGGCTTCAGTATTGCAGCCCTGCTGCATTCAGCTTGCTGCCAGACAGCCTGACTCTGACCCAGATTAATCATTATCCATGTGCATGTGGTCATACACAGCAAGTGTGAATATGCAGCAGCCCTCTGATGACCCTCTTTGGCAGATGGAATTAGCCCTCACACGTTGATGCATTACATTCCCATATTTTTTGAAATTGCTGCCATAGATGTTGGCTAAGTTTGTCAGGTGCCATTCAGTACAGATATACATTGAAATTCACATGGTTAAAACTTCTTGTATATCTATGACTTCTAAACTAGACCATGAAACTGCTTCTGAGCTGAACATAATTTACAGTCTCCCATTACAAAATACTTCAATATGGACAATGTAGAGTTCCTGTGTTTTCAAGAGCCATTGCTACAAAGCTAAACCAGTCAACATCATCTAACACGGTATTTGTGCTTTTTTATAATAAAAATTTCCTTAACACCACTGATAAAGATGAAGTTATGCCATTTGTTGCCCATTAATATGGATAGTCCTTTCTTCCATGATTAAACTTTTCTAGTTAATTTCTACTGATGTATAAGGCCTTGCCATTCATCCATACAGTGAAAACCTTACCCTGAATGGGACCTCAAGCTTGTGTTCCAACATCTTTAAAATAACCTTTCAGACAGTGATTCAGCAAGGCAATGTAACTTCCCAGATTTATTTGATCTGTATCTTTGGAGCAAACAGTTAAGCTGCCTGTCTCAGAAAGAAAATAAAGCACTTGAACTCTTGCCTTGGTCCTATTTTAGAGTTCTGTTTGCATGTTTGTTTTAGCATCTTCTGGGAACATTCTGTCTCCTTGAGGGCTATTCTACCAACATAGAAACACAATTTGATTGAGTTTTTTTCCATCAGCTTTGTCAACTTGATTTTGTCTTAAATACGCAAAATGTAAGGATATAAATTATGCTTGGCATGATAAATACATATGGCCATAAATAGAAAATCTCAGCAACAGTTATACTGCCACTATTTGTGAATACAGTATTTGGCTGTGAAATATCAGAGATTTTTTTTTAGAAAAGCTGAATGATGACCAGTTTCTGCCTCACAAATAATTTTCTCTCCAAACTACCCAAACACAGTGAGACATAATAACTAAGTGCAAGATCACATTTTTATGGACTTCTCACTTCTGTGTGTTTGAGTGTTAATCATGCCTCATTGAACTTAATGATATTTTGCCTTCTTAAATTACTGCTACAGGAAAGCAAAGAGAGCAGCTCTTTGGGTTTTGATAATTTAATCGATAGGCTAAAATTCAATTTAAAGGAATTTCAGTGAGCTATTGCATTATCAGAGTACCTTATAGCATGAAAGAAATTTGTCATTATCGACGTGAGCACAGCAAATGTCTGCCAGAATTAGAATCACTGTTCTGCATACATTAACATATTTGTCACATTGCAGAATAATGTAAAACCTCACTGCAGAGTGAGTCAGTTGCACAAACATGTGGGAGAAATTAATTTATTACCAAAGGTTTAAACTTCAGTCAAGAGGCTGCTTGTGACAATCAAAATGGGACAGAAGTACAATAGGATTGACTGAAGAATGGGCAAAGGCATAATTTGGACCACTGTAGCATGTTTACATTGGATGTTCTCAGCTGCCACCCTTGGGATAACCTCAGTCATAGCCAGTCTGTCAATACGTGACATTTGCTTTGCAGCTATGCCAGCCTTGGAGGCTGATCTTCTGTATCAGCCCAGAATGTCAATACTGCACTGACACTACTGCACAAGAAATTACGGAGTTTTAAACACTTGTTTTCTCATTGCTGAACAGCACTTACTAATGCTAATTCTGGAGTAATCATAATAATAATAATAATAAGGAAGAGGAAACAGTTCGTAGAATCATAGAATCACAGAATATCCTGAATTGGAAGGGACTCACAGGGATTATCCAGCTCTTAGCCCTGCAAAGGACACCCACAAGAATCACACCATGTGCCTGAGAGCATTGTCCAGATGCTTCTTGAACTCACACAGGCCTGTGCTGTAACCACTTCCCTAGGGAGCCTGTTCCAGTGCCCAGCCACCCTCTGGGTGAAGAAGATTTTCCTAGAATCCAACCTAAACCTCCCCTATCACAGCTTCAGGCCATTCCCTTGTGTCCTGTCACTGGTAACCACAGAGAGAAGATCACTGCCTTCCCCTCCTCTTCCCAATATGAGGATTTCAAAAACTGCAGTGAAGTCTTCCCTCAGTCTCCTCCAGGCTGAACAGACCAACTGACCTCAGCTGCTCTTCATACAACTTTTCCCCAGTTTAGCCATTCCCTTTCTACTGTGGTGAAGGAACTGGCTGAAGCAAGCTCGGCATAAAGTCTCTTCCTTTGGGTGACAGAGAATACTCATGTGTGAGGTAATGGTAAATTAGGATGGGACAGAAAGCTGTAGTATTTCACAGGTGACAAATTGCCTTTGAGACAAAGCCCAGCTGGCTCTCAGCTGGTGATCCTCTGGCTCACACAACATCACAAACCTGATCAGTACAACATAGCAAGAGCCAAACGACAGCTATCCATGGCAGTAACAATGGGTGGGGTGGCAGTAAAAATGTGTACCTGCCCATGCAAAAAACAAGTCAGAGTAGCAGCTGCCATTGTAAGTTTTGGGGAATGTTATAAACGCAACAGCAAAAATCGGATTAACAAAGAAACAATTTATTAATAAAACGATCCCAATCACCAATAAAAAGAGAAAACCACAAAATAGGATATTTGCAGCGCCGCGCCGGGTGGATGAGGGGTCTGCACACCAAGGTACAGGTCACCCAAATCCACCCCGAACGATTCTCAGTTCGCTGTTTTATAGGGTTTTTTTGTCCTGAGGCAGTACAGGTGTCCAGGATGGACCAAATAGTCCAAATTTCTTCTAGATGGCCTTCCCGGATTTGCCAAGTCCCGTGGATCCATTCTGGGAAGGTCTTTTTCTTATGCGAATTGAGCCAGCCAGTCTTATGTTGATTCTGGTATGCATATTGTGCCAGGGAATTTTCGTCGCCGGGGAATCCTGCTTCACCGTTCAAGAAGGAATTCTCTTTGCATCGGACGGGATGTGATTCTTATCGGGGCTGGCTAGTGTCTTTGTTTGGTCTGATGGTCCTTGTCCTGCTTTTTTGTTTCACAGCTGGAGCCACGGAGACTTGGCTAGGTACAGATTTCTACCTGCTAGGTTTTTACAGTTTATTAACACCATTATATTATACATTTGATTATTATTTTATTTACGAATTTTTATACCAGATTTATCACAATTGCAAGGGATTTAGATCCAGCATATGAACTTCAATTTGGCTTACCAGCAAAAAGGCTTGTCTTCCCTCCTGTTTTACTAGATAACATAATATGAGTGAAAGACCCATGCTTGTTCACCTACTTACTCTCTTGGTGGAAATAAGCCAGTCACACTTCTCTTACCTTTGAAGGTCTGAAGACTGAAGCAGATGACAAAAACAGCTGTTCTCCATTCCTCTCTTCTCAGAGCTTTTTACTGGCAGAATATCTAATTAAGTTTTGCTTGGATGCAGTTATGTGGTATTGAGTAAACAAACCCCTGTATTTACTAAAGCAAAAGAAATTTCCCATTGTCTGGCTGGATCCTACTTAAACCACAGCCTGGAGCCACTGCTATATCCCATGTAAAACTGCAGGGAAATAAACATCTGAGGCCTGGTGGATGATGGAACTAACACTAAGAAGTACCTATACTTAGCCAAAACCCCCACAATGTACTGGAAATGTAGATAAGAAAAAAGGACTCTTTTGGAGTCCTTTTGAAGTCCAAAAAATCGGACCCAAGTACTCACTAAAAGGAAGGTGACTACATCATCATCAAAATAAGTGTCCTGTGATTAATCCTGTGTTTAGGACAGTTAAGTCCAGTGTCTCTCTCATTAAACCAATAGCCCAGATGTTTTGAAAAAAAAGCAGAAAAATTCTAATACAGGCAATAGAACATGCTCTAGCTGAAAGCTGTGAGTTTATTGTTAATACAGTGGAAAAGGCCTTTTCTAGAGCCAATATGACCATCCCACAATTTGGTGTCTAGCAATATGGCATTCTCATCAAGAAGAAGAACGATTAACTAAAGAAAAAAACCTATTGCAGTGTAATGGTATATTTATCTTAAAATACAAGGTCTATGCTTTCTCCCTTCAAAGTCTCATGTAATTAAGTTTTTTTCCAGCATGCAGAGAAACAACAACAAAAAACCCCCCCCAAAATATCAAATAATTGTTACAATAAGAAAATAATAACAATTGGAAAATGGTGACTGATGTCTGAAAATTGTAAAGTAAGTCTAATACAATCAAGGAAAAAAATATGTAAGACAAGAATAACCAAGCTCCAGGCAAGACTCACAGCAGCAAACGATGTTCAGTTCACACTAAAATTAATTAAAACCATTTTAAAGCCACTTAATCAAAGAATTTTACCTTTTAACCTGCAATGATATTTCCCCTAATTTAATAAAGGATTTCTATTAGAAAGTTCCTAATAAAAGATTCAACAAAATGCCATGATAAAAATTTATTTGAAATACACCTAAAACAAAATGAAAAATAATTCTTCATGTTCTTCTCTATATGAGAACATTTGCTCCTATGAGTGTTTCCAAGTTTCTTAACTGGATTTTAATTCTGGAGTGGGAAAAATATCATTACAACCCATTTCCAAACACTATTAGCTTGAGACAAAAATGAGGCTTTTGCTGTCACCACTTTTCTAGGGAGATGTCTAAATAGAACATAAAACCTTATTTCAGTCAAACAAGATATTCTGTACCTTATTCAGCTCTACTGAACAAATGCACATCCTTCCAGAATGTATGGGCTTCCTAAGGCATTCAGACAAATTGAAGAGCAATACAGCTGAATTATACCAAATTCGGCAGACTACACTGGATACTTTAATCCTAAAGCCTTGGCAGCTCTGATTATCCACCAAAGTTCTCTGTCCCTCCTCCTACATCTTCCTCCAGCCTCAATTGAATTGGTCCCAGGTGTTCTTAAGCTTCCTATATCTTTTCATATCTAACCATCCATTGTTCCCCCTGCATCTTCTTGATTGCTCTCCAAGCCATGTAGAACCTGGATTCCAAATGGGTGTTAAGAATATTCAGAGTTAGCTGAATCCAACACATGTGAAGCATTCAGTTGCCAAATGGGTTTCTCTTTTAAACAGGCTGTGCAACAACAAATCACATTTTGGAAGTTGGTTTGTAAAGGTGCATTGGTTTTCAAGTTCAGTGTTGTGAGTGACTGAATAATAACTTATTATTAATAAGCTATTATACAGTCAATTAATAACTTAATCATTGTGCTTAATAACTGTGTCTGATTATGGACTTCAACTTCCCCACACTTCAGTTTTTCTCAAGAAATTGACTAGGACTCCAGGCAGGTTTGTGTACACACAAGTAATTTTAAAAGCCGATGAAAGCTTTTGGGGAAAGTAGTGAACTGCAGCCAGCTCTGACAGCAGGGGTTTCAAAATGCCTTTCTCCTCACTTATCTTCCTGTCAATTTGCCAAGGAACTTAAAAAAATATAAATCTTAGAAGTATGGTCAATCTCAGAGAGTCCAAAATTGTAAAACCTCAGTCATGAGATTAAAAAGAGTTAAAAACAACAGGAAGAACTAAAAGATTTTTTTTTTGTTACTATTGTAGCTTTTGTTAGTATTCAGCTTTTAAAGTCTCCAGTAGTTTGATTCCAGTTGGAAGGATACTTGTCTATAGCACAGAGAAACCAAAATGTGTCTTATCTTTTGTAAAATATCTGATATTCTCACTGAATCAAGAAAAAAAAATGTTAATAAGGAAAAAATATACACCACAAGCCAGGTAGGAAAATGGATAATTGTGGCTGTACTGGTGCCACTTCTCTCATCTTTCCCAGAAAGGCATGGAAACACTCCGTTTGGTTGACAGTGAACAGACAAAGGAAAGGATCAACAGCTGCAAAGAGCTGCTCCTTTTTAATTCCTCAACAAGTTACACTTGCCAGAGCACAAATGTCCCAAAGACTTGATTCGGTACCAAGGTGCAACTATTTGGTACTTATATTTTTTGTTGTCCTCTGAATATCAAAGCAACCTCCCTTGAGTTCTAGAAGGCTTTGAGCTGGTTGATCTGGACTTATAAATGAACAGCTATTATTAAGGGGGCAGCTTCAGCAGAGTCACCCACCAGCCTTACAACTACCTGCCCTTGGAGTGCCGAGAGCAATCCAATATCCAGGCTGGGTGGCCTTGTTAAAAGCATCCTGGGATCCCTCTCTATGTTTGTGTGCCAACATTAGGTATTGTGTCTAATCCTCTAAACTAATGCGGTCTATCTCCAGATCCAAGGCAGGCTCATCATTCTCAGTCTTCCTGAACTGACAAATCTCCCAGGGCATAGCATGCTGGAATAGCTAACTAAGGTGCTAAACATTACTATAGCAACTGGGGAAAAACAGAGCCTCAGAATATAGCTCAGCTATGTTTTCTACTTCTTTTATCATTCATACTCAATCTTTACACAACTGTAACACAGTCCTTTGGCATTATAAACCTTCCTATTTATTACAAATAAAGTAAACCAGCGTTACTCAGCATGATTGCATTTTCTTCCCTGGAGATTCACCCTGCACATTCATTGACAGGCTAGCTCCCTTTCTGTGTCAACAGAGAAAATTAAACCTTTCTGGCCTGAAGTGAACTGAAGAAGAGTAGGAAGCAGCATGACAGAACATAAAATGAAAAGATTCTTTCTATATAAATCACATGGCTTCTTTTATTTAATGAAGTGTTTTTTACTGTAACTCTCATCACATTGTAAGAGGCATGAGGGAGATCTGAATGCCATTTTTTGTGGTTTTCCAGCTTTAGTATTTCCCTGGTAAGTGTTTGAAGGAGCACAGGATATGGAGTTTTACTTGACAGCATGACAGTTTTTGAATGTTAAAGCCCCAATAATTTTTTCTTCTTTCATTCTTTTATCCATTTAAATGTACAATGTTCAATGAAGAGAATTTAGTTTCTCAAAGAGTGTACTAAAGGGTACTCCAATACCTGGATTCCAAAACTGCCTGGGACTAGGGACCAGACTCTAGATTTCCCCTTTATGTGACAAAGATTATACCAAAAGAATAGCACTATCTATCTGAAGAAAAACATCTCCCTTTTCTCCATTACTGCTGTGTGGGTTTCCAGATTGGGTTCCACTCACTGTTCTGGCAATTCCCTCTAGCATCATAACACTCTGCTGAACTTGGCCATAAAGAAGCCAGAATGAAAATTCATTTGCTTTCCAGAAATACGAGTTACATTCTTTATTTTTTTCTGTTGGCCTTCAGCTCTCAGTAGAAGATGGTGATGTAAGTTCCACATGTGTGCCCTGCAATGACTTCTTCTTGTGTAAAAAAATCCCCTTTTAAAGTTGTTGTTATTAACTCTATATATAGAGAAAGTTTCATGGAGGTGAGTGTATTTATCTCAGATGGTCTTTGAGGGAATAACTCACTTTTTTCATCCATTATATATGAGTTTTGGGATGGTTCTAATAATTTTTGGACATCTCAGGTTAGGTGCATATCCTAAGGAGATTTTGAAAATTTATCTTTAAAATTAGTAATCTTGTACTCTTATATTTGGAGTAATCATCATTTGCTCCACTACACAGATTTTTTTTTTCACTTTTGTTTAAGGTAGTCCTTTAAATATTAATCCTAATAATGTCCTACCCCACATATTTGAGTAACTGATTCATTAAGCTGAGTCAAATACAATGAAGGCTTTGATTTGCATAAATTTTGATTATTTTTAATTAATGGCTGGCAAGATATGACTAATTTATTTAATAAAAACAATGCTATAATTCATATTCATTGGCTACAGTATAAATCTGGAAAAAGAACATAATGGGTTCAGGAAAATTTTGAAAATATCTTCACAACTAGAAATGGGTCATAAAAACTAATATTCCTTGTCTATTTGTAAAAAGCTTCTGAATGTTTCTATTTTAAAGGCATGTGTGCTGTATATGCCAGGTAAAACTAATTCACATAGCGCTAAGGATAACTGTGGTATTAGAAAAACTCTGAGCCTGCCTTCATAATCAAGTAGTTGCTTCATCATCTGCATTTTTGAGAGTAAATTTACATTTTAAATCATTGAAAACATTCACTGTTTATAAGCAAATACAGTATAATCAGCAGAGAGAAAATTTATGAGAGTAATTGCTGAAGCAAAATGACAAAAGAAAATGCTACATGAACAGAGAGACACAAGAGGTCTGGAAACATCAGTCTGTGTTGTGTCTCTTCCCCTCCCCGTCCTTCTTCTCATCCCAGCTCATCCACATGCTCTGGGAAACAGATACCAGTTAATATGACTCATCTGGAGCAGGGTCCATGTGGATAGGTCAACCTGTTACGTGCATGCCTTATTAGCCAGGAGGTTGCTATGAAATAGGAATACAATGACTGAGCTGTGCCTTCCTCAGAGGAGTCATAAATTTCTCTTTTATTCTGATATTTGTTTCCATTAGACTAGTAGGAAAAAATCTTTGAGTACTCCACTATTTTTCAAAACCTGTTAAAACTATCCAACATCAAAAATAATGGAGGAGGACAGACTTGGCAAAAGGAGCAATGTGAAAATTATAGAAAAGTCTTTCTTTTTTTGGAATTCAGGTCTAAAAGGATTATAAGTTGAAGCATACATGCTCAGTTTTATTATTATTGTTTTTTTACCCATCCCAAATGCAGAAAAAAGAGATGTTGATTAATTTCTAAAGTAAACAAGTTTTTCAGAGCTCATAACTTGAACCCTGACTTGCAGTGAGTGCTGAGTCTGTTGCAAGCCCCACAGGACTCAGTGGGGTTGAAATATCTTGGATAGAAATGTGGAGCTGCCTACCTAGGTTGTTTCAACGACAATATTTACTCAGACAATATTTCTTTGGTAGTTCAGCACCTCATAAACTGCAAGTTCTTTATTTCCATCTCTCTGAAGCACAGAGACTCCCAGTTTACACAGAAGATACTTGTTGAAGTTACCTCCACCAAGGGAGATGACTGAAAAATCTTTTAGCACTGTTGCAGTAAATTTCCAGATGCCAGGTGCCTAAAGAGACACGATTCTTCAGCAGGTCCTTGATTTCTTTGTTCTGCAAAGCTGAGCAATTTAGGTGCCCGTACCAGGGCAGACTGTGTGCATTTAAATGTGTTAGGGTAGCCCACCTTGTCTCCAGATGCCACTCCAGAAAAGCACACACCTCCAAACCTACTGTGCTGTATCTGTCTGCCCCACATTGACATCTTGGCAAGCAAAGCCATCTCCACTGGCACTTGGCACCTACATTAATGTATCTATGTCTCACTATAGATGGGGGAATTCACAAGAACCAGGAATTTCTGCATATATGAGATTCAAACATCTTTTTGAAAAATTAAGTCCAGAATAGACAGAGGCATTAGAAAAAGTACTGAAAGACTCCAAAACTGTGACATTTTTAGGGTCTGGGCATGAAATGGTCATGTTTCACTTAGCATTCACCAGGAAGATACTGCCCACACTGAGAGTGTAGACATGAAGAATTTTATAAGACTAGGCTTTATCACTGACAAGCTAAGGAAGATCTGTATACTTGAGCCAAAATGATTTGATTTATCATAAAGAACATCTGGACAAAAGGAAGAAATTGGACCTCTCTCTCTCATCACCTAAAGCACTGGCCCATCCAACCTCACAGCACACTAGCCTGAAAAACAGTATTGTAACAATACCAGTCCAACCCCTACTTGTTTTATTCTTTATTTTGATTTTATATTTTCTGTCTTGGAAATGATTCGCAGAGAAGTCTACCATTATATTAAAGAGGTTTAAAGAGAACAAAAGGGATGCAGACTTTTTGGGAAGTGAAAGACAGAGCTTGAAAAGAAGATTGGAGGAGGTTAAATGGGAATCTTTTGTGCAATTGGGAAGTACCACTTAAGAAAGATCTTACTTCCTTTAGTTCTAGTACCAGAACTGATGAGTGTTAAATGCACTGGCACTGCAAAATGATTGGTAAAAGAATTGAAAAGCAAAATAAATGTCAGCCCTTACTTTCCCTAATTAAAACTGTTTAGTTACAGCAATTTGCTGTCACGATTAATGTAGCAGCAGCCAGGCAGATGTGATCTATTAAACGGTTCTGCTTTTGCCAAAAGGAATTAATTCAGTACAACTGGATTTTATAACATCTTCATTACATCTAAACATCTGCATCTAAATCTTCACAACTTTATGGCATTTTTTATGTGCTCTTTTCAAAATGTTTTATTACCAGAGCATATTCTCTGCTTTAAGGTGTTTATAAATATGCATTCCTTTATATGTGTCCTCTTTATCTAGATCACAGTGGCAATTATTTCAATCTCACCAAGAACAGGAAAAATCAAGAAAGCCACAGTTTAAATGGCACTGGACCTCCATCTAGTGAGAAGATGAATAGTGCATGTTTTTATGTTAAAAGATTTTCATAAGGGGAATTGTGTTTAACTGCCAGAAGAGGTGTGGATATATTTGCATAAGATACAAAGGAAAATGTTCAATTTTATGCAAAAACCTTCACAAAATCCAATTTCAGTGTGTCAATGATTGCTCACAGATCTTAGTAAAGGAAACAGACATTGATAAAAACCTGCTGTAGTCAGACACATGTGAGAAGCTGATCTTGTATTGCAATGCCATGTTCCACTGTCTATCCAGTTTAAAGACTGAAAATGCCTCTCAAGCCACTCTTCTGAGGTGGAGAGGTGTTACTGCCCCATTGCACAGATATGGGTGAAACACACCAAGCAAGAACAGGATTTTCAAGGTTTGAGGATAGATACCTACTGATCTTTCCAGATATGCCTACATCTGTATTTTTAAGACAGGGTGTTAAGTGCCTGACTCCTCCTAAGCATCGTGACAGATGGCTGTCTGCACCTATTGCCACATAAATGCCTGTAACCTGTCCTGAGGTGCCAGAGATGCCCTGCTCTTCTTCTATCTGGAGGAGAACAGAACTTCAGAGTTAGTATCTGCTCACTGATGCACCTGCAATAATGACAGTCTAATATTCCACAGGGGTTTGCATCAAGGAAATCTTCCAAGCATGCCTCATGACATCACTGTAAAAATTTTGTTATTCGATTCCATAGCCTGGACCTCACTTCACTTTAAAACAAGAATTGAGCATTGCTTTGAACATGGGTTTGTATCTTGCCTTAGATTTTATGATGACATCCAAAATTTTTAAAGATCATACCACTACACAAATAGGAGCTCTGCATAAAGCCAAAGTAAACCCCAGATAAGGTCTATAAAGGGAATAAACCTCCTTCCTCAAAAACAAACAAACAAAAAACCACAACACACAAACACACATGTCATTGGACAGTGTTCATGACTTGAAATCATAGATCACTAAGATATGTTTGATGCTTATCTAGACTGAAACTCTCTAAATAAAAGATAAAGACACCGAGCATTCAATGAATTACATCTAGACATCTAGACAATTACCAAGGCAGCTTAAAATACCATTTTAATGTATTGAGCTGTTAAATTGCAGGATCTGTATTTGGCACACAAATCTAAGTATTCAGCTTAGCTCACATGGATGCCTCTTGCAAAATCCTGTCTAATAACTGTGTCCCTTTTTTTTCCTCATTAGCAAATGAGAGTCTGACAGATTAGATATTGGTTCTGTGTGTTAAGATTCTCTAAACTGTTTTTAAGAGGACTGGGAAAATTATTTTCCTTTTTCTGTGGAATTACCACAGGGTACCAAGAGAGTATTTGCCTTACTACAGAATAAATGTTTCTGTCCAACGATAATGTACATCAACTATTTAAATCCCTGTCTTAAACCCTGTAAAGAAGATTGGTTTAAACAGTAAAGAAGACAATGTCTGGGAGGGATGTCCAAGAATGTTAGAGGAGTTGACAAAAATTCAGACAGACTGGAACGGTTTCTCTGTAGCTGCAATTATAAACATACCATAATGAACTCTAATAAGTTACTATGGCTAATCAGGGAAATCTATCAATGATTTGAGATATGTTCTCACACAATGTGACATTCTGGAAATAGAAGATGAGGAATTGTTGTAGAAATAATTGAGAAGAAAATGAGGAAAATCTCTTCAAATCCTCCTGAACACTGCATATAGTTTTTGTCACTTCATCTTGAAGATAACAGGCAAGAGTAGAGGAAAGGATGACTGAAATGATGGAAGATAGGAAATAGTTTCCTAAGAGCTTTGTAATAGGAAAGGAAATACTGACTAAATTAGGATACTTTGGTTGAAAGGACACAACTGAGAGATGATACAAATGACTCCACCTACCACAGTGCCAATAGAAATGTGAAACACCATTCAGGATCATGAAAGCTTGGCCTGCCTCTGCTCCCTCCTTTTCTTGTGGGATTTTTTTGTTGGAGGAAAGCCTTCCTGTGTCCTTGGGGGTCACAGGTGCCTGGGCAAGGAATCCACTGAGTGGGTTGTCCTCATGAGGGCCTTACAACAATAGCCAACGCCTTTGACAACAGGATGAACCTTTAACAGGAGGGACAGTGAACAAAACCAAGGTTCCAGACTGTGTCCCAATGGGCAAGGCTTTACTGGAGCTTGGCCAGACTCACCACATCCCCAGACTGTAGCTGGATTTCCTCACCATACTGCCACCTGGCTTTAGATTGTGCTCATTTTATAAGCCCTGAAAGTGCTTTTCCAGGGCAATAGTATTTGTTCTGCCTCAGCCTCATCTTCCTAATGTAGAAATAGAGATGGAGAAATAAGGTCCAGGCGCAATTCATTAGCTCCTAGTTAGTATCATTCTCCATTTTGAAGACCAGTATTACAAGAAAAATATGTAAAATCTTAATTTTGGAGGAAAACAAGGTGGCACTTTTCTTTCTGACTCTCTAAAGTTTCCTTGCATATCTTGGTACTTCAAGAGTTTTTGCAACCCTGATAAAGTTCAGGAGCAAAATACAAACACACAGGATAAATAGAACAGTTTCATCCAGCTTTATTCAATTCCTTCAGGTGTGAAAATTTCAAGAATTTATAAAACATGTCAAAGAAGTTTATATAATTTCCTTATGTACAATAAAAAATATATATGTATATATATATGTCATAAAAATTGCCTCTGATGAAATAGTGACAATAAGATGAAGAACTATTTAATGAATATCGAGCTTTGCTGCATGCAAACTGGACATAGGAATGCATATACAAATGTCAGATGCATCATTAATGACATGGCATTTTTCCTTCCTCTTTCTTCACTCCCTGAATACTGTGAAGCCCACACAAGCCTTAAGAAACTTCCTGTATTATTGTCAGCCACAGACTTGACACCTCACTCAGAATAAAAATATCAAAGCAGTGTGCTTCTTTTAGTTGAAAAGATTCTCTTTATTAGCAGGAGATTTGCACTACCAGATGACATTTATACCTTCCCTCCTTCCCTATTCTAATTTAAAACATTACTTTTCAAGACTGCACAGAGGTAATGAATTGAGAACAGCTTATTAACTGGCATAACACAAAAGAAATCCAGGACTGGAAATGAAACAGAAAGGTTGCAAGAACACAAAAATTGTGTACATGAAACCACTGATTTCCTGAGGCTCATTGCACCTTGCTGTTATCCCCTTCTAAGTGCCTTAGCTTGTCTGCAACCACCACTACTTGCACATAAAAATATTCTTGTATATATGAAGGCATTATACCACTCTTCAGTTATAATTTACTTTTTAAATTTCAATTCCCCCAAATAATTGGATTTACTGAAGAAATAAAAATGGGGGGAATAGTCTGAATATGCTATTACTTTGTTCCCAGTATATGCAGTAACTTTTTGTCATTTTAATTTCTTGTGGTTTTAAGTTCCTCACTACATTTCCTTTTGTCCAGTTCAGAAAAGCTACTCTTTCATACAGCAGGCTCAGGTGTGATTCTTCACAACTATTTTTAGGATGCGCTTGCACTAAGATTTATACCATTCTCTGGAGGCGTCTGTCTCTCTACACTGATTAAATTGGCAGGCTGTGTGATTAAGCTTCTAATTTGGGCTTCTCCATGCTGCGTTTAGGCACAGGCTGTTCCCAAGGGTCCTGACCACATCACCTGCATATATGGCATCATTAAGAAAAGCATTTCCCTTCTTACAAAAAATCTCCACTGCACAGACAGTGACAATTTATTAAGTCCTTGGCCATGGGAACAGCAGAATTCAGCAATGCCTGACCTTCGTAAGTAGACTTTGGCCACTTTAGGTGGATATCTCAGGCCAGCTGCCTGTGATTTTCTATGTCCCAGATCAGCATCTCAACAAGCAACTGAAGTTCAGCTGATGAAGACTGCATATGTGAAGAGTGAACATGTGCAAAGCCCACCATGCAATGCAAGGCTCACGTTCAGGAATTATGAGCCAAGAGGATGCCACTGTCAATACTGCCAGGAGCTAGTCTCTGTTACTGTTCCCTCTTTTTATCCCAGATCTTGACATAAGAGCTACCCATCATTTTTCTCAGTTTTATTCTTCATAACTGAAATATGTTATGTATTTTCATCCTAAATTTCTTAGGATTAAATATTATAAATATCACAGAACTTTATAATTCAGATAGGGATAGAGAATTTTAAATATTTTCCTGTTTCAAACATAAAAACAAAACTATTTCTGACCCCTTGATTCTTAACCATCCATTGATAGAATCACCTAATTTTTTAGGTTTGAGAAAACCTCTTAGATTATTGAATCTAACATTAACCCAGCACTGCCATATCCACCATTAAACAATGCCCCTACAGGCCACATCTTTTTAATATCTCCAGGGGTGGTGACTCAACAATTTCTCTGAGCAGCTTGTTCCAGTGCTTGACAACCCCCTTTTGTGAAGAAATTTCACTTAATATCCAATCTTCACCTCCCCTGAAGCAACTTGAGACTGTTTCCTCTTGTCCCATTGCTTGTTACCTGAACAATAATGTCTCTCCTGAACCTCCTTTTTCCCCTCAATTTCTCCCCAAAAGATTTTTGCTCTAGACCCCTTGCCAGCTTTGTCGCCTTTCTCTGGTACGCTCCAGCACTTCAACGTCTTTCTTGTAGTGAGGGGTCCAAAACCGAACACAGGATTCAAGGTATATTCTCCCAGCTCAGAGGGGCTGGATACCCAGAGAACAACTGGTCTTGCTGTTAAAAGGCTGAGGCAAAGAAAACATTAAGTCCTCAGTATCTTCATCATCCTTTGACACTATATTTCCCCCCACACCCAATAAAGGATGGAGGGTCTTCTTAAGCCTCAATGTGTTGCTGATTAATTTATAGAAACATTACTTACTGTGTTGTACAGCAGAGGCCAGATTAAATTCTACTTTTGCTTTTCTCCCTGCATAACCTCACATCATCCTTGTAGTCCTCCTGAGTTGCTGCCCCTCTTTCAAAGGTCATAAACTCTTGTTTTTTCCTAGCCAAAGCTCTGTTCAGCCAGGCTGGCTGTCCCTGCTGGCTCATCTTTCAGCACATGTGAATGGCCTGCCCCTATGCTTTTAAGATATCCTTCCTGAAGAACATCCAGTCTTCCTGAACTCCTTTGCCTTTCAGGACTATCTTCTGACTCTGTCAGCCAGGTTCCTAAGGAGGCCATGCCTGCCCCACAGAAGTCCAAGTTCACAGTTCAGCTGGCACCTATCCCTACTTCTCTGAGAATTTAAACCTATCATTTTGTCATTGCTGTGCCCAGCATCATCCACCAGTCCTTCTCTGTTCATGAACAGCAGGTCCAGAAGACAGCCTTCCCTAGCTGACTCCCTCACCAGTTGTGTTTAAAGATTATCTTCCACACACCCCAGGAGTGTCCTAGACTGCCTCCTCTCTGTTGTGCTGTGTTTCCAACAGATATTTGGTGAGTTGAAGTTCCCCACAAGAACAAGGCTAGTGACAGTGAGACTTCTGCCAGCTGCATATAGACTATTTTGTCTGCATCTACACCCTGTTTGGGTGGTCCCTAACAGACTCCCACCATGATATCTGCCCTGCTGGCCCTCTCCCTGATTCTTACCCATAAGCACACAACCCTATCATCACCATCATGGACTCCCATGAAATTCTTTCTTGGTGGAAGAAACCCTGCTGCCTTCCACTAGAACAGCTTGCTCAGAGCCCCATACAACCTGGCCTTGAAGTATAAGGTATGACCAGGTATGAGGTATCCACAGCTTCCCTGGGTTGCCTCGCCACTCTCATAGTAGGAATTTCTTCATAGATCTAATCTAAACTCACCGTCTTTCAGTTTAAAGTCATTATGCCTTGTCCTTTCACTATATGCTCTTGTAAAAAGTCTCTCTCTGGCCTTCCTGTAAGCCCCCTTTAGGTACTGGAATATGCTGTAAGATCTCCCCAGAGCCTTCTCTTCTCCAGGCTGGACAATTCCAACTCTCTAAGCCTGTCCTTGTAGGAGAGGTGCTCCAGACCTCTGATCACCTTCGTGGCCCTCCTCTGGGCTTGCTCCAGCATTTTCATATCCTTCTTAATTTGGGGGTGCCAAAGCTGGTCACATCATTCCAGGTGGGGCCTCAGTGTGAAACAGAGGGGCAGGATCCCCTCTCTCACCCTGCAGGCCATGCTCCTTTTGATGCAGTCCAGGATACATTTGGCTCTCTGGGCTGCAAGTGCACATTGCTGGCTCATGTCTAACTTCTTATCCACCAGCACTGTCAAGTCCTTCAAGTCAGGGCTGCTCTCAATCCCTACCCTTCCCAGCCTGTATTTGTGCTTGGGATCACCCCAACCCAGGTTCAGGACCTTGTACTTGGCCTTCTTGAATTTCATGAAGTTCCCCTGGGCCCACTTCTCAAGCTTTTCAAGGTCTCTCTGGATGGCATCCCTTCCCTCCAGTGTGCTAACTGCACCACACAGCTTGGTGTCACTTGTAACATGCTGAGGGACACTATCCATCTCACCAGCAAGGACAAACAGTGCCAATTCCAATACTGACCCCTGAGGAACACCACTTGTCACTGCTGTTGTCCACTTGGACATCACAATATTGGCCAAAAGCAACTCTTTGAGTTTGACTACCCAGCAATTTCTTATCCACTGAGTAGTTCACCTATCAAATCTGGTTCTCCAGTTTAGAGAAAGGATGTCATGCAGGACAGTGCCAAATGTTTTGCACAGTTCCAAGGAGATGATGCTCAAACAGTACTCATCAATGATGTAATCCTTCCACAGAAGGACACCAAATTTTTCCTTAGTGAAGCCATATTGGCTGGCACAAATGACCTTATTTTCCCTGTGCCTTAGCATATTTTCCAGGAGAATCTGCTCCACGATCATGCCATGCATAGAGGTGAGACTGGCCTGTAGTTCCCCAGGTCTTCTTTTTTTCCCCTTTTCAAAAATGAGGGTTATGTTTCCCCTTTGCCAGTCACTGGACTGCCACAGCTTCTCAAATATGATGGATAGCGTATTAGCTCCTTCATCTGTTAGTTCCCTCAGGACCTGACAGAACAGGTCTCATCAGTACCACGGAATTTTGCACCTCCAGGTTCCTTAGATGATCTCAAATCTTATCTTCCTCAACAACAGGCAGTTCTTCATTCTCCCAGTCCCTGACTTTGCCTTCTGTGACTCAGGTGGTGTGTCTGAAGCACTTGTTGGTGAAGACTGAGGTAAAAATATTGTTGAGTATCTCAGTCTTCTCTACACCCCTGGTAACCAGTTCTCCTCTTTCCTTACAGAGAGAGCTCAAATTTTCCCTATTCTTCCTCTTATCATTGACATACCTATAGAAGCTTTTCTTGTTGCCCTTGATGGTCCTGACCAGAATTAATTCTATCACAGTTTTAGCTTTCCTGACCTGATCCCTGTCTGCTCAGAGAATTTCTCTATATTCCTCCCAAGCTGCCTTTCCTTGCTTCCATCCTCTGTGGGCTTCCTTTTATTGTTTGCATTTGTCCAGAAACTCCTTGTTCTTCTCTTTGGGATGCATCTTTGGGATGCATCAATCCTGAACTTGGAGGAGGTGACCCTTATACTTCGCCAGCTTTCTTGGGCCCTTCTTCCAAGGTTTTGTCCCATACTCTACCAAGCAGATCCCTGAAGAGGCCAAAGTCTGCTCATATTATAAGTGAAAATGAGGCCACTGTATGCTTACCCTCTTTTTTTAAAAAAGTATGAGTCCAGGAGATAAGATGTTGTTTAGAGAGAAAGTCAACATTTTTCTTCCAAGTGGTTCTCTTTAAATGTATCTTTGTTTGATGTGTGGGATGGGGTTGTGCTATAACTATTACAGAGTAAGAAAAGAGAAGAGAAAGTTCATAAAATGAGCAGAGAAAATAAACATCAGTCAGACCATACTTTCAATCTAGTATAGGAGGTCCACAGAAACAAGTGCCTCAGGAAAGTAAATATGTGGATTTCTCTGACAAAAAGAACGGTTGCAAACTGTAACAAATGTAATAAGGAAAAAAAATGCACCACATGGTGAGTTTGAATGAATCACACACAACTGTACATAGTGTGTTCATAGCCAGGAAAGGCATTTTTCTTAATAAAGCCCCTTGCTGACTCCTTTAAATACTGCTATTACTTCTGCAACTCAAAGGTACAAAAAACTAGCACAAGCTGAAAATGGCTATATCATTCTCTTCCCTCAACAGAGTTTACAGTTATCTAAATTTAGATAATTTTTAGATTTACATTATGTTCAATTGCAGCATATTTTGGAAACTAAAGCCTTAGGATAAAACCAATGGCTGTGAAGGCTGAAAAAGCCTTGAAATAATAAACCCAGCTCCTGCAGGAACACAGATTCAGCAATGCAACAGTGAGAAAGCAAATCAAATAATCACTTTGAATTGCCAGAAGATCAGGACTCCCCAGCAGCTGCCTTTTTAGTTTCTTAATAGACACCAACAATTGGAAAAAAGCTGAAGAGAGCAGGCTTGTTTTCTCTGTTCGCTGAATTATTGCCTTCTTATGCCTTTTTGTCTATCTATAGCCAAAAGCTCTATTTATCCAAAATGATTAGAGCCTTTTGTGAAACAGAAACATGGAGGAACACAGGTCATGTATATTCTTGCTGATACAGCCACCTGTTGTCTTGCCACATTCTCCATTTATTTACTACTGACTTGCTCAGTACTTACTTCTTCTGCAAGCCCAGTGATGTCAAATGGGACCTCAATTTCTTTTTCTCACTTTTGATGTAGCAGGGTAACAAAATGACAAAAATCGTCTGCCCAATTTTGTAACCTTTCTCTAGTGACATTTGTCCTGCCTTTACCAAAAATCATCACGGTCTTACCACCTGACACTTGCTCAGCCATACAAGAGATGTGATGGTACCTTGGGTTTCCAGACATAGGGAATAGTTTTGAGTCAAGTGCACAGTCATAAAGGCATGAGTGGGGAGCAAGGCAGATTATTCACATTCAAGTTGCTTCACAATGGCAAATCAACTAAACCCCTGGCTTATTTCCAAAGCAACTTGGCTCTGCTAGAGATTAATTTTCTCTGCAGGACTTTTGGTAATGTTGTTATAGCCTGCAGAGATACTCTGGGCTGCCAAAATCCACACTAGTAAGGGTCTCTAATATGCTGACATTTCTAGGTCAAGCTGGCTCTGAGATAAGATTTTTATAGAATATATCACAAGGCATTTCAAAAAATGAAACATCTAGGCTTTTTTTATAGGCCCTGTTCTGCAAAATAGGCATTGTCTAATTATGCTGAAACTTTCTCAGAAAAAAAATGTACCTCTGGCCACAGCTCCAGTCTACCTGGAAATTTTAGATGGAAAATATTTTTTAAAAAGAACAACAAGAAAAGGGGTAATTATTTGTTGATTGGATGAAGATGCAACAGCCAGAATTACATTTAGAACAGAAGCCAATTCTCATTTTATCTTTGGATTTACTGTACAGCATCTGTAATTTCACCTGTTCTCATTTTGCAGGAAGACAATTAGCAGAAAAAAAGACAGGGCTGGAGATAAGTTGAAGACCATGGACACATGTCTCTGACTTTCAGGAGCACCCAGGGGAAATTCATATAACTACTTTGGTGATCTTTTGTCACAACCACTGTCTTCTGCTTCCCTGAGAAACTTTATGAACTGAGGCACATATTTAAGAGATTTTCCTAATTGCTTTCAAACTTTAACTGACTAACCCTTTAGACAGGTCATCTATCTATCTTTCCGTCTGTGTGTCTATCTGTCTATCTATCAGACTTCTTCCATAAAGATGGAATGTTAGTTTTTATTTTCAATCACAAAGGTCTTAGTTCAGTGTTTCTAAATGGTTTTGGGAAGATCTGAGATCCTTTGGTTTCTAATGAAACCAGTTAACTGCCTGGACTGAAAGAGCAGCTTGGCAAGAACTCTTTTTTGGGGGTAAACCTTGTCAATAATACTTGCACTGGGAAGTATTAGGCTGCCTTAATCAGCATCAACATTTTATTTCAGAAATTCTGTTACATGATCTGTCACATTACATTCACTCCTTGAGGTTTTTTAGGAAGAAGCACTCAAATTAGACTTGGAAATATTGCAAAGCAATGAGATATGCTAGCGAGAAACCCAGGAAGAAAAAAAAAAAAAAAAAAAAAAAAAAAAAACCCCACCNAAAAGAAAGATGCAGGCGGAAAACACAGAAAAAAAAAAAAAAAAAAAAAAAAAAAAAAAAAGACCCCACCAAAAAGGGAATTAGAAGAGGTCTGATGTGGTGTGTTATTTAGGCTGGTAGTAGCCACCTGCCCCAACAGCACATGCACAGCTCTAGGTTACTCAAGGTCTGTTCTGGCTGTCATTTAGACCCTAAGGGGAGGCTTCAGCACCCAAATAGCTTGTCCTGGCTCCAGCAAGCTTCCTAGCTCTACATACGCTTGGTTTCAGCTCCCTGCTACTTGGGGAGAGCCCTTTCTTCTCCAGTGCTATACCAGTTGGCAAGAAGAAAGCCATCAAGAACATTTTTTTTTCCTACTCAGTGTCTGGAAAGGAGTATGAAGTCACATCTTGGATAAATTGAAGTAGGGCACACTAGGACAGAGTGACAAAGGAGATTTAAGTAGTAAAAACCCAGTAGCTCCGATCTCAAGGGCTAGGATCACATTTCCCATTCTGACTTTGGACACCGTATCCTACTCTCCCCAATGAAACCACTTGAGAAGTGCGACAGGAAATCTGCTTGTCTAAGTTACAAGATCATGGAATGTTAAGGACTGCAAGGGATATTAAAGGTCCTTGTTCAAACCCCCATTAGAACATGAAGATCTTATCCAACCTAGCCTTGAACACTGCCAGGTATGGAACATCCACAAGCTCCTCAAGCAACCTATTCCACCCTCAAACATTTCTTCCTAATATCTAACTTAAATTTCCCCTCTTTTGGTTTGTACCCATTACTCCCTATCCTATCCCTACAGTTCCTGATGCAGAGTCCCTCTCTGGCTTCCCTGTAGGCCCCTTCAGACACTGGAAGGTTGCCATGAGGTCTCCAAACAACCTTCACTTCTCCAGGCTTAACAGCCCCAACTTTCTCAGCCTGTCTTTGTAGGGACAGCACTCCAGTCCTCTTAGCAATTTTGTGGCCGCTTTTGGACTTGCTCCAACTGTTCCATGTCCTTCTTGTACTGAGGACACTAGAACTGTACACAGTATTCCAGGTGGGAACGCATGAGAGCAGAGTGGAGGGGGGAATCATCTCCCTTATGCTGCTGGCCACACTTTTTTGGACGCAGCCCAGGATTCAGTTGACTTTTTGCACTGCAAGCTCACAATGCTAGCCTATGTCAAGGGTTTGTTTTGGTTTTGGTTTTTTTTAAGGTCCCTGTAAAATTTTAACTATAGAGGCAAGTTTTGGTCACTGTAGCCCTTCTGGACACCCCCAAAGCTCCCTCTCCTAACGAGACCTGAAACTGATAAAAGGTGACAGCAAGAGATATTTCGATGCTTGTTTCCACCAGCCTCCTGCACGGACAGACTTCTGCTGTGGCCCAAACTATGGGTCCTGAAAAGACATTTCTGTGGCTGTTTGAGGCAGCCAGGGAGCAAAGAAGTGCAGAGGCTGGCTCTGCCCCAGGATGACACCAGCAGTGATAACAGCCATTATTGATTCTGGAGGCAAGGACAGGATTCTTGCCCTCACCTTGCCCTTGGGTGATACAGACAATGGACACTCACAGGATAGTGGCAGTGGCCCCATAAGTGCTGGTTCTGTGGTGTTCAATGCAATGTTCAAGCCATCCAGGAATCCAGGACATTTAGGAAAATCCATCAAATGTCAGGTAAGTGTCCAAATGCATGTTCTATTCCAGACAGAGAAGATGGACAGCCCCTATTGTTACAACAAGAAACCAGGGAAAAAAGACAGAGTAGTATGTGTCATTTGCCACATCACAAGCTGATAGCCTGGCTTCATCAGTGTTATTCCACTACAAGGAAGAGGTTGTGGGTCTGGCACTGAAACTGCAAAGATGGGACTCGTATTTGGCCAAGGGATGTTAGTGTTCATAAACATGCTGATTCTGATGTTTCTGCTTGCCTAACTGAGGCATCCATCCACTGGAGGAGACTGGTTCGTGATTCTTGGTGTTCTACAGAAACCCCGAACAACTCTTCCTCTTGCCCTGAGGGGATAGACACTGAGCTCCAGACAATGAGGACAGGCTGCTCAAAGTTTGAATGGATGTCCCAAGTTTAGGCACAGCCTTTTCCCATTGCAGATGGAATGAGCAGTGAGTCAAAGAAGAGAGAATTCTGCAACCTTTGAACCCTTGCCATTAAGAGTTGGCAGAGTTAATACAAGTGATGCTGGAGAGCTGATGCAGACAAGCTGAGGGAGAAGTGTTGGTAGAGAAATCAGCATTGGGGAGACATGAGGAGTCCATGAAACAGCGAGATGGGATTTACTTCTGCCGAGCTTTGCATGCAACTGAAGCAACCTGGAGATAAATGGCTGTGTCTAAAGCAAGTGGAGACCAGAGCAAAAGTCAGGCAACCTGTAGTGCTCCCTTCAAGGAAAGAAGGCTTTTTAAGGTTTATGTCTAATTCCACTACCGGAACAGCAAAGCACTCAGGCTTCCCAGAAGATAGAGAAAGGAAGTTGAAGAATTCAAGCTCTAGTGTAATGAAATGCGCTTTCCACCCACTTAGATTTAAGACTGTGATTCAGTACTGCATTTATGCAGTTTCTGGAATGGAAGGGCATTGTGATGCATCTAAATAAGATTTCTGAGCCAGTGCTAGCAGATGGACCTCAAGAAAAAAAAACAAAAAACCCACACAGTCAGATGGCTAAAATAAGGAGATATTTTTCACCACCACTATTTTGGTGATGGTGTCACCCTGTCATTGCCAATTCCAACAAAACTAATAACCTCTTTAAGAATTGAAACACATGGGAGATAAAAATATCAAAAGCAGAGATTAGTCAATTTAGCAACCTCACTGTTTTTTTTCACAATTTGCATCATCTACATCATCTGTATGACACTTTGACAAACAGTTACACACAGAGTCTCTACTGGCAATCCAGGACACCAACCATTAAAGGTTATTCCATGAATATGACTGTAAAAAATATATTAATAGACATATTGAGAAACTAATGGCAGCCATACTTGACAATTAACTCAATTTTAAGGAACAAGTATAACAGACTGTAAACTACTACGTAGTTTTATCATTAATTTGCTTTATTAAAATACAACTCTAAAATTAAATAAACCAATGAGGCATTGAAAATCTTTTGTACTTAATCTTAACAGAGAAAAGTTCCTTCCACTTTAAAGCTGCACAGCCATTCTGCAAATTTTACTTAGTGTTTCCTTTTCAAAGCAGCATTTGCATTTCTTATTCCTGCATTGGGAAGTTCTGTACTCTCACTTGCTGTTTAAAAAAACCCAACAAACAGAAAAATGAAAAGTCAACCAACCAACTAAACAAGCAAAAAGCAACACTACCCGCCCAGCAAATTTCAGGCCAATGTGATTGCTTCTTATTTGATTTGGACAATCCAGCATTCACCCAAAATATTCAGTTTTACCAAAGGGAGATAAATCACTCCAGCATAATGCCAAACACTGCTTGTGGTTTCAAGCAGAGGAAGAATTATTGCTTTCCAATTGTAACCTAGATGGAGATATTAAAAACAAGTAAATTTAGACTAGCATGTAAAGCAGGAGAGTTCAGTCATCCTGAGGCAGACCAGAATAGCTTATAAATTAGGAAGACAGATGCACTGATTTAACATTTTTTTGCTTCTTAGACTTTCAGTTACAGAAACTGTCGTACTTAAATACGTCATTACCATTTCATTCACTGCTTAAGATAAAATGTGGCCAAAAGCATCCATCTGTTCATCTTTAGCACTCACCCAGACAGAATCTATGGTGCCAATTTCTACTCAGAAGTACACTGAGGTAAACCAGTAATAACCACTTTGACAGTAATGTATTCAGGTTTAATATAGAATAAAATTTGTTTCCTGTTTAGCAGCTCTCTAAAGACTAGAAAATCGCCTTGGAGCCCTACCTAATATTTCTTCTGAAAAAAATCTCCCTAGAGACCTACCTAATACTTCTGGAAAAAATAGTGCTTATCTGCAATAGTGTTTAAGTCATTCTTTGTCAGATCAGTGTAAACACTCTGACCATTGTTTAAATGCTGGGTAATCTGCTTTAAGGCATCATATTTTAGAAAAGCATCAATAATGCCTCAGGATATTGAATACGTAGGAAAAGCCCTCCAAACAACAGTCTTTCTCCAATATCAGGTTCTGTAATTAGAAAATAAGATATCTGTGGGATATTATAGGAATTTTTGAATGTTCTTCAAACATCCAGTTTCACCCTGCATGGAGCAAAGTGACAGAGGGTTAAGGTTACAACAATCTTCAAATCAATCCACTCAGTGTCTCAAATGGCTTCATAAGCATATGAAATCTTACATCAGACTCTCTGCAATGGACATCACAAGTGAAATAAAGTTGAGAGACCTTACAGTGCAGCTAACGAATCTGTGATCATTCTCATTCTGCAGCAAAAGTGTCTGATAGGTATGTTTTTTAGTAGAAACATATTGAAGGGTGGAAATAAGATGAGTTGATTCTGTTGCCTTATGAAAATTCCATTTTAGGATTTTTTCTGGTAAGAGTAGTTGGACTCACTATCTGTTTCTGAGAACACCAGAGGTTGCTGAAAGCCCTCCTAATCTTGGTCTTTGATGCCTCTAATCTAAATCATTCATATGGGTTCAAATCTATAATCCTAATTAGTTTTGTTTCACTTCTGCAACTTTCAAGCTCTCTCAATGGCAATGGCATTTCTAAATGTTAAAAAATAAAATTACTGTGTTTGTAGCAAATGAGTGCATCTCAAGTTCACTGCTGTACTTTCTACTTGGCGACAGAACCTATATATGAAATTAATATTAAAAATAAATTGATGTTATGTTTGGAAGGACCACATGTTATTTGACAGCTTCAAAAATCTATTTTGAAACTATGAAACATCCAATCCAAATCATTAAAAATTTATTAAACACTCTTCAGCCTGAGTATTAGAAGCACAGTCACCATTTTCTGATGAGACTATAACCAATGGAAATGTATGCCATGACACAGTGTAAGAAGTGAGGTAAAAATGGCAATGTCTGGAATTTAGAAACTTTCCTCACTGCATTCCTGCAGTGGGGGTATGAATTCAGTGTGTGACTTTGCTGGCTTTAGTGGGAGTCATGCTGCAATATCTGGCAAATGGGTTTGTCTGCACATTCCCATGGCTGGTGTTCACTAACAGGATCGTGCCCACAGAAATATCGATTATCCTAACTATTTTATTATGATTCTCCCATATAGCAGGATAACCATAATATAATCTATATTTCTGTCCATTTTCACATTTACCTTTGCTCAGACAGTAAAGCTATATTGACATCAGAAACTGCCTCCTTGTGCACAAGTAGCTAACCAAAAAATTGACTTTTTGCAGCTCCCACACTTTTCAAATAAACGTACCAGTTCTTGCAAGGGCTAAAACCAGTTAGGCCTTTAGCATCTCTAGCAAGGAAGAAGTTCCTGCCTAGTTACTGAGCCCCATGTTGACCTCTAATCAACAGATAAAGAACTATTCAGTGCCCTGGACACACCTTGCAGGAAACCCTTTTGATGTGTCTGCAAACACGTTGATAGCAGCTTGTTGAAGTTTAGAAAGAGTCCTTGGAAACTCATCTTGCTTACCCCACATGCTTGCTGGGGATAACACTGTCTGCTATGACACTGGACACCCTTTCTTGTTCCTATTTGAAACAGCACTAGGTTAAAGCAACCTGGACTGTGCACCACAGTCCTAGAGTACATTATAGTAACTATTATGGTACTCTTGTACCATAGTACATCACAAGCTGTGTTGCAGCTATATTTAGGTCCTGCATTGAGGACAATTGTCTGTAGGTAGAATTGAAAGACTGATTTTCTGAAGATATTAAAAATATCACGAGAGAGGTTGGATAAGAAATGCTTCTGGACACAGTTTGGAGCTAAGAGAGAAACTTAAAGAAAGTAAAATATGATAAGCCCTGAAAAAAGGGTGAGGGTGAGTGCAAGGCCTGTCATAAGAATCACACTGAAGAGTCTGAGAACTCACACCTAAAAATTTGAGCAATCGTTTGCAAGCTTTAAGTAATGTCATACAGGAGAAAAACAAGGTGCTCATTATTTCTGCTGCTGACAGAAGCAGGAAAAAACAACAGTGAGATACCACTGGCCACTCAAAATTTGAACTAAAGCAATCTACTGCCTCTTTAAACCTCTGAGTAGAGTGGAGTATTGTAAATATTCAAAAGACAGTGGGAATGCCATATCAGGTACCTCATTTATCTGCTCACATAAGACTTGATTCAATAAAACTATTAAATAACTACCATGGGATAATCACGGTGTAATTCTGTGCTTCTCTCTTTTTGAAATGAATGCAAACATGGTCATAAATAAATCACAGATGAAGACAAGCAAACTTTTAACTTCATCTTACCACACTTTGGAGATGCAAAAGTTAACTCTCTCAGTTTAAGCTTACCCTCCTCAAGAGTCACTGGAAGCAGGTGGGCATTTCTGAATAATGACTCATCTTCTGAAAATAAGTTTCTTGGAGAGAAGGGATGATTCACCACCTGAAGATACCTAGAGAGCACATGGGAGTAGTTTAGATTAGATGCCTAATCTTTTAGTGCTGAAGGTTAGATAAAATGAATCCATAATACAGTAACTATTGATATTTCCCAGAATCCAGAAATTAAAAAAAAAAAAAATCCTGAAAAAACCCTCCAAAAAAAAATTAGAAAACCTCACAAAAAACAAACCAACACAAAAGAATATGCATTATTTTGCTTCAATCTCGTAGACTTACATTGTCTTTCAGAGCTGGCAAATAGTTACAGTTTATTCTTGAAAAATTCAAAGCAAATACCATTAAAAGACATGTACCCAGCCAGAAAATGCAGTAACAAAGTGACATTTTACTGTTTATTTCTCACATTGCTATTATGAAAAGGAGACACACAGTTCAGGAAACCATAATGAGTCCCATTATTAACTTTCAAATACAAACCTCTTAAAGCAATGTGCATTTCACTATAAGACATAAAAACCAGCAAAAAATCATGTTTGTCCAAGACACTGGCACACCAAGAACTTTAAGAAACATCCAGCCTGTCTCTAAAACCCACCAGTCTACCCTGACTGAAGGGAAAAAAAAAATAAATAATCCAAGTTCAACTCACTGCCTTGTCAAATTAATGTTTCAAAGTGGTAGAACTGGATATATATCCCCCGCAGGTTTAAAAATGGTCGATGTTTCCCAGCTCCAAATCCCTAATGGAGTTAGAAGGCCCTTTTTTAAAATAAAATATCTCAGCATATAATATATAGAAACTGGAAGTAATACGCCCTTATTCTCAAAATGAAGCATCCTCTGTATTAGTTTCACATGAGGATGTTTCATAGCAATGTATGTCTTGAATTATTTCTTCAGCAGGATGAGGTTTCATTCCACATGTGACTTTTTTGATGGGACAGGAGTGAACTGGCACTGAGATCCTGCCACAGCCCTCATGTTAGTCCTGGTGCCAAGGAAAGATCAGAGACATTAACAAGTCATGCATTTGTTATTTTTAATATTCCCTTGAAACACAATAATCCCAATTTCTGGCAAACATGTCTAAACTAATTCCTCAGATGAAGGGGAATATCAGGGAATAGCAGGAAACTCTGGGCAACAGCATTTTCTGACAGGCATATTTAGAAAAAAGTTTCATTTTCCAGAAGTTCAAGCAGATTACTATGTAACCCATAATAGCACTTCCTCTGCATTTGTCAGGAATGGTAATGGTTGCATTATTGGTATTAAATGAAAGGGTCAGAAGAGCAATAAAAGCACAGATTTTACTATGCATATTTTATTAATTTACACACTTGTAAACCAAAATTTTCTACTGCACTCTGAGCTCAGCAGGTATCTTATTGTTTGAGGCACAGTTCATATAGAAGCCTATGATCAAATATCCCTGACTGGAAATGAGTCACATTAAAATATCCATAGCTAGATAAGTTCATTGGAAAAAAATGTCAAATTTTGATGTCTTGAGACGTGTTCACTAAGAAATTTTTATGAAGTCTGGATAAGAAAAGTTATATATAGGTCATAAATGAATTACAAACACTTTTTTTTTTTTTTTTTTTTTTTTTTTTTTTTTTTTTTTTTTACAAGAGCCATTATACTTCCATACCAGAAATAGTTAAATAGTTACTCAGGTTTATATTTACAGCATGCTTGCTTTTAGTCCCTCTGTCTAAGGCAGGCCTCAATCAGAAGATTGGCTCTAGGGGTCAAAGTGCAGTGCCTGTATCATAATATTATGGGATAGTGATTGATACAATATGATGGTTCAGGCTCTTTACCTTCTACCCCAAAATAACTTGAGTTTTGCAAACCAGGTCCTTTGAAAATGGCACCACCTTCCTTGGGCAAGACGTGCATTTTACATCACCATGAATGACAGCTTTGTAATTTCCCACTGCAACTGAGAAGATGGCCAGTACAAAGGACTACAGTAATCTCATTAATTTTACATATTCAAAATGCAGTAAGAAATGTGTAGCAGTAGAGCCTTCCCTTTTCCATTGTGGCTGTATCCATCTTTGAAGACCAATTCTAAATTATAGGATTCATTTAAAACATAAATGGCAGTGATGACACTGATGACAACAATATGTAAGTAAAGTACACATACACACACAATCACAGATCACAGAATATTCTGATTTGAAAGGGATCTGCAAGGATCATCAAGTCCAACTCTTAAGCAAATGGCTGATAAGAGGATTGAGCCCACAATCTTGGTGTTATTAGCACCATGCTCTAAGTACACTCCTCCAAAAAAATATTTTGTTCTGGAGAGTGTCATACCTTTTACACTGGTGTCTGCCTAAGTTCAGAAAACTAGGGTGTACTGCAGAAACATAACCCAAAATTTTCCATGCCAAATTGTTCTTGCGAATAATTAACTATCAGCAGCAGAAGTAAGGAATTCTGATTTCTCAGTTTCCAGATTATGGATACTTATGCACTTTCCCCTACATTAACTACATATTTCTCTTTGTTCCCTGTAGTTTTGAATATAACAAAACGTACTGAAGCCAGTACAAACAATAACTGATCTATGTCACTCTAACACCAATTTTAAAGTAGTGCTAGTATCAAAATTTTGAAAACCACTAATTTTCTCAACACTTTTATAAAATAGAAGTATCGTTCCAGAAATGCAATTAACCTGTGGCAACACTACAAAATCTTTACTGCTGTAAGACTGAAAGCTATAATCAATTAATCAGACTTCCTGTAACTTATTTATTCCAAACCCTTGCTTAAATGATTTATAGCCTACCACATAAAATGAAGATACAGTTAAAGAAGAGAACCTATTTCTAATTACACATTCATTTTTAAAAGCCATCCAGTCACTTGATACACATAATAGAAGCAAAGACAGTGGTGATCTTTAAACTGAGCTGCAAAATTTCTATATAGATCAGGGTGGGAGAAATATAATGGGTTCAGGTTCCCAGGCATTTTGTCTCTGATTATTTTTACTTCATATATTCTCATACTTCTCAGAAAAGTCACGGGGAAACAGATTGCCCTTTCTAAAATCTCAATCCCTTTAAATTGGGTAAGGCTTACCATTCAGAATCAGCCATCTGGAAAAAAATCCATCACGCAAAGTTATATACAAGGTATAGAACGTTCTGGAAAAGGTGTGAGCCATTTCAAGTCTGATATGAGAGTAAACCTGAAGTTGAGCATAACCCTTATCTGCAGCTTCAGGTCAGTCCAATTCTATTTTCAATTTATTTATCCATTTGAGTATTCAGATAATGCTTCATGGTGGTATCATCATTCTCATGCGATAAGGCATCTCCCAGAACAGCCAGCCAAACATGAGCTGCAGAGTATTCCTGGGACAATACTAGACTGAGTTGTGATACTAATTAAACCCAAAACCAGTTACTGCTACAAGGTGTGATGGCTGCAAGGGTTTTCTGTGGAAGAAGGGAGACCTGAATTTAAGTCCTTGTGTAATGAATACATGTGTTTTATTAAAGTCCTGGCTTCTGGAATAAAGGGTGGGCACAAGATACCTGTATCACCTCTATAGGCAGGAGTTGTATTAAATGCCTGGACATTGGCAGGGCTTTGATGTGACTTAAGCACCTCCATTACAGCCAGACAAGGACACAGCTGCTCCTGGACATGTCCGAAGAACTTACTTCACATAGCTTAGAAGTGTAGACGCCTACTGACCCTTAGTACCTCCACAACAAAGCATCTAACTAGAGGTTCTGTCTACTTCATTTCTCTAAAAAATAGTGTCTTTTATGCCTCACTGGTCACTTCATAAAACTTTAGATAATAATAAATCTTTTTTCATGGTGCCACAAGATATATTTTTAAAATAATCTGTGAATGTAATGATCAGAGCAGTTAGAAAATATTTGGATTTTTCTGCTAACAACTGCTTTGTATATTCTGTTCTCACCTTTGGGGAGATATTTTTAATGCAAATATTTAGAATATTTTACTTGTTTCCAGATTGTACATATCATACATGTACCATGATCTCTGGGTTAAGTCGCATATTGTAAAGTTATGAGTTCTATTGAACAAATATTGAAATTCACCTCACGCAAATTCTATGCTAGAAAACTAAACCACTTACAAAGTCACCCAAACTGAATACAAGAAAGAAAAGAACAAGACCAAAGGAGCTTACTCAAACATTTAAAAGGTTATTGGAATTGAGGGGCTTGGGGTTTCCCCCCCTTTATCATTTGTACCTTGTATTTAGCTGGGTC
This sequence comes from Sterrhoptilus dennistouni, assembly GCA_013397095.1. Taxonomy (NCBI): domain Eukaryota; kingdom Metazoa; phylum Chordata; class Aves; order Passeriformes; family Zosteropidae; genus Sterrhoptilus; species Sterrhoptilus dennistouni. The sequence goes on from VWZU01012542.1 coordinate 1,132,989, forward strand.
CATGGACAAAGGCAAATTAAGACAACAGAATGAAATTTCTATCCTCAAAAAGCTGAATATCCAGGTGTGCTTTTTTACACAAGCAAGGTGAAAATACATATTTCTACTCTGATACAAAGCTGCATAGAAGATGGCACTATCTTTTGTGACTCAAGAAAGCACTCCTGTATTTCATTTCCCTCTGCTCTTACAGCTAGATAACCATTTTTCTTTTAATGTCACTAAAGTATATTACAGGTGATTCCTTTTTCTCCGAAGAATTATAGATGCTGAAATATATTTGGGACCGGGTTTTTTTGGCAGTTTTTTTCCTCCTTGGTCATGCTCCGGTGTACCTCTACATTAGAGTAGAGGCTGAACCTTGCATTACATTCACCATGGATGGTTTGTGTCAATATTTTGCTCCTGTAGGAGTTTTCCCATTGGTAAAAAAAAAAGCTTTCAAGGAAGGAGACTCCAAAACAGGCCCTGGACATGGTATTATTTGTGGCCTCTATGTCTGGGGATGGTATTTCATCATTTTTTGTGCTGTGTTTTGCTTTACTCTTTATACATATTACAGTTTCAGCCCCCCAGGAGACATTCTGCAGAATCTGTTGCTTAGTAATAGTAACCTTCATGGAAATTAGCTTGAACTTCAAAAGAACAAAATATCTTTCATTAGTCACAGGTTTTCAGTTAATGAATTCCTCTGAGAAAGTTGATTAGAAAAGCAAACTTTCCAGAATCAAGTGCCACGAATGTTGACCTAGGATGAATTACTCTCTTGAAAGTGCCATTTCTTTGTCCTCTTTAAATTGTTTGAGATTGTTTCTACCAATAGTCAGGCTTACCTTGGCAATTGGCACTAATAAAACTAAGTTTCATGTAAGTGAAGTCAGGATGTCATACAGAATATAGCCAGAAAAACTTACTACCGTCATGTAGTCTGGCCTCCTGTGTAATATAAATCACATGGATTGTGCTAACAAAAGCACCTCTCAAATTAAATATATTTTTAGAAATAAAATACTTGTAGAAATTTTCATTTTTCTTGAAGACCTGCTTTAATTAAAAAAAAATCTCCTGTTGTGTGATAAAGAGAAGGCATTATGGACCAGAAGTACACCAAAATTGCTACAGACTCCTATTGAGAGGGTCAGAGGTAGGGACCTACACCTGCTGCCCTGTGAATGAAGAAGTCAGCCACCTCTGCAGGCTGTTTCAGGTTGTCCAGGTGACAGAAAAGCAGCTGTTCAGTAGAAATGCTTGGCAGGACTGACACCTCCCTGATGAAGTCCTGGTTTCCATCCCCCACAGCACCTACCTGAAATCCTACATTTCCAGTTCATGTGGAGGAAGGCAGGGATGTAACAACAAAGAACTCATCTTCTTTAAAACACAGACATATGGAAAAGAGTCACAGACCCATCTCTCAGCAGGATGGTTCAGCAGGTGCTGCTGAAGAGGCAAAGCGAGACCTGAGTGCCTCTCCCATCACTTACCTGGGAAGCACAGCACAATGCAAGAGGCCACAAAATTTTGTGGGGATAGAATGAGGGAAGCAGGAATGAATGAGATGCTGGTACCTGGAGATCAGGACTTGTAAGGATGCATGCAGGACAGGATTGTTCCAGCATTTCACATCAGGTAATATCCAAACAAAATATGAAATCAAACAGGCAGTTAGGGCTGTCTTCAAGAATTCTGACTTGCCCAAATTAGTAGGCTGCAAAGTCAGGTCCCCTCAAGATTTGAGTCCCTTTGCTTTGTTCTTACTTAAATTTAGTCTTACAAATCTTCCATTGCTCCCTCTATCTAAGTCTAACAAAATGGATATGAGAGCAGCTCAGCCTACGCGGTGATGTCTTCTGGATTTCTTAATCTGACATAACAGAAATGGAATAATTAACAGAACTTTAAAAACTCACGCTAGAATGCTGGGTAATTATAGAAGTGACTTTAAAAAGTCTTGTCTACATTGGAAGATGAGAAACTAAAGACCAAGTAATTAAAGGTACAAGGGCAATGCATTCTAGTTTAACAATACTAACTCTCATTGTAGGTGTTCTCCCATATAAGCAAAGGGCTCTAATTCCTTCTGAAAAATTGGACCAAACTGAGCTCAATCTAATTTTTCAAGAGAAAATCCACATCATGGTTAGAAGTGCAGGTTCTACAATGCCCCATCTTTTTTCCAGTGGAGTTATCACCAGAAATAAAAATAACTGTTTAGGGCTTTTTCATGCTGTTTCTCTCACTCCTTTTGGAAGGTAACCTTCCAGAGGAGCTCCTAAAAACTTGAAAATATCCACTCATCTCCAATGGCTGCAAAAGAGCCTTGAGTGATTGGAGGAGTTGTCTATGCTATAGATAGCTAATGTATCAGAGATGTATCTCATCACATCTGCTTCTGCATATGTCCAGAAGTGATGCAGCACTGACGGCAGTAAGCCATGCCTGTCCCAGTTCAGAATTTACAAAACAGGCTTTACATTATCTATGCCACAGAGAAGACCCAGTCATAGGCATTTTCAGAGCTTAACCAACACCTTAGGCTGCAAAAAAAAGGCCCACAAATAAAACAAAGTCTTGGCAGACCACTCCCTTAACGTAATAATCCAGTAGTGAAAATATTGGGAAGGAGATGTGGTTTCAGTTCTCAGGACCCCAGGGGATGTTCGACAGTCTTTCCTCGCTTCTTGAATCGGTGGATTACCTAATCTCAGTTAGGAACAAAAAGGGCACTCTCCTTTGCCTCTGTAAAAGCTGTTTTACATTTGAAGACTAATTAAATGTTCAGCAGAAGGGACACACCTGGGCTGGGGTAGTTACTGCACTGATGGAGAGAGCCTGGCTTCCACTGCTGCTCTCCCGACAGCGAAGCTGTGAAACTCTATGTCATCTGGTACCAAACAGTGGCTGAAGCACATCCTCCCACTTTCTCCCCACACTCACCCTTTCTCTCCAGCCCAAGGAGTGTTAAGTGTGACAGAGTTCACAGGAGGGACTGATGGTACTGCTCATCTCCTCTAGATCAGATGTAGAACAAGGCTGATAAACAACAGCTTCAATTCCCCTTCAGTGAGGAAGGGAAAGAAAACCAAGTGCAGGGAACCAAATTCAGAATTACTATTCTCACAGTTAAAGTGTCAATAAAGAAGCAAGAGATGATGGAAGAGATTTCATTTTATCTCTCCTCCTTTGAATTACTTTTACAGAAAAAGGCAGCACTGACACCCAAAAGAACAATGGGGCTCAAACTAGCACTGAGATTTTTACATAGGCTTCAGTGGCTCCCCCTTGCCATCCAGAGTGTTCAGACAATACCCTCAACCACCAAAACTTCTGTCTTTGACACAGAGCCTATGCCCAGTAAATCAAAGGAAGATATTGTTAAATTTATTACACTGTGATTACATCTCCTCTGGAGATCAGATTAACTGGGTCTTGGAGGAACCTGTCATTTATTTCACTAGACCTTCTCCTTCAAAAGACAGGGAAATGTTAGTGGAATTTCTACTCATGATGGCAGAAAGTCTTAATTTTATTTCAGGTCAACCACAGAGGTTTGGATTGCAGTAACCTATTGAAGGCAGAGCACCGATTAAATGAGAAGTATATCTCATTATTGCTATGTTCTGTACCTGCAAATTGGCAAAGCTGGTTATGTAGACAGGATAATAATATAAACCAGGAACAAGTCCTACTTTGGTATTTATGAACACTATGTCACTTATCAGCAGTACTGTAATGATTTGGTATCAAAATCACTGTCACACAGTAAGGCAGAACAACACAACCCAACAGTCTGTGCATAAATATCCATTTTAAAATATCCAGTTTTAAAAATGAACACCGTCTCTGTAAGGGGCACTTAAGAAGTCCCATTACAACTCAGATTTTCCTCCACCACACAGTGCAGCCACTGACTTATGGCTGTTTTACCACTTACATCTGATTACATGGTTGTCTCCATGTATGCCATTTTGTTTTGAGAGCAAGCTGTAGGAACTTCTGTTATGCTGGAAGCTCACTGGTGGATCGTGTGCCCAGAACACTCATAGACACAGGTCAGCTCAGGGATTCTTATTCAGTCATGAACTGGGTGCAAATGGATGAAGCTCATTCACTGAAAGATGAGGTAGAATAAAACTTGTAGCACTACTGGGGGTAAAACAAGGATCCTGCACTAGCATTAGAGGCAAACATATGTGCAGAGGCAGTAAAACTCATCCTCAGCCTGTCATTGATGGTCAACCTGAACTCAAGACAGGAAAGAGTGGCACGGAGTGAGAGGTTTGCTGCCTTCACAGCTTGCCCAGGGACCTCCACCTCCTCCTGCCACCACTGTACCTGCTGCAACAAAGTGGTGCAGAAGGAGCTGTCTTGGGGAGATGGGGGGGGTGCACCTGGAGAGGATGAGGGAGGAAAAAGGGGCTGTTGCAGAGGTATGGAGTCTCAGAATGAGGCGCCTCAGCAGCTGAGCACAGCCATTTTCAAGCAACCAGAAACATCTATCCCCTCTCGGACACTCTTTGGGGACACATCTTTATCACTTAGAGAAATTACTCCAGAAGAATTTCTGCTAAATCATCGTAAAGCTGAAAGTTTTCCCCAAAACAGCCGAGATGCTGAACTTTTTCCACTCTACCAATATGGGGAATAATCCATCACATACAAACATGCAGCACTTGAATCATAAAGGTCACTGCCCTGTGTTGAGATGAATCATGCCCTGCAGTACTACTGCCTGCTTTATTTATGGCACAGAAAGATGATCTTAATTACTTAGTGCAAGCTAAAAGGTAGGACACCCAGTTCAGGTAGTATTTTAGGAAAGTTACTTTCTTATTAGGCTCTCTCTTTGCTTGCTGGATATTATGCCAATTGTTCTAGATATTTTGACATGTCTCTACCCCAGTGTCTCAGAAAAGAGCATTCTGCAAATGCTTTCTACAAGAAGCATTTTGACTTAGACAAAACCACCTCAATCAGGCAATCCCGATTATTTCACAGACAGATAAAATTAGTGTTTGAAACTATGGAGGTGGGCATTAAATACAAGAAATAAGTGCATGTAAAAACAAGAGAATCAACTCTAAAGACTTTTGCTATATTTCTGAAGAATGTTTATGTTTATTTTCTCATTTTTGTTGTTGTTTCTTAGGTATTTTCATGGGTCTATTATGTACAGAAAAGACAATGCCACTCTACATAACACCTTGTTTTAAAACAATAATTCAAGATTTCTCCACATCAGAAAAAGACTAATCCTCAAAAAAAAAAAAAAACAAAAAAAAAAAAAAAAAAAAAAAAAAAAAAAAAATCCACAACAACAAAAAAACCCAGTTCAAACTAGTAGCAAAATAGTGGCACCTGGAAAACTGGACTTATGATATTCCTCACCATTCCAACCACAACAAACTTGTGCTCTGAATTTTTAGTTTTCACACTAAAATAAATCTCTTTCAAGGAGGGCATTGTTAAATGATTTAAGAATTAAAAAATCTCAGATGGTTTCAGAAAGATGACTGAAATCTTACAGTTATTTATGCATATGCCCAAATTAAAATATGAAAGCATTATACATACAAGTGAAAAAAATAGTGACAGAAAGCAATAAGAGGCAGAACATTTTTTTCTCTATATACAGAAATATTTTTACATAACTAACAAGAAATGTCAAAAATACACAATTTTGAGTACAAAAGAATCATTGCAGCAATAGATTTGTACAATTGAGAACTGTGTAAGCAGCATGCTTTGACTGAATTAATTAAACTGCAACATACTTTAAAATACATTCATTTAAATCCTCCATACTAAAGATGTCTGAAAATAAAACATGAGGGAATACAGATTAGTAATGACTACCATTTCTGGAGAGAAGAAAATTATAATTTCCCAGTAAAGTCAGGAAGGATCAGTCTGAGTTTTTAAAATCCTTGGTCTTGGTCAAGACCATTAAATTGCCTCAGGAGACCCACTTCTGGCAATACATGTGTTTTAACATTACAAATCTCAGCAAAGTTGTGGAGGATTCTTGGCAGGATCACAGACAGCAAGACTGAGCAGTTCAGAGGTCTTCATCTTGGTCCTAGGACTTCAGCTGTAATTATCAAGGCACTGCTCTCAAGACAGTACATAGACACAATAGCACAAATGATTCTGTAAACACATAATTACCCTGGGGATACTTCTACATCACCTTGTTTCTTTTTTTGAACACCCTTTTGTTCACTACATGCTTTGATCACCTCAAAAAACCTGGTAAGTGTGAATACTGTATCACTATGGAAATCACCTCTGAAATGGGCCACACAATTTGGGTTTCTTTTCTCCAAGGATCAGCAGATGCAGCTTTGACCAGAAACCTTGTTACAGTCAGTGTAAACAAACACTTAATTATCAAGACAAATTAACTGTCTTTGATGTTTGCAATTTATACTTCACAGCCAGTACATATCGGAGATCACAAAAATCCCACAAAATGTTTTACCCTTCTCCTTCAGGAATGTAATATCACTAATTTTCCTGTATTGTTCATCTTCTTTCCTTCTTGAATTACTATGTTTTACAACATTCAAATCTCTTGCATCGTAGAGCTGGGAAGACAGCAAAAATACCTGTTCCTGCCATTTAGACAATGTTCACTGTTACATTAACTCTAAGCACAATTTTGCTGCTTTCAGAGATAAACAGGTATGACAGCTTTGAAACAGAAAATCCATACTAACCAGGTCATAAACTTGTGCTATCGATGTAAATGTTATTGAAAAATAAAACCCTTACTGCAAAGACACACTAAACACTCTGCTTTATAGTGGAACTCCTTGAGATCAGAAAAATCTATACTATCATCAGTAAAACTGACAAGAAAGGGAAAGCATGGACATCAATAACATCACCACTGCCAGGTGCCTTAACATGTAACCCATAGTCTCAACCGGTAGCTTTTTGGTGGGTGTTTTTTTAATAAATTACTGAATGCAAAATAGTTCCTTTTATGCTCCTAAAATTTAAATAACAACAACGGTTTTACCAATAGCTGTCAATGAGAAGAACAGAGCTAACTTAAATTAGTTTTTATTGAAGATCTTTAAAAAAAATCTGGGGTGTGAACATTTTGTTGCCCTCAGGAAGCAAGCAGTCCCTGGACACCCACATAGAACAAGGCATTTCCTTCATATACAAGTGTGGATACATAGAAGTAGATAAAATTGCTACTATTTTTGCTCCTCTGGTACAAGAGCAACAGAAAGGTCTCCATGCTTTGGGGCACTGAAAGACAGATGGAAGCAAGATAAGCCCAAACCCTAGCTCTGGTTGTTGTTTGTTGTACATCAATCCCTCTGTTCTCAGTCAAAGCACCAAAAAGCTGATTCTGCAGGCATTCTTCCCAGCCTCAGAGCAATTGGGGACCTGGCTCCAAGGCTCAAGCCTGAGTCTTAATTCTACTTGTTTCACAATAAATATTTATTTAGCTAATTGAAAGGAAAAAAAAAAGTATCTGAGTTTGGTTTGCTATCATCAAGGAAAATCTTTGTCCCTCTACTTCCCAGGAGGATACCAACACAGCCTGACATTAATCAGACAGGTAGTTTGGCATTTTAGGGAGAGAAGCTGATGCCTAATAGATGAGAACAGTGAGTAAACCCTTGAGGCAGTAGCCACTACAGAGACAAAGAGGTAATGAAAAAAAAATCAATGTGAAGTAGTATCAGAGGGAAAAGGGGAATTTAACTTACATCCCCAGCAAACTCTGCTGACTGACTGTTACAAGGGGTAATTGCTGAAAGAGAGTAGATTTAGAAAAGATACAGGAAGAAATTCTTCCATGCGAGGGTGGTGAAGCACTGGAACAGGTTTCCCGAGGAAGCTGTGGACGTTCCATCCCTGGAAGAGTTCAAGGCCAAGTTGAATGGGGCTCTAAGTAGCCTGGTCTAATGGAAGGCGTCCCTGCCCGTGGCAGGGGGGTTGGAGCAGGATTTATGGTTCCTTCCAAACCAAACCAATTTTATGATTCAGTGACTGTTAATGGTTTTGATCCAATACTTAAACTGCAAAACAAACAAGTTCAGGATTCTTTTTCTCCCTGCAATTACTATGTAGACTAAATCCTAACCTCAGCTATGGTTCATTTGTTATCTGTGTGCTGATTTACCCTACTATCTCTAATTCTATCCTAACAAATGTCTGACAGCATGATTTCAGCAGAGTAGAGCACATCTAGCCATATATGAGCTCCAAGCAGAAACAACATTACACCAACATAGGATAAATTGCAGGCCCAAAAATCACTATTTCATATAGGTTTTCAGGCATATCATCAGGTTTGGATAACTTGTAACAGCCTCAAATAACAACTACAGTCACCCTTTATCCTGTAACAATTTTAACATGAACACTATTCTTCTAAACCATGTGCTGGCCTAAATCTCAGGTCATGGTATTTTTGTTGCTTTCACTTTCACTCCCCTGTTTTCTCCTTCCAACTCTCCTGAGAACCGAGCAGGTAATTTTGATCGATTGTTAGAAAACCAGAAAATCTATGACTGTACATGTAGCTACACCAACATAAATCGCCCTCCTAGAGCTTACATGCGTCTTTCACTGAAATTCACCAATATAACAAATATTAATAAGAGCAATAATAATACACCTTCAATACAGAACAAAATATTCAAATGAACAAAGTATATAGTAAATTTTGTAAAGTGCACAAAAATATTAATCGAAATATTAAAAAAAAGGTTTTTAATGTTACCATGAAAACTTTTGAAATATTGTTAAATTAGATAGAAATAATCTAATGAGACTTTTTGGCTCTAATATATTGGCAGACAGCAGCAACAATTTTCAAAAAAATTACATCAACTAAGTACACTGTATCATAGCAGCATAAAAAAGGTCCCTACAATTAGATAAAATTGCAGGCCTAGTAAGCATAAACCTGACAAGATGTTCCAAATATAGTTTTTATATAAAGAATGGATTTTTATGGAATCCCAGAGGTAACATTTGTTATTCTGTTTAGATTGTATTCTGGTAGTAAACCCAACTATAGCAAATCACATTTCCTCCCTCTATCTTCCCAAAATTGCACAGAGTACTGAAAATTTAATCAAGTTATAAGATATGGCCACACTGAAAAAGCCATATGAAACAAAACAAGATTCAACCTAAAGCCTAAAAAGAAATGACCCCAACAAACAACAATTATTGTCAAACAACCACAGTTTCAAACTACCGACCGATGCTCCCCACACACGTAGATGGCACTGGGACGGATGCGCCGCCTTGTATGGCCAGGGAGCTGTGGCAAGAACTTGAAGAATCTGGGCATCAAGTCTAAGCATGCATCATGAAACTTCTTAATCCTCCAGTAGTAAATCAGTGGGTTCAGTGCAGACTTGAGGTAGCAGAGCCAAAGGAGCCAAGTGCTTATCTCAAAAAAGTTGTGCTTGTAGTAGAAGTGGCTGTTGAACGTGGCAATAAGGCTGTAAGTGGTGAACGGTGCCCAACAGACTATGAAGACAAGGAACAAAATCAAGATGGTTGTGAAGGCACGAGTTTTAAAGCTCATATCAATATTCATCTGAAAAGGTCTCTGTAAGCTCATGAGACCAAGTTTGCTGGCCTGGCTGAGACATATGCTATCAGGGTGGCTATGGATACGAACTGCGTTGTGGCGGACGGTGTTGAGTATGCCCATAAATGAATACAGCATTACCAGGAATGGAATAAAAAAAGAAATTAGCAAGATAATTATCACGTAGGCTCGGTAACCTGGGCTTGTAGAGTAGCCAAAAACACACTGAGGTGCTCTCGAGGGTATCTGCAGGTTAGGATTCCCTACTGATAACGGAAAAGCAACAACAAAGGATGCTGCCCAGGAAATCACAATAAGAATCTTTGCACGGTAAGGGTTCAGCTTATCTTGCCTCTGAACTATGATAAGAAATCGGTCAATACTAATAATAAGAAGAATGGCTACCCCCTCTATGACAAAAAGCCAGAAGAACATGGCAGAAACTCTGCAAAACACATCCCCAAAAATCCACTGAGTGGTAATGATCGTTATCAGAGCAAATGGCATGTTCAGCACTGCCAGCAGCAGGTCTGCAAAAGCCAGGCTTGCTAAGAGGATATTAATTGCAGATCGCATAGCTGCCTTCTGGTAGACCATCAGGCAGACAACAAAGTTTCCAAGGAAAGAAACCAAGAGGATAAATATCATAGCAGCAGAAAGAATGATCTGGAATGGCAAACTCAAGCTCCTGAAAACTTCTTGTGATGGCAGGATAGTTGTGGTGTTTACCAGGAAAGTACTTCTCTCAGTGGTGAGCACAGCACCTGAATTGTATCTCAATGGCTGTGTTGTGCCACTATGAAGCAAGAACTGGGGAGTGGTAAAATTCATATAGGCATTTTCATAAACAATGAAAGTAGCATTTGAGGTCCCAGAGTGGGCCAGCGTCAACATTGCTGAGAAAACCATTGCTTCAGGAAAAATGAAAGCAGAACCAAAGGTCTTCAAGGCATTTCATCTTGTTCAGGCAGTATTTTGAACTGGTCATTTAACAATCAAAATTCAAGGTTTGAAAGCATCAAAGTTCTTAAGTTCATCTCAGTATTTCCATCTGAAAAAGAAGAAAGAAATGTGAATACACAAAGTAAAACTCTCTGAAACCAGTGGGAACCTAATGTTTGCTCAGGTTTCCTTAATGAGAACAGAATCCTTAATATATGTTTACACTTCAGGTTGACACAATTTACTTAAGCATCAGACACTGGAGTCTCATAACATTTGGCCTTTCTCTCATAGGTCCTACTCCTGATACTGTACAATACTCTCAACTCACCATGCTTTTTTTCTACCATAACCAAGGCTGGAGAACTTTTGTGTTTGAAGACAAACTTTACTGATTAAGAGTGAATAAATCAAACAAGTATTCTTACTTAAATCTCGTAATTTTTGAATTAACTTCGTCATTTGGTTTTGAAATTGCCTACAGGTGGAAATTTTAATAACATTTCTAAATAGCTTAAATAGTATCAGCATATTGCATATTTGCCTGTTTGGTAAGCACTGAAAGCCTATTTATCCAAGTTATTGCACATAATACAGAATTCTTGATTCCGTGTCAGTCATCCACATCAGATGTGTCAGGAAAAACATGCAAAACCTTCTAACCTGTTATTACGAAATAACTTGTCCACAGGATAAAATAGTTTGTTTCATTTAGGGGCTGACTCACATTAAGGTGCAGGAAACCATAACTTCTTTGGTCACTATAACTCTTCCCTTGGCAGTAAGCCGTCCTGCTTCCACTGGTCTGGGCATATTTCTGATAATCCATCTTAGCATCCCATGTAATTTAACCATGTGTGCTCTCTTTCCTTGTAAATCTAATCCTTAGCCATCCTGCTGAACTCTTTCCCTTGTCATTATATTCATAGAATTGTTTGGGCTGGAAGGGATTGTAAATATCTTCTAGTACTGACCCTCCTGCTCTAGCAGTGACACTTTCCACTAGATCAGGTTGCTCAGAGCCCATCCAACCTGGCCATTAATACTTCCAGGGATAGGACATCCACAGAATCTGTGGGGAACCTGTACTCGTACCTCACCAGTGTCACAGTAAATAATTTCCTCCCAGTATCTAGTGTGAATCTCTCATTCTTCAGCTTAAGACCATTGCCTGACCTTGTAGAAAGTCCCTCTCCAGCCCTCCTGCAGGCCCCCTATAGGTATTGACACAATGCAACATTTCCCTTTATAGTTTACAAGCACTGTCCTGTTGCACTATTACTACTAGTATTGTACTATTATATATATTTGTATGTACATATCTTAACAAATAAAATGCAAAGGAGTTGAGAGCTCTTTCACCTTTTCAGTTCTAGCTCCTCCCCTCTATCTTGGACTATTAAATTAAACACACTCAGAGGACACTGGCATTTGATCAAGCTGGAAACCAGAAGGATTCTATGCCCTTTTCAAAAAATTATTACCACAGCCAGAAACATGAAGTGGGCTTCACCTCATTCATTCTGGATGACTGCAGTAGTCCCTTCTGGCTGTTTTCATGTTTATCATTAGAAAACGGATAAATGCATCTTCAGAGGGCAATCTCTCTCCTCCATCTCTGCACACGATGACAAGCTTATGCTACTAACACAAGCAGCTTACGGTAGCACAAACCCTGCCTGCAGTATTCATACATGTTCTGTTTAGTATCAATGTCAAGAAAAAATAAAGGGAGGAAGGAATGTTTTTAATGAATTTACACAAGGACCACATGCTTTGTATAGGATAAAAAGTTTACCCTTTGCTAGATAATACTTCACAAACAAAGAAATTAACTACAAGATAACCAAGTCTGATCTATGCCCCCAGCTCAGACTTCTAGCAATCTGAAAGCAAGCCTACTCGGGCTGCTATCAAGAATTCATCAAACAACATCAGCACTATGACTTGCTCCTTTCATTCCCTATCTGCAAGCTCTATCACTAGATGATTTCCAGGGCCAGACCACCATTAGCATTTTAATTTCAGGTAAGTGATTAACCTCTCTGTGTCCTTTAATTTTCAATGGTATCACAAAAAGATATTATTACAAGCATCCTAATTTAATTGCCTCTTGTGGTGGGCTGATCCTGGCTGGACACCATGTGCTCACGAGAGCTGTTCTTTCACTCCCCTCCTCAACGGTCCAGGGGAGAAGTATTACAAAAGGCTTGTATGTTGAAGCAAGAACAGGGAGAGATCACTCACCTGTTACTGTGACAGGCAAAATCTCAACTTGGGGAAATTAGATTAAATTATTACCAATTAAATCGCAGTAGGGTAATGAGAAAATAGAGCTAAATCTTAAAAACACTTTCACCCTACCCCCGCCTTCTTCCTGAGTTTAGCCTTCTGCCTAATTATCTCTATCTCCTCCCCACCAGCAATGCAGAGGGACAGGAAACAGGGGCTGGGAGTCAGTTCATCACACATTGTCTTCTGCTCCTTCCTCATCAGGGGGAAGAATCAAACTCTTCCCCTCCTCCCATGGGAGACAGTCCGCCACGAACTTCTGCAATACAAGTCCTTCCCACAGGCTGCAGTTTTTCTTGAATACTCATGTGTGGGTCCCCTTCACTGACATTGGCTCTACTGGTCATAGAGGAAGCTTCTGGCAGCTTCTCACAGAAGCCCCCCTTGTAGCCCCCCTGCAACCAAAACCTTGTCACACAAAAACAGAGAGTCATAAAAATTCCACTTTCTAGAGGCCTTACTGCTTGAATGAAAGTTATAATTTTCTATTTTGTCCTATTGTATTTCAAAGATGGTAGAATTCAGCAAAAGTATATAAAGCTATGTATACTGACATTTTTCAAAAATTACCAATTCCATTAACTTTATTATAGATTTTTCTTTCTCTCCATTCTTTCTTTTTAAATTTTATTATTACACTAACTCCTTTAGAGAAAACCTCAATGTTAATTAGAGGCTAAAGCATATTTACTAGCCAAAGCTCTTGTTTCTTTCATCTATATAGACTTTTCCTCAACTAGTCTTCTTTAGCATCTTTTAGAATAAAATATGCAACCAGCAGGAAAAAGGTTAACAGAACTTTCCAGAATAAATAAGAAATATTTTAGCAATGAACAAGAAAATCTCACCCAAAGTTCCACTGAGGTTTATGACTCCACAAGCTGAGAACACTATGAAAGAAAGGAAGCTGTAGCATTCTGCAGGGACTGCAAAAGAACATAAATTCAACAAATAATTCTGGATTTAAAATCTTGTAGCAAGAAAATTAGATCCCCAGGGTAGTATCTTTTAGAGCTGTGTAAACATTAAGTCAGCAAAGGTAACTTCTGCATTTCTGATTGGCTTTGTATAGGTCTTTCCACCAAGGCTCTAAAAGAAACTAATCTGTCATTAGATAAATGTAAAACCCTCCTACAGATAATAATCAGTTTCAAATAGGAAACAAAAACGGAGTGATTAGTTTTGCAGAGAAAAGAGGCCACCAGAATGATCCTACAAATAAAATCTTTATTGAGGTTCAAGCTTTTTAATCTATAGAGAAGAGGGAAATGCAAAATCACAACGGTTGCTGATGAGGAACATGAACTGTTTTTCAGGTCAATTTAATAAAAACAAAGGTCAACTATAAAAAGGTACAGAGGGATCTCTCAAGAGTTAGTGGCAAGCTAGCAGTCTACCACATAAAATTCAGTGCTAGAGATAAAGCTATGCCTGTACTGGAAAAAAGTTATCTACGCAGTAACAGATGCTAAACCAATAATTACCATCCAGAAGAAAAGCAGATCTTCAAATTTTCATAGTCTGCTCTATGAAAACATCAGCCATGTGTTCAGAATTGTTAGCAAAGGCACTGAGAAGAAAAACAGGAGCTAGCTATATACACTATACATTTAGATACACCATCTGCTACAATACACATCTATGGCACCTCTTCAGTACTATGTTCTGTTCTGATCTCTACTAGAAAGCAACTGAAAAGGTATCATAGAGGTCTACCAAGTTTTTAGTGACACAGGGAACGTGAATGATTGCTTCTCTCATAACATAAGAATAGGAAAAGTCAAAGAAATCACGAAACACCTCTGGAGATCATATTCTCCAACCTCTCTGCTCAAGCAAGGCCCATCTAGTAGAGGGCCACAATAGAGAAAAATTGTCTCCTGATGCTCAGGGGAATTTTCTGTTTCAGTTTCTGCCCACTGCCTCTATCACCTGGCACTACTGAAAAAATTCTGGCTCTGTCTTCACATATGTTCTCTCACCATCCCAGCTCTCTATGCAAATAGCTACATCCCCTTCTATTCTTTGTCCTCTCTGTGTGATGTTCGCATGTTTCTCTGTGGAGCATTAAGTGAAGAGGAGGAGAACAAACTCATCCAAGCTGTTGCCTGGACCCAGCCTAGAGCTAAAAGTGGAAAAGGAGCACCAGCCATTTGGCTGCTGCGTAAGTCATCAGCCGTATCTTTTCAAGAAGGATGAGAGAGAGTGCAGTGATCAGCTTCTGCAAAGACACCTAACCCAGTAAGATGGCAGGCTCTGGATCACATGTTGCTCCTGAGTACCCTGATGGTTTCCAGCAGCACCTTTCTTGGTGCTTTGTTTATCATTCTGAGTATGAAATATCTGTGTGCAGTGCACGGAGAATCTGCATGCTCAGAAATTATTTTGGATTTACACTTGGTTAACCTTCAGCCAATGCTTTTTCTTGGCTATCATCCTTTATGGAAGTGATTTACCAATTCAACCAATAAACTAAAGAGGTTCCTTTCTGTTGCCACCATATAAAATTTTTTCTCCTTTTTTCCTTCCTACTTAAATACCTTCTTCCATGAGCATGCTTTCTTCCATGATTATTAAACATGTGCCTCCACCCTTCATCCTACCCTTCCAACTTTTCCAAAATCATGAAAAGATGGAAACACGAGATGAAAGAAACCAGTAAGATAATTTCACAGCAACAGCATTTCAGTCCTCACTCAGTATTTCAAAGGCAGATCCTCTAATTTCAAAGACTCAGTCCTGGCTGAATGGTAATCACACAGCTTGTAAAAGACAACCATGCTTTGATAGTTTAAATGGGTAAATGGTCAGGTACTCAAGCAAGAGGCAGATAGGTACCTTTGTGTCACAGCATTCTCACTTTTGAAACATACACTCTCACAGATTCTTTTCAGATGCAAAGCTTCATACAATCACTTTTTTCAATTTCAGTGCCGAAATTTACTGTGTATGCACATTTTCTCTCAAGCAAGGTTCTCACTCACATACAACTTTCTTTTTATGGAACATAATAGACACAATTATTTCAATGAAGTACATACTTAAAGCTAAATAACACACAAATTCCATTAATCAAATATAATTATTGCTAGAACTATGGTGTCTGTTTTTAACAGCGTTAGAAGCTAAAAGGTTCCTGTTTTAAAATTTGGATGGCATGCTCAACTGGAAATAAAAGATTTTATGTTATATGCAAAGCTGACATCAATCAAAGCCAGGAACTCCAAAAAAGACAAAAGAGGGAAAATAACACTGCCACAATAACAGTTAAGTTTAACACAGATCAGTCAGAACACACTATGAACAGCTGCCAAATATTCAGTGACTTAATAAATTTGTCTGCTAAAAGCAAGCATATATTGGCAACACTGACCAGGACCAAGATTTCATCCAGCATATAAAAATCATTCTTATTCAGAAATCTGAAGGCAGCACTGCCTGGTACAGTGATCCTATTTCTTTGGGATATTTTAAGTGGTCCCAGAAGCTTCTGCATGCTTTATAGCTACTATCAATGGTTTTGTTTTACAGGCAAACTTCGGCAAAAAAAATTTTTTGCAACATAAAAAACACTTAAAAAGCAAAATATTCTTAGGGGTAAACCAATAAAAAGAAGCATGAAGGACATGGGTTTATTCTGTTTTCAAAAGAATTTATATGCCACAAGAAAATACTCACGTATGTGCTCTCTGACACCACATGGTTGTACAAAGCAGCCCAGGACATACACCCCTCTAAATACGAATCAAGCATTGTTTCCTATGCAATTAAGCACAGGCAGGAACATGTTACAATGGAATCCTTTCTGCTAACACCAGTGAAAAGAGTGAGTCAGAGCACAAAGCAGCAGGGACAATGTTCTTACTCACCTAAAAAGAACCAGCAGTTTTCAGTTTTAATACCTATTTACATATAACCTAAATTGAAACTAATCAACTACACTGCATGAGTAGATGACCCATAAAACTATCCACAAGAGGCATTGCTTTCATTTAGGAAAATGTTCTTTTTTCCACTCTATAAACACTGCTGTGGCAATTTTCATAGGAAAGTACTGTGGGAAACAGTCACCTCTGCTTTGGGTCATTTGGTACAACTAATTGCCCTCTCGATGATATTTCCTTATGACCTTAATTCAGAGAGCCATTAACTGTCAAGAAACGTCACTCATGGTAATCATTATCACTACTAAAACCACTAATATTCAAAATGTAAAAAGTAATTTTGTTTTCTTAGCTCTTGGGAAAAATCATTTTCTCAATTTGCAGATCATGTGAAAGGACTTGGGGCAGTTCTAGGTCATTTATAGTTCTGCCTTATTTCCCCTGAGTTCTAACTTTCCCACTAGTTCAATGGTCACATTAACCACAATCACAATGAAGAGCTGAGTGAACATTGCAGTACCTTGAACAGCAGTAAACATTGAACATTATTGAAAACATAATTATTAACATGCCTAGTTATTAACATGCAACTAACAAGTTGAAAGCTTCCTAAAAGACTGGATGCCTAAATTTTAAGTCGATCTTTGAATTATATGTGCAATCACTGTATGTCAGTGTAGCAAAAAAACAAAACCAAACCAAAACCCAACACACAAAACCTAAACATACCAATCCAGACAGGTTCCCATGAAGAACAGGAATCATAAGTCATCTTGTGCTGTTTAGTTCAGCTAATTATTCTCTTCTCAAATAATCTGCCAAAAAAAAAAGTGACATATTTACATTCAAGGCAGGACAAGAGCAAAATCTAAAATCTTCCCTGTAATAAAACTTTAGTTTTGGGAGAAGTAGAATATGTTGTGTCTCCTGACAGAAGGCAGATTGCATGCCTCCTTTCTGCCAGGACTAAGGCAGGATTAAGGCATCAAAGTTTCATCAAACCAAAGAGATCCTCAACTATGTCACCTGTGGATTGTAAGAATCTCACCATTTCATACTAGTATGTGTTAGGACTGGAGTAACACCTCATTTCAGGCCTCATTCAGCTATATTTATTTCACTGGTAGACAATCACACAGCAGCCAGCTGCCCTAAGTCTTACTGGATCTATCAAAATAAATTCTTACCCTTAACCATCAGGATCCTGATTTTTATATCCCTAAAGATGCTCAAAACAGTAACATTTAAATCTACTACTGAGCATCATAAAGAAGATAAATATTTTTTCCCCAAACAGCAAAGATAATAGCACTGGAAAAACAAAGGACAAGAAAACAGGTCTAGAGAGGAAGAAGAAATCATTGAAGTTTCAACGCAGGATCTCAGCAATTCCTTTACATGTGCTTGTACCAATCAATCACCACACTGCTAATATACCTCAAATAGCTAAATTACTTCTGCAAACTGGGTCTAACATAGCTAAAAAGCTGCATATTGTGAGTTCATGACAGAATCAGTTATCATCAAATATCATCAGTTCTTAACTGAGAATGTCAATTTTCAAGGTAGCTTTTCCTTATAATCTAAGAAGGAAGGCATAAAATTCCAGTGAGCCCAGGGAACTGAGTTTATGTCACACTAATAGTTTTAATTGACCTAATTAATTTATAAATACTGTTTTTATATATATCAGGAGGACAAATAAATGAGAAATCTACGTGCTTGTTTTTAAACAGCTACATAATTTAATTTCTGCAAGAAAAGGTTTTAGGAACATCCCTAAGTCATCTTTTGTTCCAGTGTGGAGATATCAGGATCCTTCAGGAACAGGTTTCCAAATAAATGATGCACAGAAGGGCTGAAGGACAAAGCAGGCAATGAGTTTACAATGGGCTTCAGCAAGGGAAGCAGTAACGACAACTGGACTCTAAGACTGCCCATAACGTACTGACCCCTCTAATCATTCAGTGCTGAGTTTCTGTATCCGCAGTCAACTCAACACAGACTTCAGACACCCAAAACATAAGGCTTGATTTGCCAGATTGAACCTGCTGAGACATCTGCCTTCTGCAGAACACATTATCTAGCCAGAAGGGAAGCTGGTGTCTGAAAGACTTTTCTGATAATCTATTAGTACAAGTTGTTTTCCACAAGCACAAAAATTTTGTCTTTGCATTTATTCCACAGAACAAAGAGGGAAGGAAAACAATAGTCAGATATACCAGGTATAAAAGAGATAAAATGTAGCCATTGGATTATTACAGACTTTCTCTATTTGGCTACCTCCCTCTTTAGTGAGGTAAGTAATATAGATTGGTAATCTTCCCTGTACTGCTTTCTGAAGTGTCAAAGAAGTGAAAAGGTTTGCAAGGAGGCAGAAAACTAGGAGGAGCCTGGACAAGATTAAATACCTCAATAACCTGTAAGATCCTCCCAACAGACAAGTGCAACCTCTGACACAAGAGCCATTTTCAATCTCTACTTACATGATCACAGAAAATATTCCTAACTCTCACTAAAATAAAAATATCTTTAAAATCAATTTAGACAAACATCTGAAACAGGACAATGAATTAGGAAATTCTTCCACTCAAGCCTCCAAGAGGAAAAAAAACAGAAGTACTTTTTCAAAGTAAATCCGGAAAATTTTATTAAATTGGAGTTCTGGCAGAGCTTGCTGGGCAAGATTGCTTTGGGTAGTTTTCTGTTGACAGTTAGGGGTTAACACTGTTTCATAATGAAATTCCCTTTTTTCCACTCCACTATAAATGATTAGTCAGGCTCTTTTGTAAGAACAGAGGGGAAATGCTTTGTAACAACCCTTCATGAAATTTGAGTGCAAGGACTCCTGATCCTGCAAAGAGCTTTACTTGTGGAATTACAACCTTGATGATATCAGTATTTAGACCTGGCAGAGCTACTGAAAGAATAGTCCTGACCTTTTCCTCCTTCATTCACTCATTCCTGAACCCAGCTCCCCAGTCCCAAATCAGAAGGAATAAACTGGACTAAAACAGACCCTGGCAAACAAATTTACAAGCTTTGCATTTCTGGCCTGAAGCTGTGAGATTCTGGGGAACACAGATAAAGGCTGAAGATGTAGATTTAGCTTCTACATACTAAGAGGTATTTTAATTCAAGTCATCAGTCCTGTGCCACAAGCAAAAATGGTGCAAAACCTGTACTTACTGATAATCATAGAAAAATTTGTATCTTTGATTCCCCAAACCAGGACCAGTCATTTCCAAAGAACTGAAATAGTGGAACTAAAATCACAAAAATCTTAAACATAATTAAACTTAAAGGTGTTTCCCACAAGTATTCAGATTACATTAAAGACTTAGAAAGAGCCTAGAGAAGACCAGAAATATAATGAAATTACTTTTCAAATAAGTCGTAATTTTGTTACGTACTTTACTGACAACTCTCTGCGTCCCCTCATGCCTGGTCTATAGCCATATTTCATCAAGTTTTCCTATAATTTTCTTGGGATACTAAGTCAAACTGCAGGCAACAATGAACTAAAATACCAAAAGCTTACCTCCTTCACAAAAGAGGCAGTTCATCAGAAGATAATAAGCAAGTAAAAAAGTCTGCTTCGAGTCAAAAAGCTTTACGATAGTTGTCCTAAGGCTATTTTGGCTTTTCAATTACAGAAACTTCTTCACTATATTCTCTGAATGGAAGACTGAGTTCTGTGAAAATGTTCCACCTTCATATACCTTAAGGTAAAGATCAAAAGGCTCCTTGCATTACATAATTTTTACTTCCTCTACAGTGCCCTGGTACACCCAACATACACTATTGCACTGCCTTCTACTAAGAACAGAAGATGAATTTTTATGTCAGTAGCTTGCACAACAGCTGTTGCATACTGTCTTCTTTTGTAAGCAAGGGCTTCAAAAATTCAACTTACAAAAATGGTAATGCCAGTAGCAGCACTCTACACTGGTGGAATTTAAGCTGTCTCTCCCACAGAAGCATACCTGTTTCTTGAAACAAAATTTATTTTAACAAAAATTCATCTCTTTATAAAAAGATGCAGGGATGCTAATGAAAAGGTGATTAGAATGACCAGATGTGTACACTCTTCACACAGTGTGCTGCCCACAAGTTCCTGGGATTTGATTTAGCTCCCAGAGCAAAGCCATCAGCCCTGCTTCTGTTTTTCCCTCAGTGATTCAGGTCATGCTAGAGCCAAGTTCTGTGCCTGCCCAGGAGTCTTGCTGCTGCAATACAGGTGTTACGATCTCACTTCTTGCCACTTGGCTCACATGGAAGAGGGGCTGGTAGCAAGTTAAACGAGGCCACTCCTGCTCACAGCATCCTGCTCTCAGAGTGCTCCAAGGCTGCAATGGCAATATTTAGCTGAGAACTGAGCAAAGATTTACTTTACATGTCTATTTATAGTATAACCTTTCTTCTCATACATATACACACGTGCACAGATTTCCAATACTTATTACCATCTCTATTCATCCAAAGACAAACATAAAATGTTTAATACAAGATAATAATCTAAGTTGTAAGGTTCCTTTGATTTTTTTCCCCCCAGATTTACCCTACACTCTGCTTTTAGTCTAAATAAGCTACTAAAAAATCAGCTACATGGTACAACAGTAACTTATTTTTCCTAATACAGAAACAGAGAATAAAAAAACTATCAAATTCTTGATAGTTATCTGTGTCATCTAATTGATTTGATAGCTTCGGAATTATTTTTTGGTCTTGTCAGCCAACTGGAATAAAACTTTTAAGACAGCAACTATTTTTGAGAAACAATCCTAGTGAGAAATCTATTCACGCTACAGATTAAAAGACAGTTAAATTAGGAGTTCCCATCTGGACAAATCTCAGAGTGAGATGATGTATTACAGACATTCAGACCCTATGCAATACAGGCACTACAATTTCTGTACAGACCCAACAAGCAGGGCTTGTAACATGCATCCCAAAGAGATAAAAGAATTGATTACATTTGCAAGCCAAAAACATTTAAATGAGCTAGTCTGATGATTTTTAAGGTATACTTTTCTTCATGTAATACAAGAGATCAGTATTTCAATTTTTTTTTCTGGGCTTTTTAATTACAAAAATGCAAAGCAAACAAATATGTGCATCAAGTGAAGAATTCAAATCCTTTTTAGAAACAACTTTTTAAAGTACCTTAAATTAACAGTTAATCAAAGGGATTTTGTACTACTGATTAGTTCTGTGCTACTTGGGACGTTTTAAACAAACAGAAGACCAAATCAAATGCCTTCCACAGATAGTTACAGCAGTTCTGAGTTCACAAACTTCATATTTAAGAAAGGTTTATTTCCATGGAAAAGCTCCTTCCATAATAAGTTAGGGATCTTCACACTATTTTTAAAAAGTAGAGAAATAAAAAACCAAAAATCTGAAAAAACACACCCCCCCAAAAAGAACAACAAACCAACCAAGCAAAAAAATCACTGAAAAATAAAAACATCCCAAATCCCTCAAACCTACAAAGAGTAGTTTACCTTACCAGAAATGTGTAATCCATTATTTCCTGTTGTCTTCCACTTTGGTAGCTAAAGATTGTATTTCCCTACTCAATCAAAGACTATTTAAATATGCTCATGCTTTAAGTATGAATTTTGCAAATATTAACACTTGTTTCTTCAGTTATGGAGAACTTTATTTAGTCTCTATTTAGATACGAAATTGAATCTGAGAAAATACTGTATGGAATTTATCATCCTGGACCCAGGATAACTCTAAATAGCATAAATGTAACATATAACTAAATTCTAATTCAATTACAACTACTCAGTAACAGCTGAAAAATTCAGATCAAGAGACTCCTATCAACCTTTTAAAACACCAAAACACACAAAAGTAAGAAACAACTCAAAGTTATGGGCATGATTTATAGGAAAACATGTGGAATGCCATCTGCCATGAGATCAGAAAATTAAACCCTTGCCTCTATGCTCTCTGTATATCTCTTTATAGACCGCAGTGAGACTGCTGAAATCAACAGTATTCAGTATAAGACATCAAAAACCAACACACATAAAATCAGAAGTGATGCTTCTCCAGTATTTCCAACTCATCAGAAAAAAAGAAAAAAAAGCTCTTTATCAACAGCTTTCTCATGGGTCCTACTGCTCCTTCCACCACACAATGTACACACAAGGAATGACTTACAGGAAAGATTCAAGGCATCAGGAGCACCTAGCCACCATGACAATTAAACTTGTTCAGTTCCAAAGCCCCTCAGCAAGGGAGCAATTATAGAGGAAAAAGTTGTTTTATGTGCCATGAAGTTCTAGTCTGTGCCTAGCAACAGTGTTTCACTGTTCCAGTGAAAAGCGGCAGATCCTGATCCGTATGCAAACTGACAGCACTCACATAAATACAAGAAATCCAGCCATTTGATAATCACGGAGGGAAATGTTATAGTGCCTTAATGCCATCTCCACAAAGACCTCTGTTGCCTACCTGGCAGAAAAGACCAGAAACAGTTCTCTCAAACGTACTCTAAATAAGTTCAAACACTACATGTTGAGAGGGTTTAACACTGCTGGAACAATGACACATTTTCCAGAATGTGTTTCACTGGAAACAGTTTAATTTACAACACATTAATTCACAACACATAGGATGGGAATTCTACCAACCACCTGTACATACTTGAAAATCTTCCTTAGCCTTCCACTTCATATTTAGCTTAAAAACTATTTTTGCTTGCCAAAATCTTACCATTTTCAGTCTTACCAACAGCTCTCCAGACCTTTTTGTTACAGAAATAGCTAAGGCAAATTTCTGAAGCTCCACAGACTGAACCATCACCTGTCCTCCTCCCAGACCACCTAACAGTAGGAGAAGTTGCTGTCTGTCCTGCAGGCTCAGCTTACTAAAGTCTTTATCTCTATTAGCTGCATGCTTAGCTAGAATGGCTCAGGTATTCTTGCTCTTTTCACTGATAAGGAAAAAAAACCCACAAAAACATCACCTCTGCTGTATAAGTCATTAACCCTGGTCTGGAAACCAGATACATTTTCAGCAAAAGCACTAGGAAAAAAAGAGCCAGTTATCTTCTTGGGCAGAGCAAGTACCAAAACCACAATATATTGATTCCCTTGCTCTGAGCAACTTCATGTATGTCTGTCAAATAGCTATAATATAGATGTTTATACACGAAGTTCAAAACCTGTAACTTCACCAAGTCTGTAGCAGTTCTGTTCATTCCCTTTTCAGCTCACTTTGTTATATCAGTTTTTCAGTTAGACCACACTACTGCCAGGTCTTTATACGCTGTTATCTATCTACTAGTCAGTAGTTTGAATGATTATTTTAGAACCTGTTTCACTGTACAGCTTCTGTCCATTTTCTAATTTCCATAGCAATTTTTTGTTCAGCGACCCACATGCCAGGTAGTTTGAGTGGGAAGTTAAGGTATCTTTTGTAAATACTAATAAAGCAATGAAAATTAACGAACCATAAAATACAGGAAATTAACTTCTCATCACATCATCTAGCTATCCACCCAAATGAGTTTAAAATATCAGCTTCAAGCAGTCTGATATTTTAGGGACACCCAGTTGTCACTTCATTTATAGTCTGTTTCCTTAGCAACACTATAATCCATCTGGCTGCAGAAAGCTAAATTCTCAAACCATATCCTCCCATACACCGGAAATAGGCTCAAAACCATTTATAGTTTAAACAGTCATGGTGATTACTGAGCATATAAATGAATCTGAAAAGGCAATAATGTCCTTAAAACACACACTGCTCTAGTTTGAAAAGCTGGCTCCCATACTGAGAATATCTTCCACCAAGAGTTTCAGAAATGAAAATACTTCATTTTTGTTTCACCATGTCCAGTTGAAGAGCCCTTTAGAGCTACACCTGGTCAATCGGTTCTCTTAAGACTTTTCAAAGAGAATGAATTTGCAAGACCTAGGATGCAATGCCATTAGTGGAGGCCAAAAAAACCCTGATGAAAGTTGATCGCATTACAAAGTACAGCAAATTGTCCTAAAAGTACTTACTCTTCAACTTTCTGCATCTACAACTATAAACATCATCTATACAAACTAAACTAAAAATCCAGTCCACAACAGTAAGTTTAAACAATAAGAGTGTAAAAATAACTGATCCAAAATATTTAGGAAATCCAGGTGAAGAACTAGAGAGTAACTAGCAATTTCTCAATGAAACTGGGTAACATCAGGCCTTCTATCACCAGAAAGAATGGATACAACTTAAAATCACCAAATGTATCTTAAACATACACAACTTCGCATGAATTTGGCAACTTCAACCTTGCAAAAGATATTCTACATCTCTAGTTATATAGAATAGAACCACCACTGCCTATATCTCAAAGACTCATCAACAGCAAGCCAGTCTTGAATCCAGAGAATACCTCTGGCATACAGTGAACCATTTCAGTTCTGCATAACTTTGTGTGACTCAGCTGTACAGCGGTGGCACACAAGCCCACGTTGCCTACCCTGCTGACAGCAATGATGAGATTTGAGCAGGCTGAGCATTGAACTGGGTAGGCTTTTTGGCAATGTCTGGTAAAACTGCTAAGTGCTTATCAATCTGAAGCCCCAACTTCAGACCTTAGGGAAGTCTGTTTCCTTATCAGCACCTGTTTTGTTTGGTTTTTTTACACACACCATCCCCCTCCTCCTTTTCTTCCTACTAGGGTTCAGACTGATCTCACCTAATTTCAACACACCTTTGAGGCAACCACACAAGCTTACTCAGCAGTCAGACAGAACATGCATTTCTGGAAAGTGAATTCACCCAAATAATTTCATGTATCTATTTTATTTCTCTTGTTTTGTAACAGTACTGTGTATGAACACCTCTGGGTACCTATAATGGTCTGCACATGTCTGCCTGAAAATCTGACTCACGCTTCTATGTAAGAGCAACATAATGCTTAATAGGTACATTCTGCAATTCTGGAGTTTCAGCAAACTAGACAAATTGCCCTGTCAACAGCTGACACCAGCCTCCCCAATCAAGGAGTGATTCACCAGGGCCCCTCTCCCTGGAGTTAAGATGCTGGGATCTTCAGTGTGCTCTGGAACTTGCCAGGATCCTACAAACACTGTAACAGAATCAAGACAACCTATCTTTCCCATCATTTCAGAAGAGTGAAATCTTGGAAGACCACCAGAGTGGCTGGTCAGTCTCTGACCCAATGACCAATTCACACTCATTTATACTGGCATCAAGAAACAAATGATCTGATGATTTATTCAAATAGCTACATATGCAAGAACAGAGAAAGACTTTGCAAACAGTGCAAAAAAAACCAGAGAGAATATTCCATGGCTATTTTATTTTCAGCCTTGCTGATAATAGCTTGAAGTATATCAGCATGTTGGCAGTGTACCATGAAGACGCTTTTTCATGTCTATCATTTGTGGCAGCCTTGAAAACAACATTTAATCCAGTCCATTTGGATCTAACGGTTTAACGGCACAAGTGCTGTTACCTGAGATTTCATGCTCTGATTTGATATCTCCAGAAAAGATGAATGCAGTTGGAAACTGCTTTCTTATGAAAATGAAGGGAAAGTACTCCTAACATCAGTCAGCAAATGCACCCAACCCCATCCCTATCATGATAATAAATGCAAATTTCTGACAGCAGATGCAGATGTCCCAATATCAGCAATGCATCGTACAACTTCCCCCTGTTATAAATACTCTCAACATGCCTTTATGAGTCATTATTATACTGCCAAATTTCTTTTAAATGTCACTTCCTTATCATAAGTGACACACTTGGAGCTCGAGCAGACCTGCTGAATGAATTCAGTCATGTAAAGGATAGAATTAGCTTTTCTCAGCTCTACCAACTCATAAACCCTTCAAACCAGAAATAAGGCATGTGGTGGGAGGCCTCACTGCAGTTCAGTTGATTTTGCTTCAAAAATAAAGAGGTATTCCTTTCCAGGCCACATGACTTTCCCAGAGTACTCAAGCATATGAAGGTCTAGGGTACCAGTGGGCATGTGTGCACTTAGAGAATGGAAGCACAAATACAGCACACACGTTTCTTCTACGTTCCATAATGTGTCTTTGGCTAGATGTAGGAAGTTTGGATTTTCGTTTGGAGATTTACTTTGGTTCCTAAAGTCATTTTGGTAATAGGATGAAGCACAGGAAATTTGCATATGAATTTTAAATCATTATCTGCACTTTGGAGCTAATATATGCAAAAGCATATGAACATATAGTTAGTAATATCAAAATATCATGTGTATATTATGTTCAGTGCTTTTAAACACATCCACAAGCCTCATGTAAAACTCCAGAAAATGGTCTAGAGAAAATTCAGAAGTGAGAACTGACAGAAGAGTCAAAATCAAAATGATCAAGTAACAAAAGGCTTGTTGGAGCATTATCTACTGAAAATAAGAACTTAATCAAGATATATAATGTGTTTTCAAATTACATTTCAAGTCTTTGACAAAGAGAAAGTCATCTCTATTTTTCACAATATACCAGTCCCTTTCTATCATTATACAAAATGAACCTTGTACAATCCTTTGAAAGGGATAATTTTATGAATTACACTACTGATGTGGAAAACTAGTAGCAAAGTAGTATCAGGTTTTGAAGTTCTAAGGGAGCTTTAGAAAGACAGGATTATTATTTCACAATTTGCATTAAAAATACGTGCTTTTTCTTCTGCTTTGTTGCATGGTTTTCCCCTTGTGCTCAAAGCAATCAAAAGTGAACCCTTCTTGCTTGTGAAATTTTTTGCCCTCACCCCATCACTTTTCTGCCTTTTTAAAAGGGAGGATAACTTGCACAAGACAGTAGAGTTATAAAGATAATTTAACTTTTCCTAAAGAGCTGAGATACAGAGATGAACATCTCCACAAAAGAACTACACATTGAAGTTAATTATTAAGCATTCAGAATAGGATGCAAGTTAGACATGTGATCATATATTGAGCAATGACAAGAAAATAAAGGACTGGAAAGGTGCTCACTAAGAATTAGCCTTGCCTAAACATAGCTGTCCTGAAAGCTGGATAGAAAGACTAAGAGCCATTGAGACTCTAATGATAAAAAACAGGGAGACACTGAGCAACTGATACAGCCATAGGTAGAAAAAACTACTTTCTCAATAGACTTATTTTTCTCCCCACTGACTGTGCCTGAAAGGCTAGTTGAGACTACCTCAGTGTCAGTGTAGTACTCTGCAGATCATTTCTAACAGAGCCCTCAGAAGTAGCCTCAAAAGTAGTAGGGTTTAAATTTGCCATGCAGGGGTCCATACACCTAACAAGGTGGAAAAAATAAAATTACAGGATGACATAGCTGCCTTTCCAAAGCCATCTTGAAGACTTAGATTTATCTCCTAAACCACCAGCATCTATCTATTCACTACACACAATGAGGCAGTCACCTAATGGAAAATACAATGCATGACCATGTATGAGAAAGGAGAAATTTCAAACATCTAATCTGTTTCAAAAAGCACGGCTAGCAAAAGACTTTTATTTTGCCCCAAAACCAAAAAAGTAATCCAACTGATTTGATCAGCCTGTTATGGAATAAGGTGTGCAACCATGGCTGGAACAGTATTGTTTTCATGTACTTGGCAAAAGTTATCTCTATTCCTAACAGAAAGTGTGCTATTAAGCATTAGAAGAATATCTGTTGCCTTGAAGAGCACAAGAACCTCATTCTTCTTGGAGGTTCACAGCAAAGGACCAGGACAATCAACACAAGCTAGAGTATGGTAACTTCAATTAGACCTTAGGGGAAAAACTTCACAGTGACACTGGTCAAACACTGGAACAGGTTACTCACACAGGCTGAGTAATTTCCATCCTTTGTGATATTCAAAACTCAAGTGGACATGACCCTGAGCAACCTCATCTAACTTTCAACCAGACTCAGCTCTGAGCAGAGCAGTGGCCTACATAACCTCCAGAGGTCTCTTCCAATCTCAATTATTCTCTAGTTCTGTGCCCTAGCCTCAGTTCACCTAGGTTATAACAGCAATTATTTCCTCACTACAGCCTGCAAAATCCAAGCACTGGATCTGAAAGCCAGTTTTTCCCCTTTGCTTTCTAGACCTGACCTGCTTGGCCAGCTGACCTGACCTATGCAACTACAGGGCTTGCACACCAGGTTAGGACAAAATAGTCACACTGGCCAAATGAAGTGACTAGCAACTACAAATTATTTATTAAATCATCAAAGAAAAGGATGTGGCAGAAAAATGTAGAAAGCAGCAGGGCAATAAGATAGCCCAGGAAGAAACAGGTAAGTATAATACTGCAGGGAAAACAACAGTAAGGTCACCTGACACCGTTGACCTGTGGCCAACAGAACGAAAATGTGCATCAAAGTTTCAAGTCAGCTATATTATATTACATAAAAATTAGGAGGTAATGTGGGTTATTTCATAACAGATGTATAAAGGCTGCTATCTCTCTTCATTGTCAATCAACCCATGGATTACGACCTGCCACTACATTTTAGATAGTCTCAACCTGAGCTGGCATTTAGAGATTCTCACTCAGCTAACGACTCAGAAATTATCAAAGATACCCCAGAAAAAAATACACCATTTGCTTCCATTTCTTTTAGAGGTAAAAAAAGCACTGAGAAAATTACACACCCAAAAACTATGTTAAAAAATTAACACTCAAAAGCCAAGCTCTGAAGACTTGAGAAGTAGTAGTTAAACCCTGTGACTTCAATTAAACCCTGTGACATAGGCTTTAACAACGTGACTACATACTACTTATCCACACAGAATCCATCTTCCTTCAGAAGGTGCATTGCTCACCAAGATGGACAAGTGATCAAAACCTTGCTTTCTCCACCATTATTGTATGTCACCATGTCACATTTCATCAACATGATTCAAGCCTTGCTTTAGTAACTACAAGGAGGAGAAAATTCAGGAGAGATGCAAAAGTCATAACCAGTCACTAATTTTGGTTTCCTTACTCAAGATGCAAAGCGTTCTGAAAAGAATTGGGTCCTAGATAGTATAAGGCACAGTTCCCACAGGCCACATCATCACTACTTCAAAGCTTTAAATTTCCAAACTCTTCTGCGCTTATGTGGTCTAAATAATATTCTTTTAAACACAGCTTGTGTATAATAAACATCTAGATTGAGGTAAATTAGGTTGCAGTTATGCAAGAGATTTCTCAAAGTGCCATTCAAAACAGTGGGACTCCTCAGGTACCTCCAACACATGTTTAACACACCTTACTGAACCAGTGCTTCTAAACAGGCAAGGGAAAAAAAAAAAAAAAAAAAAAAAAA
>VWZU01012542.1:1166210-1195224 GCA_013397095.1 Sterrhoptilus dennistouni
TCCCGGCGGAGGGGCCGCGCCGCCCCCGTGCCCCGCTCCCCGGGCTCCGCTCGGCACATCCGCAACACCTCCGGGCCATTGCTCGCCGCTCAGCGCCCAGCAGGCTGCCCCTGTAAAGTTGGAGGCGTCTCCTTAAAAATCCAGGTTAAAGATGCTGAGGAGCAGGATGAACAAATGGAAAGGAGCGCCAAGCCTCCTGCCAGGCGGTGTGCTCTTAGTGGTGCTGCAGTCCACTGTACATAAAGGGAAAATTTATATATCTCTAAGCGTCACTTTCTTATATAGAGTTGTTCCGGCTGATTTCTAAGGACTAAGACAAGTGGTTATGTCTCCTCACTGCCCACACAGCCAACTTGCTAAGGAGGATCTCCCAAATAGGATATAGTTGCAATGCTAAGGTTGCACAGTATGTGGCATTGGCAGCCATATCACTTCCAAACTGGGATAGGGTGACTGCTGATTCTGAGAAGGGCAAGGCCATAGATGATAATTTCAGGCCAAAGTCTACATGGTTCAGGGTAGCTAATGTAGTTTTAAGTAAATGTTTTAATACATAAATATGTATTAGTCCCAAGACTCACTATAATATATTAAATGGCTATAAAAAAAACCCCTATATTATTTTACAAAGCTTGGTGTCTGAAGGAGGAGTCTTTCCTGATCCCTATTCCTATTCAAAATGCATTTACCTGATTGCCAGCAAATATATCTCTCTTTACATCAGATCACAACTGCACAAAGTGAACTCAGACCATTAAAGAAGAGAATGAGGAAGCTTCTTGTTCTCCCAAATGGATCTCTTAAGCACACTGCTGATGGGATGCCAGCAGAATGCTAGAAGCTCCATCTAATCAAAGCACTGATGTTACTTTGATTTTTGAGGGTTTCAACTCTTGATTGAGTTCAGCAGCTCTGCACCCACAAGGCTATGGCTGGGAACTGCAAGGCAGAGAAAAAGCAATTCTTTCCGTCTTTACAAAATTCTTGACTGAGTAAAATTATTTCTTTATTCTTAAATTTTCTTTTACAAGTGGGTGTTAGCACTATTTTTCGGTTGCAATTTCCTGTCAGAGTTAAGTTCAGTTCTCATCACTATCAAGTTCTGCTGCTCATTTTGAATGCATAGGAAAAGACCTAAAAGAACCTGTGGACTTTGTTTTTTGGATGCACTCTGAACTCCTCCCATCTGAAAAAGGCACAACTAACCTGCCTTGCAGGGGCTTCTGATTTGTCTTGCTGTGGCTGGATAAAGTTTTTACAGGAGTTTTCTAGCATAGAGAAGACATGATATATTGATTCAATTTGAAAATCCTTAGATATTATCACTGCACTCCATCTTGTGGAAGAGACAACAACATGTTTTAAAATGATTCTGTAGTGGTTTGAGTAATTAAACCTAACAATGTTTGGTTCATACTGCCAAAGCAAAGAACTACATATAGCAATGGATATATGAAGTTGCTTAAGTCTTAATTTGCCTAATTGTACCCAGTGGATTTGTGTAAATGTCCCTTGGTTTTAGATATGAGTTTCACATCTTGTTTTGGAAAGGAGTTTTAGGAAAGCATTTGAAGAGCCTAATTTGAAAAAGCAAAACTAAAGAAGAAAATCTGCTTTCTAGGTGAGGTTGCCAGGGAGCACTCCAGATTTGAGAGAGATTTGGGGATGGTGATGCATTGGGAATATGTGGCTGGGGCAAAAGCTCTGCTAAGCAAGATTGCTCTGTAGGGAGCTTACTGGGTTTGGGGTTTGGTCTGTGTGGTTTTGGTGGTTTTTTGTTACCCCTGTATTAAGTACAATAATCCAGTTTTATCTGGACAGTATATTGAGGATCACTGTCTTAACGGGGAAAAAAAAAAAAAAAAAAAAAAAGGAAAAGAAGTGATGAGATTCACTCATGTCTTTCTGAAACTGTCTTTCATGGCTTATGACCTTTTTCCCCTTGATGTTCAGTGCTGCTTTGGGAAATCAAAATAGGTATTGAGGCAACAACTGTGAACCACAGCAACAGCATAGGCATAGTCATTCATATTTGTGTCTAACCAGATTCAGAGAAAATTGAGAAGCTTATCTGAATTCACTGCTATAAAAAGGTTAACCTTATAATAGTTGCCCTAGGACAAGCTTGAAGATAAAGCCATTTAACTTTAATGAATAACTGAAAATACAAAGGGCCAGTTATTCTAACTGTTCCTTGGGCGGAAGTAAAAAGGTTTTATTGAAAAAAGACTGTAGAAAAGCTTAGTCATTCAGACCCAAAGAAGCAGGGAAAAACAGGTCTTGCATGGGAAGGAGTTAGGAAAAAATTCTATTTTACAAACGAGGATTCTCTGAATTACCTCACCCCAGAAGTAAGTTCTACAAGGAGACTGAACTTAAATAGCAGCCATGAACAATAGGTCTGTGGTTCTTTCTTCCTTTCTCTTCCTTTCTCTTCCTTTCTTTCCGTCTTTCTTTTTTTCCCCCATAACACTCCCCTCTCTTGCAGTAGCAGTAATGTCTGTGCCTCTCCCTGTGATGTGGTCTGGAACAGCAGTGCTGAATGAAGCACTGGCCTTTTCTGTTTCATTTACCAGGGAGAGGGTTGGACAACAATTTGCTAAGGGCTGGTGTGCTTTACTGCTCGGGACTGAGCTGTCTGGTAAGGTAGAATTGATCTAATGCGTCAGTGCAAACAAAGCCTTGAAGGTGGAGTGTCTCTGTCTACTATTCTAATAGTAGAGAAAGGTCTCATTAATTCCTGATGTATACTAAAGGCAGGCAATCTTCATTGACTATAGCGTTTGTTAGCCTTTTCCAGACTCCTTGATCATTTTCCTAAAGCAATGACTCACTACTCCATCACTACACTGATTACATTAAATTGTTACAATGAAAGTAACATAGTGTTTATGTTAATTCACTTTGTGGGCAACTGTCAGAATTCTTGAAACAGTCCTCAGTTGAAAGAAACCTACACAGTATTTTGGCATTATTTAGACTCTTTCTGATTATGCTTTCAATATGGTAGGTAAAAACTTGGAGCAAATGACCAGATGTTTTTGTGAAACCATTAGTATTGTGTGAGGGAAAATGAGGACATTACTAGTCTTGAGTATCTATCTACTGCAGTTGAGCCTCACAGATTTATTGGTTTTTCTTACTGAACAGGCCAAGAGTAATGTTGGGGCAGAGGTAACAGGGAAGAGTCCCCAAAATTAAGTCTACTTTTTCAAAGCATTCAATATGGATGATAGAACAATGCAGTTCGGTTTGGGTTTTTTTTCTAACAGTAGCAAGAAAACATGCAGAACAGAACAAAAGTTAAGAGACTTTGTATTTGCCTTTATTTTATTAAGCAGAGAGTTGTATACAATCCCAGTAGAGTCTTGAGTTTCAAGGCTGCCTCTGAACTCTGTGCCCAGGAGAAAAGAGACTTCAAAATGTAGTTTCTGCTCTATGCGACATAAAAACACCCTTATCATCCTTTTTGCATGCTTTTTTCTTTGTAATAGAATGAATTTGAAGCCATGATAATGTTGGTATAGTGTAAGGAAGAGACAGTACTGAGGTCTGACCTTGGTGGATTATTCATGTGCTTGAAGTTACACAAGTATTTTGTTCTGCTTGCCACGGTAACTGAAGCAGAGGAAGAAAGACTGGGTGAGTAAGGATTATAATGGAAAAACAGGCTGCTATTTTGAAATGGAAATTTATGACATTGACCTGAGAATTGGTGCAGAAGGCTGGTGTATTGGAGCTGAGTTTGAAATGTAGCATGAAAATGCTTTCACACCTTTTCTCTAGAAAAATGAAATCCTCTAGGGGTGTGTTTGCAGTGGAGCACATATCAACTAATCATTTCCTCACAGCTTCATTACTTTGTTTTCTGTCTTGTTTTCACTCTGAGAGGAAAAGAGAATGCATGTCAGCAATTTTTTTCTCATTGCCAAGCAAACATGAGATAGTTTAGTATACAACTTCAGGTATTGCCACACGTTCAGTGTCTCTTGTACTCTTATGGCTATCTGACTGCTATTGAAGTAATTCCTCTTTTATTTCTTACAACAAAGATGACAAGATGGTCAACAGACCTCACAAATTCACCTGCCTCTCAAAGGCCATTTGCTGCTTCAGTTGCTACTGTTTGCCTTTGAAGCAAGATAAACCAAAGCTCTATTGCATCTGTACGCCATCCACATCAGCATGAAAAAAAGTTTTGAGAAAATTCAGCTTTCAATTTCCAATCTACAAGATCCTGTAGTGGCTGGGCTGCAACTGAAATCCTTCAGTAATTATAATAATTTAAGGAGCTTGGGTAAGTGGAGAACATGGCACAGAATAGTCTCCAATGTGATATTTTGCTCTTAAAGCTCAATTCTGAGAACGATCTTCATCCCATATCCCAGCTTTAAGAAAGGAATGAGACTCGCAACACTTCATTTGAACTCTCCCATAATAGAACCACTAAACTTCTTGTAGTTAGTATGCTGTCCAGTGTTACTGAAACTAACAAACTCTTTTTAATTTGTTTCCTTTTGTTCTGTCATCCAGGAACCAGGGGCAAAAATTATTTCCTGGATTTCCTAGAGAGAAACTCTAAACTTCTTTCCCCACTCTCTGCCCTCCCCTCTTCCCGGTTCCGTGTTTCCCATGCTTCCATGATTAGGGTGTAATAAAAGAAGTGTAGTCTTTCCCCCATTCCAATCCCATCTGTGCCTGTTTTGGGAAATTTTCTGTTGTGTCACTTTCATCCTAGATTTATATCTATTTCATTTACTTGATATAATTTTCTGTAGGATCTCTGTGATGCATATTGGTATCTCTGTTTCAAAACAGTTACTTTTACTGATAACATAGGAATTGAAATTAGCAAACTTTTCAGCAAATCCTTTGGAATCCTTTTATTACAGTCTAGTGAAACTGGCTGGAACGATTTTCCAATGTCTTTGTGAAGGAAACTATCCACAATGTAGTGTCTGAGCATGTCTAGTTCTTTGTTCAACTACACTCTAAAAAAAGAGTAACAAAATAGGACTTCTGCCACAAGCACCTTTCTTTTGTGATGGCACAAATTTGGTAGTCTAATTCTGTGCATCGTGTTATAATTGTTGCCATTAATTCATCAGCAAATTTGACTTTTAGAAGATGCTAGAAGGGAAAATGGACAACATAGATGATATTTATCAAAAATATTTTCATTTATTTTTATTCAGAACCAAAATCAGTGCCCTATGAACTTAATTTTATGAAGTTATCTCTATAATAAAAGAGGTTTTTGAACTGAAAGCCAATAACAAATGCTTCACAGATCCTCCAGTTAAATGAAATAATGGTGAAAAACACATTGTTATTGAAAGAGAGCATTACATTAAGTAAGGTATACCATTTACCACTGGGAAATACCTGTGTATATCCCCTTCTCTGAACTGGTAAGTAACTTCAGCAAAGAATTAACATGAAATAGTACTTTAAAACAAAACTTTCTATTCAGTCAATTTAATGAAAATATATTAATTTTACAGAGATGTTGCACATAATTTTTAGTTGTCTCTTTAAAATAGTTACTACCATATTTTAATTGCACCTGGGGTTAGCTATGCTTTCAAATTCTTTGTAAGTTCCCTTTGTCCTAAATATGCCATACCACTTTTTGAACAGCACTAGTAAATCAAGAGTGATTTCCACCTGTGGAGGCCTTTACAGTTCACACTCCTCAGAGAGAAAGAAAATGTCCTCGGAACATCCATGAATGGGGCAAATGCCCCACTGAGTTGGACTGTGGATCTTTTTTTTTTTTTTTTTCTCAAAGGGTGGCAAGAGTCCCTAGCACACATCAGGTATTTTGAGTGTAAATCAAATGCCATCTCTCCTCCAGAAATGCTCATTGAAGTTCCAGCTGTGCTTTTCCCTCTGCACTTTTTATTTATACACTCCCTAACCAAGACCCTTTCAAGTTGCAGGATCTCTTCATCAACAGCTTCCAGACCGTGCTGGTTGTTCATGTTACCAGAAGAAGGAAGCTGGATGGAGGGATCTTAGTGAGTGTGGAACCTGTTTATATTAATTTCATCATCCTCCCAAATCTCCTGGCAGAGCATCAGTGGGCAGCATTCACCTGCTCCTTGTTTAACCTTCAAGAAGTGATGCGTGGTGTCGGGGTTTCTCTGCTTCATACCCTCCCCCAGTTCCCTAGATCTGTATTTTCAGTGCAGTAACTCTTCCCTTTCTGTTGTCTGCTGTTGTTGTCTACTTTTTGTCCTTGTTTTCATTACCTATACCCCTCTCCCTCCCTTGGGGGTCTTCAAGGTTTTGCTAATACAAAATTCTGTTTTTCTAAACAGAGAAGCAAATAGAAACAGCAGCAGTAGGAGAAACTATTTACAGAGTGCACACAAGCTTGACCACCTTCTTCAAACTCTTTTTTTTGTACTCCCATAGCTTCTGTGGCTCTTATAAAGGTAAATCCTTGCCTAGTCCTTTCACTGTCCTTTTTTTTGGACTTGTACCTGAACTTATCCAATTCCTATCTGAACCTGTTGCTGGAATCTGATTCCCCAACCTCTTTTGGCAGCAGGTCCAGAAATTTACACTAGCTACTGTAAAGTAATGTGTGCTTTTTATCTGTTTTTATTTAATTCCACTGAATGAGCCAAATTCAGAAATTTGATGAAAAATATTCATCCTTACAGCCACCTTCATGATTTCATAAAGCTTGAACAAGTCTCACCACTGCCTTCTCCCAGTTGAAAATTTTTGAGTTTGATCTCCTCGCCTCTCCCTTTAATCCCTTTAATAATTTCAGAAGTTATACATGTCTGTGTATCTTCCTTACTTTTTAATGTTCTATTCCAGATATTAAGACAAATTTCTTTTTAGGTCCTGTGAACAATTACTTTTACCATTTTTTGTATAATGCATGAATATGTCTATTGATCTCAGTGCTGTAAGTCTTACAAAGGAACAGCTCTACCTGGAGTGAAGTGGAAATCTTATTTAAATAAACTCAAACCTATCTTTGTTGTAAGGTAGATGAGGTGAAAAAACGGTAGATCCTAGCTAGGAAGACAGCAGAGAGAGCAAATTGGATCAGAATCTGAGACTTAAGATTGAAAATCCGGCTGCTTATTTTGGGGCTGGTGATCTCCGTCCTAAGCATGGAAAGAGAAGAGGAAATGGTGTTCCTTAAGCATCAGCGAAGTCTTCAAAGATTTTGGTTCTTTTTTTAAATTCAATTTCCAATTTTTAGATGCATAAGTTCCAAAAGTGAACAGCTAGGAGGCTTTTATCAAAGATTTTATGACATTGAGCTGTTCATGTGTGTATGTGTGGAGATATCCCTCATATGCACTCTTTGACTTGAAGGCCTTGCACTAGAGTTCAAACAAAGAGATACAGACTGAGGAAAGAATATTTGCCTTAAAGAAGTAAGTGCTTTCTCAAAATCAGACATTTTGCACATTACATTTTTCTTGGCACATTAGCTCTTGTCAATTCAGTATTCATATAAAGTAACAAAGTAAAACACCTGTAAAAGCAATTGCACAGACAGCAGACGATTATTTTATAAGGTTCCTTGCTGTTTTAGTTTTGTATTTTAAAAATCCAGACATTTTAAATCCCGTTTTATAGTGCTGTCTTTTGGGGGTTTTTAGGGCATAAGTGTTGTAAAATATCCAAAGAATACATAAAATACCTATTTAAAAATTAATATTTTCACACTGTTCTATTCTTATGAATGCTGATTACTGAAGAGGAAAGAATTGTTAAAGTGAAATTAACAATTATGAATTATGTCCTTTTAAAGCAACTCTGTGCTATTAAAAGTAAACAAGTTTGAAGAATGAACCTTTTCCTAATCATCAGCATGCCCTCTCCATTTTTGTCTTCAAGTAGACCAGCTGACACCAGACCTGATTTTTTTTTCCCTTATGCAGGGAGGAGATGATTAGAGCAAAGTTGTGTTTTAACCAAAAAACTTGATAAAGCCATCCTTTTTTCTATTTCAGATCATGTTTGCTGAAGCATATTTCTCCAGATTGCTCTACATAAAGTCCTTGCTAATATTATGATTGATGCCTATAAGTACACAGGCAGTGAGATGGTAATCACCAAAGAGAGAAGAGCTATGAATAAATTTAGGGTTGAAATTTAGAACATTTCTAATAATCAGAAGAATCAGGTTCTGGAACAGTTTTTCAGCAGAAGTCTTGGCAGGGTGATCTTTCAGTACAGAGATGACATATGTGATTTCTAGCTCTGCCAGCTTAATCACAAGACTGTAACACAGCCTGCAGTCTTTATTTCTTGTGCAGAACCAAAACCATAAAAACCCCAATCCTGAATTCCACAGTCTAAGAATCCTACTGCTTATATGGGGCATAGCTGCATTTCTAATTTAGGGATTAAAAGGGAAAAAATCCACCTTCTTCTCCACTAAACCTTGGCTGTGCAAACAGTGAGCTCTTCCTGAGCTGCAGAGTTATTTAACATAACTTTTGTGAAATCATCAGTGGACATTTTAGACATGACTGTTTTTCTGCTGGAGGGCACTGCCATCAGAGTAGGGCTGGCAGAAAGGCTCATACAAGTGTTTTTTATTTTCTTCAGCAAAAGGTCAACCAAGATTAGCTCAAAATACATTAACAATAGGTTAAGTGATGCTAGCTGACTTTGTGCAGAAGTAGATTAGGCGTGCCCACAAAGGCCATCCCACCACTGAGCTCCAGAGGCAAGTGAACTCAGAATGAAAGGACAGCAACAGCTTCTGCCATTTCTGTGGTGACTGACACAGCTCAGTAGCTGTATCCATGCAACCAGTTCTTTCTGCTTCAATCTGAATTACAGTCTTCTTGCAGAGAGAACCATTGTTCTCTCCTTCTCAGAGAGGACCAAGCAGACTTGTAACATTTTTGGACAGGTTGAAAATGCTGTGCTTCCAGATCTGTGCATTCTGAGATACTTTCCTGTTGTGCACTGAAAAATGCCTGATAGATGGATGGAAGGAAAAATCAATGGGCAATACAGACTTGTGCTTGCTTCCATGCTGCCCTGATGCCCATTTCTTGGCCTGTTTGGATGGTTCTGTACTACACTGCTAGTCCTTGCAAGTGCTGAAATGCTGCTCAATGAGTGTTTGACACCTTGACCATGGTGACAATGTCAGTAGATCTTTACAGAAGGCAAGTAAGTAAGAAGAAATGTACCAAATGGTAACATATGTTTTCCAGAAGTGAGTGGCTTATGAACTTCCTAAACCACTTGTTCTTCCTAGGAGTTACATCCCAACTGCTGTGTTTCTTAACTACACGTGAACTTTTACATCAGTGTTGATTTTTTGAATGTTTTTCTGCTTTGTTTCAAATCTACTTATGCTTTTGACCTCCATAACATCTCATGGAAATGAGTTCCACAATTTAATTATACATTAAAAGAAGGACTGGTTTGCAGAACTTGCTACACTGTAGCTACACATTCCTCAAAGCCTGTTAGCCATTTTAGTGCCCTTGTTGCAAAGTTTCAGCCTACAGGGACACACAGGGAAACTAGAAATGGAAAATATCTATTGTATCATAGTGTTAGCTCCAGCCTTAATAGAAAATGTTTCAGTCACAGCTTGACATGATAACATCAGTGTGCTTAAAAGATACAGCAGGTCTCAGAACAGAGTCTGCAGGGTGTGAAAACAAAGACTTCTACAGCTCCCCAGGGTGTTTTTCCTCAACAGAATGAAAAAGGGCAGGATTCATGCTAGAGCTGCTGTGAACATCTCCATTGGAATAGTTGATAGTTTGAGTAGGCTTGTCATTTTCCTGACCATTTTAGTTCTGAAGATATTTTCTGTCCTTCAACAGTTGCTACACTAACACTGTGTGCATTTCCTTGTATAGGTGTTACAGAGATTACATTGTATTAATGAACCACAGTTTGCAAGTATCTCCATGGGGAATGGGGTTGGTTTTCCATACCATAAACATTGGTTAAAGAAGAGGCAACAAATTGGTAATGGTTTACCACATCAGTCAGTCTAGAAGTAGATCTCAGTCATGAAACATGAAGGTACTAATTCACTGTGGCAATTTTATAAGGATTATGCAAGATTGTTTCTCACAATTACTTGATCAAGAGTGCGTTCCTTATTTTTTCCCTAAGCTTCTTCTGTATTTCAAAGAAATGGGAAATTAAGGAAATTAAGAATTACTTCTGGAATAATTAAGAATAAATAAAGATCAGCTAGCTTAAACAAAAACTCCTTCAGTAACCTATTGAGGCTTTTTCCTAACAAACAACAACATCAACACTGCAGATTTATATAATACATTTATTTAGTGGCAATCCAAAGTGGTATACAGATGATTTATGGGAATATTTCATGCATCTCTAAAAAGCAATCTCTTCTTGAGTAGAAAAATTGTAATTATCAACAATAATACACTGTATTTTGGATCAGCAGTGTGATTTCTGGATGTCTGGATAATTCCATCTGTAGGCAAAACATATAAGCTGCAGTCCATTTTCTTCTTTTCAGAAAATAATGAGAAACAAATGCTGAAGAAAATGCCTGTGTGCTAAAAGCATTCCTCCAAATCAATCTTCAATATTTGATTAAGATATAATAGATAATTATGTAATTAGATAATGTAATTCACACGGATTTTTTTTCTCAAGGAGAAAAACTACATTATGTTTTTCTTTACTCAGGAAGTTTTCAATCCTTCATCCTGTTATTGGATGAAAAGTTTTATTTCCATCCTTTTTTAAATTGAAGTTTCTAAGCCTTATGATTATAGGAAAAATATTACCAACCTGCAGCAAAGTTCTGTAATTGTAAGCCAAATAAATCCTAGGAACCCCATGCTTCTTTTAAAATTCTTTGATGCTTGAGGGCAGTAATACAACTCTTGACAACTAGGACAAAAGACTTTACTATGCTTGAGACTGAACAATATTCTAATTCCTACCTCTTTGTAGCCATTTGTTGTAATGAGAAATGACTTAGATGGTTTTATAGCCTCACTTTGCATTCCAACAAATTCATATAGATTAAGTGACTCCAAAGTGAAGATGTTGCTTATTTTCAGATGTAGGTCCTTTGTTCCAAAGTGCTCTCAATTAATGGGAACAGTCATTGGTATGCTGAACAAAGACACCAAGCTTTTGTAACAGATAAAATTTTGAAAAACTTTATTCATCACATCACCTGCCTGAGTTCATTTTACCTAGATAGAAATGTCATACACATTTTAATTAGCACAGTATATCTGTTGCTAGGTTTTAAACTGTAGTGGTGTGTGATTGAGTTTTCTGAAGTTTTGTACAGTTTTTTTATATTTGTTTGGAGATGGTTTGTTCCCTTCCCCTTACCCTCTGATGGTCTCCTCCCTGAGGGACACTGTCAATCACCTTGTTAGATCTGGAAGACTCGAATCTAAAAGCCCTAGGATTCGGTTCGAGTGAGGGGGCAACGCCTTTTTCTTTTGTTCTGTTAGGTTCCCCTGTTCTGGGTCACACCCTCCCTTGTTTGCTGTTGGTTCTGGGTTCCCCATTCTGAAGGACCGCCCAGCCAGGTAAAAAGGGGGACCCAAAGCCAGGAGCTCGTTTTTTGCTGCGAGGTCCAGCTGGAACACCAATAAAGCCTGGAAACTCAAGCAAGAGTCCACTCTCTTTATTCCACCCCTGCTAGCATGCTCCTGCCAGAAATTCCGGACCTGCCAAGAACTCCATCATATCACCACAGGGCATAGCTAGCCAGTAGGCAGCCCTGGTACCGTGATATTAAACCAGGTACAGGTTTTTAATATCTGATAATATATGTAGCAAGAAGAATAAATTGCCAGTTTGTAGTTAGTTCAATACAAAATTGGCAAAATTTAGTACAGGTCAGTTACTTAAAAGAACTCAATTCTGTCAACCCAGATGTCAAACCTCATCACAGACTTTTTATATACTTTTAAGCATTTTAAGTGGCTCTGATTTACATACATTTCTAACTGAAGCAAACCTTCCAGACTGCACATGCATGAAATCGACCTACCAGGCATATGGGGACTGTGGAGCAAGTAAGATACAAGCAGCTCCACAATTGTGCATTGACTTTGAGGAAAATATGGATGCCTAGTGAACCATTAGCATCATCACAATAAGTTTTGGAAGTCTGCTCAAAGCTGCCCTTTTCCATCCCCACTGAGAATTTGCATAATAAAAATAGTGAAATGGTTTTATTCAATATTCCTATTCTTTTTTTTTTTTTTTTTTTTGGATACTCAACATTAATTTGCAGTGTAATTCTGTTCCAGGTGTTTGTGTTCTACAAAAGGTTTTTGTTTCTAAGTACATGTTCTGCTCTGGTAATTATCCCTCCTGCACTGTAATTCAAGCCTGAAAGTTGATTTATTCTCCATGTGCTCTTTGTACAGTTAAATGTGTGGCCTTTGTAACTGACTTACATCTGACAAAGCTGATCTAAACAGTTGCAGAAATGTCTCATTGCCTTCACAGTTATGAGCCCAATTAACTTGTCAACATTTTCCAATGGTTATTTACTACAGATTTACCACAGCTCTAATCAGCTACAGAGGCAGGGGAAAGGACAGTTGGGGTAGGGAGTACCTTTCCTTGCAGTTTTCTAGTAGCAAGTGGAGCCTCATTATGCAAGTATTTAATGATCTGTAGGAGTCAAAATGGTGATGGGTTAGAAAACCAAAAGAGTTTGCTCAGTGATTGTGATCTGACTCTGAAGCCTACTGAAATTAGTTTTTGTATTAATAATTATTTCATTCTCGGTTGTTTCTACAGTCACATTTGAAAATGAGATTATCCCATCTGTCTTAGCATACTTCAGATGTCATTGGCATGCAATTTGCTACCTAAAGACCAGCTTCTGCTGCCTTTGTTCATCATATCTCACTCAGAATACCATAGCTGCATGGAAAAGGTGAAAACAGAGCAAAATGAGAACATAAGCCATTGTTCTGATAGGACTATCAGAAAGAATTACACCCATTCATAATTTGCTTTTTGCATGTATGCTGTATCACCCAAACTAAATTACTGTGGAGCCTCCTAGGGAAGTATCACAGTTAAAGTTGTATGATTTAAATATAATTAGAGACAGCAAGATGTCTTGCTAGAGAGCAGGTCAGTGCACATTGCACTTTCTGGAGCTGTTGAAAAGTGCAAAGATCAGAAGCTGTTGATCTAGCCTGACACCTTACAATAAATACTGTGTTCGAAACACCTTCATTCTTTCATGAGACAACAAGTAACTACTCCCTTTGAGAGGGCTCTGCTCTCACATGCGGGTCTGTTTTCTTCACCGCAACCATCAGCAGAGCATTCCCTCCTGACAGAGGGGCAGGAGCAGCAGCAGCACTGGTGCTGCCAGAGGTTCCCAGCAGCCCCCTCCAGCTCTTAGGTCCATCACTGCCCACTAGTGACATGATGGTACCATGGTGTTGGTGGTGCCAGATGGATTGGGAAACACATTTGCTATCAGGGCTCATCAAAACCTGTGATGTTAAGAAGGTCTGGTGCATCTCTGTGAGTGTGGTTATTCTCAAACCTTGCTGGGGTGAGAGGAGATGATTTGGGTCTGGGAAAGTATGTATTGTGTTCAAACACGAAATCACGTTGATCTGTCCATAGATAGGTCAAGTTGTAATTCTGGTTTTAAGATAATTTGAACTGTAATTTTGGTATTAAAATACCTAAGAGTTATATGTAATGAATATAAATCTAAAATTGTTTCTTTTCCAAGAGGGCGCTGTGGCTGAATAGAAACCATGGTAACTAAGGTGCCATAATGCTGGTACCTTGCTCCTGAGTGATAAAAATGCACCTAGAGTAGGTTTTGTGCTTAGCAACAAAAAGGTTGGGTTTTCAAATAGCTCCCTCTAGCCCTCCATTACAGCTGCCACCCTTGTCCTATGCAGTATCCCAGGCTTCAATCTTTCATGTTCATTGATCCTTTAGGCATTCAGTAAGCAGCAGAAAATACATTTCACACAAAAGAAAGTAATTTAATTTTTTGGCTATTGCTTTAGAAGAATACACAACTCAGATCTCTTCCCTGTAGAGCTGTTGTGAGGTATGACTCATCCTTGCCCAACATGTTGGATGTTCATTTTAATTAGAATATGTGCATCTAAAGATTCTTGTAAACAACTGCTGTTAATAGCATATTACTCCCCATTTTACAGTGAAAGTTTAAGCAATCGAAATACATTTAATACATTAAGCTGTACATTTAAAGTCATGTTAGGGCAGCACACTGACAGAAATTA
Source organism: Sterrhoptilus dennistouni (assembly GCA_013397095.1). Classification (NCBI taxonomy): domain Eukaryota; kingdom Metazoa; phylum Chordata; class Aves; order Passeriformes; family Zosteropidae; genus Sterrhoptilus; species Sterrhoptilus dennistouni. The sequence goes on from VWZU01012542.1 coordinate 1,180,472, forward strand.
ATTAGGGAAATTCTCTAATTAGCATATGTTGGCTACCTTACAAATCACATTGACATGAAAAATTGGAATAATGCAAATTTTACTCCACAGTGATGCTTAAATATTTTCTAAACACTAAATATTGTTACACAAATCTTTGATATCTACCTATGTGGTAAATCTGGATGGAGATCCAGTTTATTTATAAGAGTGAAAAGAGAGAAAGTATTGCTACTTTCTTATTGGTGATGGTACATGTGAAATAGGCTAACCTTTATAGAATCACAGAATAGTTTGGGTTGGAAGGGACCTTTAAAGGTCATTTAGTCCAACCCCTCCACAATGAGCAGGGACACCTTCAACTAGATCTGGTTGCTCAGAGCTCCATCCAAACTGACCTTCAGTGTTTCCAGGGATGTGACAGGCACAACCTCTCTGAGCAACTTGTTCCAGGGTTTTACTCCCCATGTCATAAAAAAAAATATTCCTTATATCTAATCTACATCAACCCTCTTTTAATTTAAAGCCATTCCCTCTTGTTTTATCACTATCTGTCTGTGTAAAAAGTCTGTGCTTTTCTTTTTTTACAGGCCCTCATTAAGTACCAAAAGGCTTAAGTACCTATAAGGTTTGCCCAGAGCCCTCTCCAGGCCTCTCCAACCCCAACTCTCTCAGCACATACTCCTTAGGAGAGGTGCTCCAGTCCTCTGTACATCTTCATAGTCCTTCTCTGGACCCATTCCTCTGCTGAAGATCCCCGGCTGGATGCAGTACTCCATGTGGAGTCTCACTAGATTGGAGTAGAGGAGTCCTCCCTTTACTTGCTGGCCACACTTCTTTTTCATTGCACATACACATTTTTTCCTCAGTACAGGCAGGTGAAATGCCTTTATACTTAGCTGGGATCTAACCAACCCACACACCAGCGCCAGCATATGACACAGCACAAATTGATGATCCAGAGATTTTACAATCTCTCTTTTGGGAGCTTGTAAAAAAGAACAGGAATATTATGTCTTTCCAAATGTGGCTTAGCATACTTGAGTAAGCTTGACTGCTCTCAAAATCTAATACAAGACTGATAATACCATGTGGGTTTTTTTGTGTATATGTCTTTCTCTGTTGTGCAGAAATGAATCATATTTGTCTGTAAGCAACATATCTTTTTTCTCTTTCTAAAGTTCACTGACATTTACTGACTCAGGATGTAGAGTATTTCATAACCATATGCTGTATCACCATGTGTTAAAAGAAAGGCTCTAGGGTGTTAGATTAACTGACTTTATTAATATAATCTGTACTTTGTGTTCTCAAATGGTCAGATCAATAGCACATGATTTAAACATTATCGTGCCTTTTACTGATCAGAAATCTTCACAGGGTGCTACTTCACACTTTCACAGAAGAGTATATTTCAATATTTTTTTTCTGTCAGCCAGAAAAATCCCTCAACAACAGAATCTGAACTAGTCTTATCTCTGAGAAATTTATAGACACCTTAATGTTAATCTGAAGACCTAATTGTACATATTTTTGATCACATGATAATTGCTTTTGGTGGAAACCTGACCATTTATGTAAATAAAAACTCATACCTAAGCTGCATGATCAGGACTGGAGAGTCTAGCTCATTCCATTCACTTGATGAGGATAATGGTGCACCCCTGCACTGGCACAAGCTGGACTTCTCCAGTTCTCCCACAGTCGTTTTGTGGCAGGTCAGAATTTTTTGGCTTTCTTTTACCTTTGATTTGAACTTAAGCACCTACCAGAAAGACAACTGCATATATGTCACAGGACTATCAGAGAGTCTGCCTGGAGTGATTTAAGTGATATGACAACAATTTGGTGTATGCTCCTAAGGCAATGATCAAAAAAATAGCAACCACATTTCTTCATGTGTCTGATGTAGACCCGAGGCATTAAGAAATTGTGGAATATTTTTGTGTGGTGCCATTATGAAAATGTGGGAGAACTTGAAAGTAGAATGTCACCTCACTTGTGCCTATCCACACCATTTAAACATAGAATCAAGGCATCATAACAGTCTGTAACAGATTTGTTTCCAAATATTTCATTAAGTTTGATGCCTTAGAATAACAACTGTGGATCTTTTAAGCATGTAATAAATGGAAACTATTTTCAGAAAGTGTTCAGACTGTAATGTGGATCCTGTAACCTTATTACCAGAAAATGTTGCTACAGAGGAGTTGCTAAGAGAAGAGGAGCAGCTGTGAGCTTATGTATAACTTTTCTACATTACTGTTCATTAAATAAAATAAGGCAATATTATTTCCATTGGTAAACCACAGAGAAAAAACAGAGATAAGTTTTGCCCAGCTTTTTGGTTCCCTGTTCACCCACCCACAGCCCTGGCTTCTGCTTTCCAGAGACAAATGTGTTGCCTGGTACTAAGTATATATAGAGAAAACACACAAGCTGACAGGAAGAGTGATGGTGTTACTATTACAAGAATAATCCTTAAATTGTGTGTTTATACTCTGTAGAATGATTTCTTTGTCTTTTAAGCTATATTATAGTGCCTTTTTCCTCTACTCGTATTTTACAGATGAGGTGGTCGAGTTAGCTCCCAGTAGAAACAGGAATTGGAAGGATGACATTCCCAGCAAAGCACTAAAGCACAGCAGAACGGAACCAAATTTCTTTCCTATAATTTTTAATGTTCTGGTGATGCTGAAAGATATTTGGCCAGGCATAAGCAATATGGAGCCACTCTTCCATCTTCCAGTCTGCTAGCAGAACAACAATGGGCAACAGTCACAAGTTGCAACAGGAAATTTTACTCAGCTGTAAAGAAAATACTTTTCCCACAAAGACAGTTAAGCACTGGAATGGGTTGCCCATGTTGTAGAATCTGCAGCCTTGGAAGTATTCAAACCTTGACTGCACAAAATAAATTATTCCCTTACAATCTAAATTATTCTGTGATTCTGTGAATTCAAAAATGTTTAGAACACAGTGTCCAATGTTTTGAGGTAGCAAGTGGTCTGCCTCATGCCCAAATGAAATGCTCAGTTCTTCTTCCAAGATCAGTCCTCCTGCCATTAGATCCCAAGTCTCCAAGTGGTTACCTGCAGTTGACTTGGAAGCTGCCCAGCCATGGTTAAAATTGTAATCTAGGTCCTGCAGGTCAGTAAGACCCCAGTGCTCCTTATTCCTGTTGCCTTTGTATCCCCCTTGATGGAACAAGAACAAGCTTTGAAAGTATTACAGACCTTATAGATGCTGCTAATGAGCTGCAACTTTACAAGCAAAATTAAAAGGTGAAATAGAAATATTTTTGTAGCATGGAAAGAGATGCATATGTAAAAAAGCATGCCTAGGAAAAGTCTATATTATATATTATTATATATTATTATAAAAAAATCTCATACCTATAATTAATACCTATAGGTCTCATACCTATAATTTTTTATTCCTATTCTGCTGCTAGCAGACCTCAGAAAAAAAAATAGGTAATATTACTCCTAAAAGTAAAACAGAGAAAAATACAGCAGTAAATCAAGTAATGTTTTGTGTAATGACTTACCCAAGAGCTATGGAGTGAAGCATCCTTGCAAAACACACAGAAAACAAATATTATTCTTGTTCTCATAGTTCACATTTAGTAGTTGATCCTGGTAAGTCACCTTCCCAAATGATGCAAACAGGTCTCTTGAGATGTCCCTGCGTAAATTTAATGATGTTCTTATAAAAAAAAATCTTTGGCCACCTGCAGCACATATAGATTTGCCAGGGCTTTGGGGAAAAGTTTGATTTTTAGAGAGGGGTTATTTGCAAGGTTTCAGCAACAAGACCATCTGCCTACATCTCCTCCACAGCCTGAAACTCTATTTTTGTCTAATGTATCTAGTGAAGGGATACAACAGATAAGCTGTTTTCTCATCTTTAAGCCACATTTTTTCAGCTGCATCTTTAGATAACCACTCTGCAACTCCAGAAACAGTTTGACCAATGGGAATGCACGCTGGATTTTTATCTCTTAAGTAACCATTTTTTCTTACTATGAAAATAGCTTGAAAACCAACAGAATGTGAAGTTAGTTCAGATTCAAGTTGTCTTCCATTTGAAACCTTTGATGAAGACTGGAAAAATGCAGCACATCCATGTCTAGTGTCAGGTGTAGAAAGGACATAACATTTGAAAATCCTTCATGACACATTCTTCAGCCTGACATTTGAATATTCATCTACCATTTCCCTCTCATTCAGGAAGCCAAGATAATCTGTGCAGGAGAAGGCAAAGGAGATGGTGTCACTTCACCAAGGACAAAAGATTATTTTAGAAAAGGCATTTCATGTTGTTAAAAACTAAAAACAAGGGAAATTGTCACAGAGCATGTGTCAAATTCAAGACAGAAAGGAGTAGTAGCACATCAAGAGCTCTGTGTAATTTATATTAATACATCCTCAATTTTGACTTTAACTACATTTAGGTTTTCATTTTCAGAAGTATTGAGCAGCTAAGACAGGGGAAGCAGTTTATTTTTCACAAAGGATGTTTTAAGTTCCAGCAAACTCAAGAGGATTTCAGTAAGCATGGCTTACACTTAGTTCAGCTTTTGCTCTTGATTGAGAACTAATTACACTTTTTTGGCAACATTAAACACATTATGCTAGAGTGCAGTGTTGTAGCAAGGGCAGAATTCTGTAACAAGTTCCACAGCAGCAGAATGATAGCACAGATTTTTGAGCCTAAAAATCTAACAAGTGTTTCTCATACTTCTCTGTCACTAAAACTATGGTTTTTCCTTAGTGTATCTCCAAAACATTGCAGTTTCATTGCTTTCTGAAGGCTAGAGAATTATGTATGTATGTATAGGGTCATGGACCTTATGCATTACAAGCATATTTATGCTATTTCTTGAAAGAACAGACTTGCTTTTAGTAGCATCTTCTCTGCTTTTAATCATAGCTATGTGTCCATGGTGAAATTCAAGTAATTTTTATTCAAAATGTACTCAACAGTACATTTATTTCAAAAGGGTTAAGAAGCCATGATTAAATGTCAAACCTATTAAGAGAGTCACAAGAAAAATGGCTCCATTTCTCAAACTGCTACATTAATGAAAACTTTGCAATATAAAAAGGGTTTAATATTGAAGAATTGCATGTGCCGAAGTGAGGTGATAGAATTTATCTTTGTTAAGTAATGACAACTGTGAATTTGTTCCCACAAAGGAAATCTTTAACTGGTGACAGCTAATTGAGAAAGGCAGAACACAGTATGAAATTTATTTCCACTTTCCTCCTCTGCAGAGAAGCAAAGCCAGTAGTCTGGCATTTTTTCTTCCTGCAGACATCTTCAGTAGTCTGTTTTACACTGATTCATTGCTATTGAATGTACTTGCTTTCTATTTATTCTAGTTTCACTGTAGCTTTAGGTAGACAGTAAATCACCCTCACTCAATGTACACAATTAGTTGCCTATCTATGAAACAAGACTAGAAACCTGACAGATGATACTTGTCAACAAAGTAGAGGGGTATGAGGAAGACTGGATTTAGGTAAGGGCAGGAATGGTAGTAACTAGAATGGGACAAAATTTTTTTAACACAAGTCTTAGCATTTATTTTTGAGATTGACCAAGGGAAAAAAAAGAGCCTCATTATTTTGTAAAAAAAAAAAAAAAAAAAAGTGTCTGAACAAAATATTTGATACTCAAGTTTGAACTGTTCTTAGAAATAAATATCATCTTATACCACCACGCCTAAATATGCTTTTAAAATTTAAAAAAAAAAAAAAAGGTTTAAAATGTGTGCTTTTCAAATAAATAACCTGGGGATAATGCATTTCAGAAAATTCATAGTAGCATTTTGGTACATCTGCATGTTCAACTTTTTGCCCCTAAATTTTGTGCAAGAAAAAATACCCTATTTAAATAACTTGTTTCCCCCTGTAGACATGTCCAATAATTCAAGTAAGCTGAATATATGGTGGCTCCAGCCAAAGGATAGCCACTGATGCTGACAATGGTAAACACTTTCTTCTTCTCAGTTTTAAAAGTATCTTTTCATTTGTTCTCTGCTGTGTTAGTGAATTAAAGTGGTTCATAAAGTGGTCTGACAATTGCCTGACCTAGCAAAAAGAGAGGAGGTGGGCTGTAGAGGGCTGTAACACTGGGAACGGGGTGGGGTGGTAAGGAACAAAGGTGGCTTCGCTCCCTGAGCAGCAGTGAGCCCCTTCCCCTGCCCACCAGGCTGCAGCCCCTACCACTGCCCCATGTGGAACCCACCAAGAGGGATTTGAGCCATGCTACACTTGGTTCTCATGAAGAAGATTCCTGGTGTGGAGGAATTATGCAACTGAGATACATAGGTTCAAGCTTTTAGGGGGTATGGAGACTGATAAGATAGGCTCTACATCACATTTAATTTCTGCTTGACCTTAAAGGGGATGCAAATCCACAACCCCACTTTACAAGGGGACACCTAACCATCAAGCCTTGGCATCCTTTAAACTACAGTGCAGTGCTGTGAACCCCAGAGATTGGGACAGAGGGCAACAAAAGGTGACGTGCAATGCACAACTCCCATACATATGGCAACAAGGATGTGACCATCCAGGCTTACTGTGCTCTGGCCCTACTTCATTGCTCTGTCTCTACTATATACTCAACAGGTTGCTGACCACTCATGAACTGTATTGATTTTTTTGGAGCAAAGCCCTGTGCAATTAACAAAAGGGCATACTTTAGGTCAGAGAAAACGTCTCAAAGACTCCACCTTTTTTTTTTTTTTTTTTCTCTGCCAACACAGGCAGGTATAACCAGCTCTGCACTCACAGTGCACCTAGGTTACTAGTGCTCTGTGTCTTCCTTTCTCCAGACCCCAATCATTGTAAGCAGAGCTTCCAGCTGTGACTTTACACTCAGGCTTCCAGTTCTGGCAGCCCTGGCAGGACTGACTGTAGCTTTCACCAGCACCATATGCAGCTCATCAGCAGTGGAATTCTTCAGTCCCTGTGTGATCCCAGCTTCCAGGTGTGGGTGCCACTGAATGACTTCTGAAAAAGCAAAGATTCATGCAACCACACCATCACTTCTCTCAGCTTACTAAAACCAGTGGCCTCATGCTTACAAGACATCATGCATTATAGGAGATAACTGGGGTGTGTCCAGCCCTAGTTGCTTCCCTCCAGGGTCATGCAGCACTATTCCTCTCAGGAGGCCAAAACATCTCACCTAAAACAGCCTTTGCAGTTGAAGTAACCCACACTGAAAGGAGATTTTGCACAACAGTAACAGAAGAACCACCTTGGCTGACTTATTTTTAAGATTCTTTTCTCGGTGGCAGACACATCAAACCCCACTCCACCCTGCAGAGGCACAAGAGCACCACAGCGCTCTCCCTCCAGCATGAAACATGACATGCTGCTGTTACTTACACTCCTGTGTACATCTAAGTCTCTGTTTCAGACTAATAAAACTAATGTTAAGTTTCTAAGAGAATTTAATCCATGGGATTTGTGGCTTTTTTCAGCAGAAAATACTTAGCTCTGATAACAACATAGTACCTAAATTGTGAAAGGTTAACAGAATTCATTAGACTATTATACTTCTGGAAACAGAATTAATAACAGGCACCAACAGGGTGGTTTGATTGCAAATAGCACATCAGTTGGTGTACAACTTGCTACAGTCTCAAGTACCAAAATATGTTTTCACCTGAAGCTTACCTGCTCTGGTCATACCTGCCCTGTCAGTTCCAACACTGGCACCATCTGATTAAGAGCCAGGAAACTCCTGTACAGAAAGGGGCTTCGGAAAGAGCTGTGAAATGTGAAGCTTCATGCAATCTCAAATATGCAAGCATGATGCTCACATGTAACAAAGTGAGACAGCACCTTTTTTAACTTTTGCATTTTGATCCTGTTGTATGACTACTTGAGCTTTGATTTTCTAATACAGAAATAAGGCATACAAAATAAATTTTGTAAGTTTAATACGTATAATTTTCTCCTTGAGCAAAAAGAGGCAGCTTAAAAGACAAGTTCCCTGTGCTGGGAGGCTACAGAAGAATCACATACTGTACTGAAGGGTCCCCCTGACTAAACTGCATTGGGAACAGAGTTAAAACTCAATCCTGCCTCAGAGCTCCAATCTTGCTATCTTACCATCAGGAACAAAGCAGGAACCAAACCACAATTAATACATATGTGGTGAGACAGATTACTTGGGTTCACATATCCCTGAAGAGTAGCTTTTGAAGATGTGAAAGCTAAATTTCTCTTGAAAACATGTCCTGTTCCTAAGTTCTGTGGTGCAAAACGTGGTCAGTCTTCTCATCTTTACTCAGCAGATGTGCTAGTCTTAGAAAGCAAGAGAACTCTGCAGAAATAAAATAGTTCTTACTGAAAGGGCAGAATACAACCAACATTTGTATGTGATCTAGAACAGAGCAAGAATGCAACTGCATGAAGTTTTCATAGCAGCAAAGACTGGCTGCAAAAGGGTAGGAATAGACACAAGATAGAACAAGGGGGATAGAACAAGACTAGAGAAACAGGAATATGTCCAAGAAAACCTGGGTAAGTTAGCCACTAGACTCCCCCTAAAGAAATTTTCTTAAAAAAAAATTCAAGCCAGGAATTCCAGTACACATGCTGGAACTCTCCTGAGAAAATTAAATTTTATGTCTCACCAGGAATGTAAGCTTCATTTTCAAATGAGGCTCAGCCTGCTCCTGTGTATTCACTCTGTATCAGTGCCCAAAGTGGCCTGGGATTTATTCAGTGACTTTTGAAGAACTGGTATAATAATGTCACATATAAGAAATTTGTCAACCATGTGCCACACTAGAAATGAAACAAATCCCTTACAGGCTCAAAAAGCTAATACTTGCTACACATTGTACATTAATTCCACAATAACAAAGCAGTCTGAGTGAGACAGGTTGTTCCCAACCAAATGTAATGTTTCTATCTGGTGGCCAAATCCACCTGAGCTAAATTTGTTTCACCATATGCATGACAATGGGACATGAAAAATTCTTCACATACAAGTACCTGAAAACTGAACTGCAGGTTCCCACAAATTCCCCTTAATTACCTCTTCAAAACAGTTACTTGAAGCATATCTTTTTCTTAAGCAGACAGCCAAACAAGAAAGGGATATAGACACAAAGGGATACAGACAAAGCCATGTTTCAAGTGTAAACAAAATATCATTCTTCTTCCAATTAGAAACTAGTAACCAGGCAAGATAACTGATGAGTAAAATGTCCCTTGAAACTGGAAGAAAGGATATAAGTAGTTCTAGAAAAGATGTAACAGTGAGAATGGTCTTGTTCCAGATATCAACACTAAAGACAGCTTTACCTTCAAACTCACTGGAACACTAGGCACACACACATGCTGTGGTCAGTATCCTACATGGGACATGAGGCTTGCTTTGGAGAGTTTGATCAGGGACAGGCTTTCCCACCAGAGGAAAGACCCATGCTCCTGGCTCTTGTGAGCTTTGGGTAACTGACATGCTCCATGTCGGAAGACACAGTGAAATCTAAACAATCAGACCTCAGATAATTTGAATAGATAATGGTACAAATTTTTACATGATCCTGTACCACTGGCAATACCTTTGTAATGCTGTTTTGATGCTGCTCAGCAGGTGGGGCAGGTGACCCGCAGAAAAATCTATGCTGACAAATTGCATTGCATCTAATTTCCCTGGGGTGAACACACTTTGCCAGAGAACTACCCTGCTCCCAAGAAGCCTTCTGAGCTGCAAGTTCACCTGCTTGCAGGGAGATGGATCCCTACACCAACTCTGAAGTGGGACATCTGCTTTCCCACTGTGGATAATATATTGAGGAAAAGATCCTTGCTCCACAGAAACAAGGAACAGCTTTAGAATCATCACAATTTGGATAGGATTTTGTTCTGAAGGTATGGCTGAGGCACTAAGCATTATGACATCAAACATCCCAAAATACACGTATGCTGGAGGGTGTAAGCAACACAGTAATACAATGTAGTGAAACAAAGCACTATCATGGTGCAGCCACATCACAAGACTTTTCATAAAGGCAGACAAAAGATGCCAAGATACATATCAAGGTGGTCGAAGGGCATGGTTAAACTGTTGTCTCCTGCTGGTTGTAGTGTGTTTTTAATCAACTTCAATCCATAATTAAAAGTAATTTTAAAAGAAATTGCAGCATCTTTAATATCAACAGCATCTATACCAAATGCATTTCAGAGCTGGTTTTGGAATGTTACCTTAAATATTACATTAGGATCAACAGTACTCAAACAATTAAGTATTTCTGTTACAACATTATATAAAATGGTATTTTTGTGCAAAGCAAAGCAATCTTAATGTGGTATATAACTCGGGTGCATTAGTTTCAGAGTGCAGCTCTGTACCCCAGTGTATTAGAGGACAAAGGACAAGCCACACATCCAAAGACTAACAATTCTTAATTTTTATACAATGCATAGTGTCATCTTCCACTATCCTACAGTGTTATGTAGTTCAGAAATGAATCAAACATAACCTTCAAATACACTGTGGCAAACTGTGGTGGAGATACTGTGTTCAAACTCAGAGGTGAAGGAATCTTGTTGTGAAATTAAAAAGCTGATAATCAGCTTAGTAAGACATTTACCAGACTCCAAATCAAATACTTGGCAGAAAGGTTCTTGAAAACAAAGTTACACTGTAAGCCTGGCAGTGACTTCTACCCTTTAAATTCACCTTTGGTGAGAGGCATAAAACTAAAGATTCGTTTGTTTTTTGAAGGAAGGCAACCGCAATGCATTTTTAAATATCAATTCTGATTATCTACTGCCCCATCTCCCCAGCTTACCTGACCACATTTCAATACAGGATTAACCATCAGTGCAAAACTTCTTACTTACAGAGACATGAATAGTCACAGTATTTGGGGTAAAATCCACCACTACCTCACAGTTCATGTCCCCTTGTGTCATCTGTGTAGATGTATGCTGTGAGTAATCATGACCTGATCTAGCCCACAAGCCTTCCACAGGGAAAAAGGACTGTTGTAACAGGATGGGGAAACATTCACAGAAGTCCTAGTAGTGGGTCCAATTAGTACATCCAGTTGCCTGTCTTTGCCACCTATTAATATGAAGCATTGTTCCTCATACAGCAGATGCCATGGGCTGCTGCAAGAGACTTATGCCAGAAGATATCACTCTACAAATTCCCTGACTAACAGCACCTGGAGAGGTGCAGGTATTTAAGCTAAATCAGAATAGAGTAAAAGAGGAGTTAACACATGAGCCATTACTGTTCCAGCACCAGAAAGAGGCCTTCTTGCTTTTCACCTTCTTTTTATTTTATGTTTGACACAGCTGAATTTTCCAAATGCCCTTGTGGTTAACCTTCTTTACGAAGTATGAATACCATTCCATTCTTACACAAAAGAAATACAGCTGTTTGTTATATACACACACCTTGACAGCAAGTCCTTGAAAAAACAGTGCAACACAAAATTACAGAGCCAACATCCACAGAGCACCTCTTCAGCTGCAGGCCAGAAAGTCTCTGCTGAGAAAGGCAATCTTTTAAGGTAAAATGCTTTAACTGAACTCATAACATTCAAATGGAATAATCAGAACTGTGTGACATGCTGACATACCATGAATTAGTCATATTCTGGGTTATAAACTGTAGTTTATTTTGTAGTTGCTGCATTTCACTGAAGCCATCCAATGTAGAATGGAATTGCTTGAATACATCTCACTGGCATAAGGAAGCAGCCTTGCTGGATGACATGTTATCAACTGAATTTTCAGAAATGGAATATATTTGACAGTAAAATGAAGACACAAGTGAGATCACAAAAGGTTTTGGCAAGTATTTTTATGTTAACTTTTTTTGGTTTTGGCTTGTTATGGCTTTTTTGGTATCTTTAGGAAATTCCAACACAGTGAAAGGAATGAAGAATTCCAGAAGAGAGTTGACCTCCTTCAGTTCCAGACTGTATTCTGCTGCTATTTTCTCTGCAGTCCATATTTGAGGTTGAAGTTTATGATTATTAAGAAGTGTCAGAGCCTCCACAAGGGAAATTTTGCCTTTGGGAACCTTCTTAACATCTAGTGCTTCCAAGTGGCCTAATTTAGTAAGTCTCTTTTCCTCATGTTTACTTGGAAGATGTTCACCACCTCCATCTTTTACCTAATTGAGGGAAGGAAAACAAAAAGAGCTCAACAGCAGTTCTGTTCACTATGCATACTGTAGCACCTAAACTGCTTTCCTAAATGCGGCATTTCTTGTTAGCTTTCCTCATTATTTTTTTAAAGCTTAGCCAGCCTAGCTTCTTCCACAGGCATTCTACATAGATTGTCAACTCCCAACCAAATGATGAAAAGCTCTTATTCACTGCACTCTAAGTGCTGTATTGGCTTGGCAGCCCTTCATACAAGGCAAACTACAGATTCTGGTAGGCAAATGTAAATCCAGATAACCTAATATTCTGTACTGATTCACTGGAAGGGACAAAAAAATCATACAACAAATCAGTATCCTTCAGATACCACTGGAAAACTTCTTCATGTAGTCTCTTTCCCCTTCCTTTTGTTTTCAAATTTTAGTTTTGTTACTAAAAGAGATTCCTTCTTTTGCTCTGTCTGGAGAACAAGCATTCCTGCAATTTTGCAGTATCATATGGAGTTTAATTGCCGTGACTACTGCAACATGTAGACACACAGAGTCTCTTCTCTAAGGTCCCTTCATATTTCCAAATAATCTCCAAAACAGCTTTCACTTCCTCATATTTCCTTTTATTAATATTTAATCATTGAATGACACTGAAAAAGAAAAGACACGATTAAACCTTTCTTAAATTTAGAAGTATTTATATAGTAATCAGAGCCTACAACCACTGATTATTACACAGACACTCTATTAACTCACATGCTGAGAAAACTGATGTGTCTGTTTCTGAGCTACAAGGAATGCCTGGCCTGTACTCCATGTCTTCTACTTTTTGGTAAAAGTGTGCTTGGATAATGAATGATTTTTCAATTCTTAATTAGATCATCTGTCACTGGGAATCTGCCACCTCAGGAATGCCAAGCTAGTGCTTTTCCACTTATCACAGGCAGACATCCCAAACATACACAGAGGTGTGTACACATCATGTACACAATGCACAAAGTCATCAGGATAGCATCAGGAATGGGAGGAAGCTTTTGTATTGCTTTGCCCACAAGTCTCTGTGATTACACTTCAGTTGTGCCCCTAACAGCTGCAAGCAGACACAGCCCAAGGCAAGTCTGTGGCAGCAAACTCAGAGTAGGCATGGAATCAAGCAAAGATTTATTCCACTTTGGGCCTTTTCTCAAATCTCTCTTGAGAGGTTTATTGAAAGATATTGAAACTAGGCCCTCGACATTTCAAGATTAGAGTTCTAACCTCTGTGATGGAAATTAAGGATAGAGATTTCTTGAAAATTTCAGACAGAAACTGAAGAAATTTACTTTCATTTTAAATATATTTAAACTTGAATACCATATAAGTGGCAAATTAGAGAGACTTAGGGATTTTCCTAGATGACTATAAAAATTTTATTGCTGAATAAAGCAGCTGGAATGAAGTGGTCCAATAATGCAACAAGTAAAACACGCAAGCCTTAGCACAATATGATGGAAAAGAGGACACTGAACCCTAGTCTGCATTTTACAAAGGAGTATGCTTTACTTTCAAAGTAAAAGATTGCAGCCAGTGGGAATAAGGAAATTATAACCATAAAACCCACAAGATTATGTAGGAAAAAACCTAAGGCACTTCATGAGCTGGATAAAAAAAAAGTCTCTGCACTGCATAACATTTAATGGAGTTAAAGACTCCATTAAAGAGTAAACATCTTTGTCCTCTACCACATCCCAGCTCTCCCAGCAGTCCCAGTCTCTTTAAGCAACTCAGCAAATGATCTCTGGCAAACTACTTTATCTTTGAAATGGCTGGAGAACTATCCTGCCTCACAGGAAGCAGAAATGGGAATTTAGGTGAAAAACAATATAAGATCAACACAATGTTAAAAAGAAAGACAGTCAGCATTTACAAGCTTGTATAATCACAACCTGTCACACATTCAAAATCCGGGGTCAGTCAGTGTTATTGATGTATGGAAGAGTAATAAAAATGTAATAAAAACACCATCTACTGAAAAAAAGGTAGCTTTTATGCACAAGGAGCATTTTTCTTCATACGGACTGTGCTGAGTTTGAAGACCACAAAGGTGATGCTGGTATGGCTGGTACAGAGACACACTCACCCGCACCGGTGGATCTCTGGACTCCACATAAACATCTTTAAGCAAGTTGAGGAACTGGTCATCCTTTCTGAAAACTTCTTCTTTTATCTCTGGGCTATCTAAAGGCAGTGAGAAGAAGGGAAGAGAGAGGGAAAAAAAAAAAGGAGAAAAGACTGATATGAGTGAAATAGATTATTTTTTTGTTAGTTCTGTCAGCTCATCACTTCTCCAGAGGCAGGGCATGGCTCCCGCAAATGCAGGTGCCTTCTTGGGCAGGTGTCGCTCTTCCCCCAGCGCTGACCTTAGCGACAGGCGGGGCTGGGCCGGTCACCTGCCACAGACAGCGGGAAGCACACGCTCGGTACCGCTGCCCTGCAGCCGCGCCTCAGCAGCCGCTCCCTGCCACCACCGCAGTCACCAGCGAGCCCACCGCCTCCATCGACTGTCCCAGGAACCACCCCCCGCTCCTGTCCCCATCAACCACCTCCACCGGCCGCCCCCTGCAGCCGCCCCCAGCCCCGCCCGG
>VWZU01012542.1:1196559-1211849 GCA_013397095.1 Sterrhoptilus dennistouni
TGGGTTTTTTTTTTTTTTTTTTGGGTGATTGGTTGTTTTTTGTTTGTTGGTTTTTGTATTATTTTTATGGGGAACACCTCTTTTTCTGCCCTTGCATCTATCTAGTTTTTCTTATTATTGTGGGCATACAAAACCTGGGGTTTCAGAACTTGGTCTCCTACTAGTAGCATTATTTAGTAATAATAATTATGGTGTGATAGTTGTAAAGGCTACAATGTGCTTTAATGCTGGATTAATGAATGGCTGTGTTTTCCTTAGAAAGAAGCCAAATAGATTTAGAAAGGCAATGGAGACAGGGCAGAATAAGCATGGTGTGTGCTGGATTTCTGCTCTTTTTGGGAATCAGGAAGGTGCGGTTTCTCCACTTGTTTATTTTAAAGGCTCTCACAGTCTGTAGGAGGATAGAAACATGTTTTTGTTCTCTGTGTTCTGTGGTAATAAGCTTACTGACCCTGTCTTATTTTAGACATTGCATGCGAGTGAATTAAGGAGACGAGTGATACAGTGATAATAGGAAGCTGTTAAAAATCTGCTGAAGTTTAATCAATTACTTGCTGACTAAACCTGTGTTCTTGAGTCCAGGATTTGATACTTTTGTAAGTGTTGAGTCTGTGTGGTGTGGCTATTCTGGAAATATCCACATGGATGCCTTTGGTGCCTGTAGACCTTTCATAGGTACTTTAGCATTTCTTTGAGACGTATTCTTACTGATCTGTCTGCGCATCAGCTATTGTGCCAAATTTGGAAACAAAGTTTCTCCTTCAAAAGCTAAGAACTCCCAACTTGTGAAATCAAACTCAGCACAGAGCTTCTGTCTTTGGAAAGCCTGAATGTGATTAACGCTGCTGTAATATGTACTGACAGCAAAATAAATTCACCAGAAGGCAGTCAGTTAAAAACAGAGTGATGTCATGCTCTGCCTGTCACTTCCTACCACTGAGGATGGCACAACTGTTCTTTTTGTGTGTAAGGATGCATCAAAAGGTCAAGCTTTTTATTTTTAAAAATCTTTCTTACACTATAGCAAGCAGAAGAACTGAGATTAAAAACAATTTTTTAAATATAATTTGGTATTTTAACAATGTGGCTGTTGATATTAAATATCAGTAATCAAGAGGTTGGATTTTTTTTCTATATAAAGCATCTGCAAGTGGCATGATTAAAAAATGAATGTATGTGTACTTGGCTTAGGTAGAGTTTCAAATGGGATGCATTTTTCTTGAATGAGGAGTCTGAATTTTTCCAGGGAGTTCAAAAATAACATAATAAAATGGCCCATGAGGAGAACACAGACTGTCCAGCTGGGTTAATGTACACCAGCAGCCTGTTCTCAACAATGGACAGCATTAAACTCATCAGAGAAAAATACAGTAACTCTCATGATATATATGTGCCATAGGCTGCCACACTAGATCTCTTTGTAATCCTTACATACCTCTTAAGAGAGAAATTTCTAAAGCTACTGTGTATCTGGAAAGTAAAAAGTGCATTTGTGACTGTTCTTTGAATCTTTTTGGTTTTCCATCTCAGTTTTGATTATATGTTGTATGTATTTTTTTTCTTTCTCAGCTAGTTCTGTAGCTGAGTGGAAAATTAGAATTAATTTTTGTATTTAACTAGCATCAAAAAGTCTGATTAACCTATTAAAAATTCCCTTTGGAGAAGGAAGAATAAGAATATCTGTCATTAACTTGTGTTATTGTGTGGTACTACCAAAGTTTCTTTACTGTCTTTACTACTCAGAAGAGCAGGAATAAGAATATGAGTCCAGATGGGCAAGTGATCTCAGTGAAAAAGAGTCTTTTTTTGGTAATAGGTGCCCAACAGGAGAATTTTGGAGAGGAGGCAAGTGAAGTTTACTTTGTGGTTTGTGGTCTAGGAAAGGCACGGCAGTCAACCATGGAGGAAAATGAGGAATGCCCTTATACAGCAGCAGCCCAGGTTTATGTTTGATTGTCTGCATTTTCTACCACTGAAATTGTTTTCCTATTCCTGTATTTCTGTTGTTGTTTGTTGAAAATTGATGTCAGTCTAAGTGGATACTTGAGCAAATTCATGTATCATTAGGATTCAGGGAATTGAGTCCTGTATCCTGATTACTGGTTTACCAGTAAACACAATGAAAGCATTGATCATTTTGTTCCTTATCTCATCAGTGTTAGGCAGTGTCCTAGAGTGACCAGAGAACATTGCATTAGCAAGAATTGATTATGAGCCAAGTAAAAATGACTGTCCTGCAACTTTGTAAAGATGAACTCGAGAGATGGACTTACTGATGGAACACTTTTGCCTCTCAGTGATTTTTGGTTGTTCTATTACTTAATTCAGATTTTTTCTCTGTTATTGGTTTCAACTGATCCATCTTTTACTGGCTTCTTAAGTATCTACAGAAGGATCTGCGTTGAAAGATTTTGCTTAATTCCAGTCTGTGATCAGAGTGTTCCTGAACACTTGCATATTTTCAAGGCTAGGTGGCTGCAGTGCTTTATTTAAAGGAGTTTTTGTCAAGTCCTTATGTGGATGTAGTTTATGGCAAGTGCAGCAGTGTTACAGACTCACACACCAGCCCAGACAGATCACTAGCTCCTTGTCAGATAATACTAATTTCAAAGACGTTGCATTTAAATTCTCCTCATTGACTGTGGTTTGATATACCTGACATCATCTTCCGTATTTTTCCTGTCTGATTGTTGTATCTCAATTAGCAGGTTATTTTGACTTGGAAATGCACAGTGGAAGTCAGCATATTTGAGAATGAGGCAGCCTGGTACTGGAATAAATTAATTTCATCAATTACATGGGGTATTTTTACTTCATTTTTACATTACTTTACGCAGGATTCGGTACCACATGCTCTCTTCTCAGTGGCAATACTAATTGAGACAACTGACAGCCTTATTATTTCTTGTAACCCTGGCTTCAGTTCATCCCTCTTTCCAGGGATGTGAGGGTGTAGGAACACCTCCAGAGTAACAACATCACACAGGTGGTCTGATTTAAGAAAGAGAAGAGCTCCTATAACTTCTCTAAGCTGTATCAATCACTGATGATTTGACTGGTGCACAGAAAGCTACTGGAAACACAGGAGGAAAAACAAAAGGCCTGTAACAGTAGGAGTGTGAATACCTTGAACTGGTATTGCTGCCAGGTTGTTGGTTGGTTTGTTTGTGAGAGTTTGCACTTTGCTCCCAGATTGTTTCCCACCGGCAGTGACAGGAACAACTGTACCTCCTCCAGTGAGGAGGAGGTGAACCAGCAGTGGAAAGAGACTGGATTGGAATGGAGAGGTGGCTGGCTCATCTTGGGCTGGCTTTGCTGGAGCTCCGACATCACCCAAGATAAACAACATCCTTTGTACTGACTTGAGGCAGTAACAGTAGCCATGATTTTACTGCACTGCCACTGCAGTAGCTGTCCAGAAGAGAATTGGTGAATGGATTCAGAATATTAACTATCTGCTGGAGTTTCTTTCATGAAATATAACACATAAAAAAATAACAAATATATAACCCAAGTGTGCCGGCAAGATGCTCTTCTACAATAATGTAATATTTTTCCATCCCCAAAGGATATTTCTATTATCTTTCTATGGTTTTAATTTATGATGATGCATAAATATTTATACAAGTGTGATCCATTTTGTATCCATAATTTTATAATTTAGTTGTGCTATCTGTGACTTAATCAAGGGGTTGATTTTCCATGCTTTTATAAGTAGTTGCAGAAACAGTTTTGTTTATTCATTTTACTTTAATTGCATCCTTCTGCAATTTACAAATTGTGTATTTGCAGATGAATTACATGAAAAACTGAAGTCTTTCATTTACCTACCGGTAGCCAAATCTTTTTGCAGAATAAGAAAGCCAAAATGACCTCAGTGAACACTTCTAAAACCATTTTATATATATCTCAGTCCTAAAGAAGGCTTATATATAGATCTTAAGAAGCTGGAGAAGTTACAGTGTGGTTTAATAGCTCAGTGGCTTAATCAGTGTTATGCTGGGTAAGTAGCATTTGAGTCCATGTCCTATACCTGTATTTTTTTAGATGCAGTAGCTAAAAATCTGCCTGACACACGCAAAGGATTCTCTGCAGATTTTCAAGGAACACTGTACTGAGATTACACATCTTTGCTGGCTGCTTTCACAAGCCATTTCAAGTCCTTTGATTTGTAAAAGGCAAATATATCTACACTAGTGCTGGAAGAGAATTCTATCAGGGGAAGCTGCCAGACTGCAGAACAAAGAAAATGTGACCATAGGGTTGCAACCTACAACCTTTAATTAAAAGCCTTGAAATAAAGACGAATGTGCAATATTGCATTACCAAAAAATTGGAGAAATACATTAAATTCATTTAGCATTTATTTCAAGAAACAAATGAATATTCCGAGATGTGCAGTCACCAGTAGAGCTACAGTATTAAAGTCTTGCTGATTTAAACACAATTTTTCCTTAAATTTCTGGTCGAAATAACGTTATTCAAAACACTAAGTTTAGGAACTGATCTTAAAACATACAAAACAGATAAAATCCTATTGACTTCTGTAGCATTTATACAGAACAGGATAAATAAGAATCAGCATGGTGGGAAAGAATCCAAAGTTCTAGACAAAAATCTGCATTTGAAATGAATCAAAAATTCTTAAAATTTGGAATGAGTTTCAAAAAATATATTCACAAAGGGTTCTGTCTACTACATGGATTTTATTTCTTTTACATCTTACTGCAAAGCCCTGTGGAAGCCCTTCTTAGAGACACAGTTTTAGATAACATGTAGTCATATTGATGATCAGGGAAAAATAGATTTATATTATCTATTGCTTTATTTACCATAAAATATTACATTTTATTTGATTTAGGAATATACCAGTATGGATTATTGCAGCACTGTTGTAACAGGAATAATGTCCACTACAAAGGATTTGGTCTATACCTAATGCAGTAGTACCCATAAATGCATGTCACAGAGAAGGATATAGTTAAGAAAAGTAATGCTGCATTGTTTTAGTTAATTTTCCATTATTCTCTAATACTCTATGTACAATAATACAGAAAATTAATGACGTTCTTCCTAAGGTCTTCTGAGCATTTTCATATTTGTGTATATCCCCATTTACCTGAGTGATTACAAATCCAAATTGTGCTGGTAGAGAATGCATTAAAGAATGGTTTAGAAAGAAAAGGCTTCAATGATACCGACACATGAGTACCAGTATTAGAGTTCAAGTGGAAATAATTGCTGAAGTTAGAGAGCCCTTTTGTGTGCCTCTTCTGCTCACAGCATCAAAAATCTAGGGGCAGCATGTGGGACACAGATGTATTTTGAACACTTACATTTACTAATTATATAGAGAGATACAGTGGTTAAGTATGCAAGTATCAAGTTGCTCTGGGGGCTACTAAAACAGACCATTAAAGAGGTCCCCAAATATTTAAAGTACTACTACCTCTATGTAATAAAGTTCATTTTTAGATTGTATAATAAGGACATGATTAAGCTTCCAAAGCTCCAACATTTTAATGCAGACTTACTGATACTCCTTGAAGGCAGAGTTCTTTCTTTATGTAAGATGTCTTTGGGATCATGATGAAGCTACCACATTTTCCTATATACATAATAAAATACAGAACCAGTGTTCTCAAGCATTAGTTCAGGAACTCTGTTGGTACTATTGTAATATTTGAGCTAGAAAATGCTGAAAATGGTCAACTTTTCTCTAGCTGATAAACAGTTTGTCAGGATGTTTCATGTTTTTCTAATATGAATTAAGGAATTCTCTACAGGATATATGATAAGTGATAACGTGATAAATTTCACATGCACAAAATTGGTAGAAGTTAGTGCTCAGAGGGATTTTTGTGACTTTCTGTGGGACTAGGTATCAGCATCTAAGAGCTGCTGGGAGATGAGGTTCCCTGCTGTACCTACAAATAGCAGGTTTTAGCCTATGGATGACAGAGCCTTTAAATCAGTACACTGAGTTACTCCAGAGGAAATGTCTGTTGATGGCCTATCTGAATTATGTCAGCAAAGCTTTTCTTGTCAGAAGTACTGCCAGACACTCATCAATGGATTGTGACATGGGCCAGTTTCATCCTGGTGTAAAATCTCTCTTCAGACTGTAGAAATGATCCCTGCAGGGCATCTCTCTTTGCAGCAAGGGGAAATTGACCTCTCACCCCACGAACAATTGAGATTTTTAGATTTCTGCAAGCTGCCCCTGTAGTCTTTCACGTTTTGTTGAGACATCAGAGGGAAAATGCTAAGTTTTTTGTTCTTGTTTAATACTTTAATCTGTTTGGAAAATGTGAGTCATCTTGTAGTGGTTAATTGCTACAACAATGAGGTGTTTTCAATTTTTCTGACACCCTGTGGATGGACTATATTCTGGTTTTGGACATGGGGTCAAGAAGCAGAACTACAGACTCTTCACATGGGAGACAGAACAGCATTGATTTCAGAATCTGTTCTCTCTCTCTCCAGGTGCTGAAATGCACGTACCAGTGATCTCCACAAGCTGTTGCAGCTCCCAGTAACAAAGCAAGAAACATTTTTCTCTTTTTAATGAATGGATTATGTTGACCATTGCCTTTTGTTCTTTCTGTTCACATGTATTCTAGGCTCTTCCACAATATCCTAAGACAGGTTAGAAAATGGAGTGAAAAGTAACACTGCAGTTTTTAAAGGAGCAGTTTAGCAAAATTTTGCTAAAATTAAATATTTTTTCAGATGTTTTGTTTTTCTGAGGCACAAATAAGATTGGAGGGGGTTGTAGTGAAATTTATAAATTGAAAATAGAGAGTAAAAGGCTAAAGTATAGTCAGCAAGTGTATAAGTAAGAGCTATTATGAAAAATTATGAAAAACTGATACGAGTGTGTTCCTGTTTCCTAATAATAGGGGAAATAGAAAAGTTTAAATTTTGATACTTTTTATAACTTAGCATTTTATTAATACATTATGTGTGTTTGCCAGAGGCGACCATACATATGTTTTCTTTACTGCCCATGTAGACTGGGGCTTAAATGGAAACAGTATTTGGTTTAATCCTAAAATTTTATCTGATTTTGCAGGTTATTCCCACTGGTCAAAATGGAAGATGCCTTCAAGGACTCTTCTAAAGGCATCTTGCTCATTTGAGTTCTGCTCCTTTCAGACTGGATACATAAACCCCTTTTTTGTCTGGGCACAGCAGGAAACAGGAGATCGTTTCCATGCTTAGTGTCAGGCCTACCAGGCAACATTCACACACACGTGTGTGTAGACACACAATTGTATGCTGTTGTTGCTTTTGTGGATAGGAGGGACTGTTGTCATCTATAGCCCTTGCTGTCACAACCCGAATTTTGCATTTAATGAGTTCCATAACCTGTCTCCCTCCATGCTGCTTTTTATATCTTCATCTCTGATGTACAGAGTGACTCCCCAGACATCACCTAATTCTCCTAATTTCAGACCAGATTATTCAACTTCCACTCCATGCTTCTCATTCTGGTGAATGACTTGAGCAGTGACTTCAGTTGTTTTGGATAAAATAAAAAATAAAAAAATTTTAAAAAAAACAAACCCAAATGGTATTTGACTGTAGTTGGAAGTAGGCTAGTAACCTTAAATTCCTAGTAACCTTAAATTCCTAGTAACCTTAAATAAGATTTAGACTTTACATAAACCAGAGGTACATCTCTTGAAAGTTAGGTGCAATCTGCCTTTTAGTGTCTCCTGCACCATTATGAGTTTCTGTCTATATGAGCAGACAAGTGCCTGCTTCCCAGAGTGGAATCCATCATCCTCAAATTACTTCCAAGTATCTTTTTTGTGTGCTTACTAGAAGCAATTTAATCTGCAGTCTAACAGTGCACTGTCTCTAAAGGAGAATCTTCTGCCAGTAGCCACCCCTCAGCCCCCTTGGTAAAAGGGCTCTTCTGCCTGAATGGTAAGCCAGCTTGACCTACTGACTGTGCAGAAAGTCACTCACTCTCTTTGCTTTCATTTTATTTTTTTTTTCAGATACCCTTTGTTTAAGAGGGTAAGAAGCATAGCACATATGTCTTCCTCAAGATTTCTTTTAGGAAACTGACTATTCCAGATTTCTACTGTTCCTTAACTAAGGGGTTAAGGATTGGAATGTCAACCTTTGAGGGTTCAGTTACACTGCGTTAGGTGAATTTTTGGTCTGAAGAAGTATAGTTACTATTCTGCCACCAGTATGACTAAGAAAGTTCTTCCCCCACTGATTTAACTGCATCAGTCATGCACATGAAAATAAAAGGCTTTCAGAAAGGTTTTCATATTACCTAAATACCACTGTGAGGGGACTCATCTATTCTGTGAATGTGTTGACTAGAATATCTTCTGTTTCCAGTGCACAAATCTTGACAAAGATGCAGAGGTCTTAGTTCAGACACTGAGGAGGTGAGTAAGCTGTGACCTACCTTCTATTACTGGTATCTACAGAATATCATCATTGATACCTTCCTAGCCCTTCCTGCCACTATCTATGAATTCATGCTCTGATAACATGAAGCCATGCAGAACCTTCAATAATGCCCTAAAACCCACAGAGAACGGTTAGAACACATACTGAGAAAGATAAAAGGCTGGTAGCATTTGCTGAAGCAACCTAAAAGGTAGTAAGCCTCAAACTGTAAGTGCTGGGAGTAGCAGCCTAAGATATCTGATTTCTGCAGGTGCTTTTGCATAGGGAAGTACTGGAAGTCTTTGTTCAGATACAGAATCAACTATTCTCAAGATGGTGCCTGGAAAGTGAATAGTCCCAGGTAGAGGGAGACTACACATGCTCAGTGTTCCATATTGTGTTTCTAATGTGTACCCACTGGCTCTTCTTATTCTTTTCATCTTCAGAGGTTAGAAACTGGGAGAGTTTTATGATTAAATAGTTAAGTGGGGTTTTTTAGCTGCATGAGGAAGGAGTTGCTGCTGTGCCTAATCAGCACAGTGAGGTCAGCTCTGCCAGCTGTAGTTGTGGAAGGGATGATAGAAAATCCTTTGGTTCTGCAAACAGACTAAGCTCAATAAATTACTTTTATGAACTCTCACTCTCCCTACAGGTTTCTAACACCTGCATCCTTCCTCTTATGAGGAAGGAGGACTGGTTGTCTAATTGCCTAGAATTAAAAGTGAAGCAAACATTTAGTCATTCTTTCAGATCTTCAGTATCCTTGTGCTACTTTCCATTGCAGAAAGGACCTCAATGTAAGAAAAGGCTGAAGGAAGAGTAATCTAAAGACACTGTTATACAAACAGAAGTCCAACATTTAAAAAAGGAAGAAAAGCTCACTGGTTTTGAAAACAAAGGCATGCAGAGTGCTCTACACAGGAGCCTACGCTTATGTTAGCAGACTGGTAGTGCCAAGGCTTGCAACAGGCTCCATAAAGTGTTATATATACAAGCTCAACTATCACAGTGTAAAAAGCACTGCAGGAGTGCATGGTTTTTCTCCTTCCTGACCTCAGGTTCTATCCTTACTCTTCCTTTTCCAGCCATGTCGTGATCCCTTTCATCTGATCATAGAGGTTTTCATGTCAGAGTCTCCAGCCTGATGCTTTTGCAACAGCCACATGCTGAATGGAGCAGCTACATTTTCAGAGTACTGGCAGTAAAATATGTTTCCTTGATGTTAGAAATACACCTCCTACTTCACAGAAATAAAAGCTGTGGAGTATCACATCTAATGTGCCAGACTATTTTGATTTCAACAGTTTAGAAGTTGAGAACGATTTTGTTTAAAGCAGCCTCAGGCTGAGCCATGCTCAACTGTTCTTTGGGAGTAGGGGGATTTAGGAAAGGGAGATGGAGGAATAAGAAAATGTTTAACACTCAAAGTACTACACAGAACTGGATTTTTAGTTTTTTGTCTAACCTCCACTTCCTTTTTTCCTTTCTGTAAATGTTAAGGGCTGCATCCAGGGCTGTATTCAGAAAAACATATGTAGCAGAGGAAGCATTGCAAGGTTCAAGCAGGACCTTACACTACCCGTCAGGAAGTTTCTTTCCTTCAGTAGGGGATGTCATCTCATGTGACTAAATCTGTTCCAAATGAAAGAACCAGGTCAAAGCAGTAATCTAGACAACTTCAATGTTACAGCTAACACTACTATTTATATAGCTTCTACTGAGAAGGGAATAGTTACTCCCTTACCTGTTTTAATTTTCTTTTGCCCACTGGGCTTCTTTTATGCAGGTGTTCTCATGTCAGCTTCACCAAAAAGCAGAAAACCCGAGGCACTTAGAGGTTTTTTTTCTAGCTCCAGTTGCAATGAGGATCAAGGGTGGGATTGCAGATACTATGTTTTGTTCCTTTTTTAATGTTGGACTTTTATTCTGTTTGTTTCTTTTAGATGTTTGTGGTACTGCCATGTAACGTGAAAAATGCTCAGCTGAGAGAACTGCCCAGAACATAATGTAGTGTTTGATGTTTTCATGTTTTTAATCAAAATAGTGGTGCTGGGTATACTTTCAGATGTAACTAGGAAATGCTTGTGTTTATCTGGCTGATTTTCAAAACGTTGAGATAACATGCACCACCAGTACAGCAGGTTTGCATTCAGCTTTGCAAATCAGGAAGAGCATTGGAAGAGGAAATGATAGGTTAACTACAGACAAGTTGTAAAAAACCTCTGAACAGAAGGTTTACACAAACATTGATTGCACATGGTAAGAGATTGCTGTAACCTGTGGCTATGTGGGGAACTTGTCACCATAAGATGAGAATCTTGCAAACCCATAATGGAATCTGAACTGCAGACGTTTTCATTATGGATAGCTGAGTGATACATAATCCTGACACAGTGACTATTAATCATTTTAGATGTTACCCAAAAACTAAAAGGAAAAAATGTGGCTGGAGCTCCGAGGCACTGTAGTGTCCAGAGAGATTCCAGCAACAGAAATTTTGTATTTACTTTTCTTCATAGTGTCTGAAGGCGTAACACAAAATTCTGTATTTATGTTTGAAAGCAGTCTCAGTTTTAAGTTCAAGCCAGCTGTACCCTGAGGCTGAAACATGGCCATGTTTTGGCAGCAGGGAAGACTGCCATATGTTGTAGTGATAAAAAAATTACACTGATGCCAATCTCTAAAGTCAGTCTTCTAAAAAATATATAAGGGAGCATATTTATGACAATGTAAGTGTTTAGAGAGAGAGAAAAAGAGCTTGACAAGCTTTTATTTAAGGACAATTTTTCTGTCTTTAACAGTAAATGCTGCAAGTCATAATTCACTGTTGTTCTTGAGAGAAGGTGTATATAATACATAAATCCATTGCATCTCCCTGTTACACAGAATTGCATGCTGTCTAGCTCCTAGCTTTCAATTGCCATAGGACAATTCTACTTGTTGAGTAAGTTCTTAGTTATTGACTGGCTTTTAGTGAGCACAAACTGGAAATCGATAAGAAGACCTTTATTTTAGGAGTCATTCAGGCAGGCTTCTAAGTGAGAGCAGGGATGTGGAGACCCTGGACCTAGCTGGCAGCACCATCCTTCTTTAATGTCAATATAGGCCATTGGTTTGTAGCTCTCATGGGTGAATTCCAATGCTTTTAAAATTGACAAATTGTTTCTTTTAGTTCCAGCAGTATGTCAAGGATCTTTGAACACAACTATTTGTATTCTTGATATGCATTTAATAAAATGTGTTGTAGGATATATTCTTAGAGTGCGGTAGCTCCAAACTGCATCTACTGCAACCTTAATGCAGAACAAAATATCCAGTAAAAAATACATATGTCAGTCATAAACCTTCTGTTCCTTACTGCAAACACTGAAGCTGCTGTTTCTGGTTGCTGAAGAAGGACTGTTACTGATCCATAAACCTGACTATCTGAATAGTTTTAAATTCCCTCCATTTACCAATATCCTGAGGTGCATTTTTTAGATTGCTAAGAAGTTGCTGAGAACAGACTATGGATTCTTCAGCTTCTTCTTTCATGTCCATGAAACATAATTGACCATTTATGTCCTTGAGCTTTTGAAAAAAATTATCCAGAGATGCAGAAAATTTGTTTTGAAGTAGAAGTTTTACTACTGGTTAGGTGAATAGTTTCGAGATAAACATTTTCTTGCCCAGCAGTGATGGTAGTCTTCAAACTTGCATTTTTTGACAGTATACAAGCTAGAGCTCTGCATCTCCTGTGCCACCAAGTTCAGCTGGCTTTGAAGTATGGACACTAATTCATTTGCATTCTTTGTATACACACGCTTTTCCATTTCCACTTCTCTTAGCATCCCACAGTACTTTGCATCTGAGAAAAAGCACTGGCTGTTTCTGTAACTTTTTCAGTGAGACAAAGATCTCCTAAGAAGATACTGGTTTTTATGGCCCTTCATCTTATCAACCAAAAGATTTCCTTATATTATCCTGAAATAAACAGTTTAGTTCCAGGACAATTTCTACCATTGCTGTCAAGATACTTAATGCTACTCCTGATCCAGATAATTGCTTCTCAGTCAACTTGAATGGCTCAGCTTTACTAACAAATGGCACGGTCCTATTTTGTAACACATTTTCAGGCACTTCAGAAAGTTCAGTGGTCTGCAATTTTTTAACAGAGGTAAAAGACCCTGATGCAACTAATGCAAATACATTACCTGCTGAACAGCTAGTAGATAGAAGGACATCTATAAAAATATGCATAAGACAACTGTTGCTTCTTCAGACAGTTCTAACTGAATCTTGTACTTTATTGACCAGAACATTAATTTCT
Source organism: Sterrhoptilus dennistouni (assembly GCA_013397095.1). Lineage (NCBI taxonomy): Eukaryota > Metazoa > Chordata > Aves > Passeriformes > Zosteropidae > Sterrhoptilus > Sterrhoptilus dennistouni. The sequence goes on from VWZU01012542.1 coordinate 1,209,287, forward strand.
CCTGCAAATCTATTTGAATGATAGCACTGTGTTGACCAAGAGCTCTCTTATGATACAGTTTTGCATAGATACATGATTTATATTAATAGTACTGGCCAAATGGCTAGCTGTGCCATGAAGTTTTTGTGTATTTTGAACAGAAACCATATATTCTTTCTCAGCTAGAGGGATCTTGGTTTCTTGCAGATCTGTCTGTGCTTCTTTTCAGTTATTTCTCCTTGAATTACAGATCTGTTTCCACTGTTTCCTTGTTTTTATTAATTGTGAATAGTTTAGTGATTGTTTTCACTACTTTTTTCATGGTGCTCATTATCTCATATACTCTATAACTTGTTCTTCCCAAACTGTCAGCTTTCCTTTAAGGGTTACATGAATTTTCAAAGAAAATATAGATTCTGTTTTCTCTTGTGCAGCAGTGAGGTCTCCTTTTAGGTGCTTAATCTCTTCAGTATCTTCCTCAATAACATCTCCTTTTGGCAGCTTCTGGTTGACTTAAGGTTTCATCATGTTCTTTGCTCTGTGAGCAGAGTCCACTGTACTTTGTTTTCCCTTGGGATTTATAGATGTGGGAGAAACTCTGGCTGTTACTGATGTTCTTTGTACTTTGTTCTCTGAGAGTCTTGAAAGATCCACTTAGGATGTCGTGTCTCCTTCCCCAAGAGCAGCAATAACTCTTTCATGGATCAGAATAGATTACTTGGTATTTCCAGCTTCATAAACTCTTTTATCAACTGCCCCAAACTGAAGGTTTTTTACCTCATTCAAGTTTATATTCCCAGTTCTAACAAGCTCTTGCCCATCTGTTTGAGTTACTTTCATATGAATGGTAAAGGAAAAACAGTAGGATCAAATGGAATATGCATTCATGTAAGTAGCTGCAATAGTTCTTTTTGCTTAACCCTTTTCCAAGATTTGGTACACTTCATTTTTGTTGTGTTCAGGTATTTCTTCCAAGCCTTTCACATCTACATGTGTCTTGTGTATGGGATCGTTGAACATCTGCAGTCTTTCTCTAGAGCTGGGAATAGGAGTAAGATAAAAAAGCTCTTAGTTATATATATTTCCAGAATAGAGAAAGTTACCCAAAAAAAAAAAAAATCATTGTCAATCTCTGTGACTTTTTCTAATATTTAATATGATGTATTGCTTGCCAGACTCCTTTCAGTGGTGTCCAGCAACAGGACAAGGAGCAGTGACCATAAACCAAAACACAAGTTCCTCCTCAACATGAGGAAGAACTTTGCATTGAAGGTGGCAGAGCCCTGGAAGAGGCTGCCTAGGGAGGTCATGCGGTATCCCTCGCTGGAGACATTCAAAACCCACTTGGATGCAGTCACGGAAAGGTACTGTAGCTTCAACAGTTTTGTGTTGCACATGAATTAAGTGGTTCTAACAAAGCACTGGCCTTGTGCTTTATGCCTCTATTCTGGAACAAAAATGGGCCTCAGCCTGGTATTGTGCTGCAGAACCACCAAGCTGCTTGACCCTTGACTTGGGGAAGCTTTGCATTACTGCCCAAAACACTCCATATACTACATCTGGTGCACTTTCTGAACTAACTTTCCAGCTGTTGCTGTCTGCTTTGCAGATGAGGAATTGGAGTATTTCTAGATACCTTTCACAAACACCTTACAACAGAACAATTCATCTGTCAGGAGGCTTAACTGAAGGCCCCATGCTGTAAAAGTGTCTTAAGGAATTGTCATCTGAAAAAGACTTGAACTCCTCTGATGTGGCATGTATGTAAAATTTAATATGGAGGTATGTTGAAGATGGAGGCAGAGATTTTTGGGATCTACTGGTTTTATATTAACTTCACAGATCAGAAAACAGAAACTAAACTCCTAAGAAAACCTAGTAGCAAGATGAAAACTGGTCAGAAGTAGAGGTGATCTGTGCAATTCTCAAAATAGTATTTTCTCCTATGTATTAAAGCATGTTCCAGTCTTGCTGGAATTATGAATGGATCACTAATCATTACCTTTATTTTTTTAATTCTCCTGAATGTTCTTCACAACCATGGCATCAGTTAGAGGGTGCGGGAAGAAAACTTCTCACCCCCTCTCAGTTTCCTGAGGGGAGGCTGGAAGAACATCACTGTTTCTGAGCCTCATTGCAGAGCTCCTGTGTCCCTGCAAAGACGGCATGTGCAAAAATACACAATGTATACAGCACTTGTATTTCAGACGGATGTTCCTCATCACTTTTGCAAATAAGATTTTTTAAAAAGTCACATAAACCCCATAACAGAATGGTAAAGCAGCGATGCCGTACTACCCTAGGATGTAGTGCTCTCTGACCCTGCAGAGACCTCATCCTTTCCAGCCGTACCTCCTGTACTAAAATCCTCCTTCCCAAATGCCCCCCCGACAGCCCTCCTGACCCCGCATCCCCGCGGTTATCCCGGCTCGCAGGTGCTCTCCCTGCAAACTCAGCGCTCCTTCAGGGGCTCACTCCGGCAGGCCTTGTCCCTCCAGCCCTGCGGCAGGGCGGTGCTGGCGGCGGGCGGTCTGGCCTCCCGGGGGCTCCGGGGACAGCGGTGCGGCCCGTCCACCGCCCGTCA
>VWZU01012542.1:1212798-1234715 GCA_013397095.1 Sterrhoptilus dennistouni
CTGGCACACCGGGAACCGGGAACCGGCCTGCTTGGCACCAGACACCGCCACAGAATGTGGAAGAAATGGAATTATGGTTTAAATCTTACCACGGGGAAATAATCTGCAGACGTTGATCGTAGCAAATACTGTGGCTGCAGCTTTTAAAGCTCGTCATGTTTTTTTCCTATTTTGTAGGGCTAGAAAACATCTTACAAACGTTTCAAAAGCAAGTTGGGGTTAGTCTTATTTGAGTAAATGTTCATGGCAGCGTTTGTTCAGTCGTGAAAAGATCAGGAGCAGACCCAGAGGCCACAATCCTGTTAACTGTAGCACACAGGGTAAAGGATTACTGTAGCCCTGCCAACTCCTTTTGACTCTGGGGTCTGCCTCCATGAAGCATTTGGCAGGAGCGAGACCACTGAGGCGTGTTCAATTCTTCAGAGTTTTTATCTGGAAACAGTATTTGTTGTTTAAGTAGATCCTACAGAAATCCAGTGATGTGTTGAATAAGTAATACAGTTACCACAGATGCTTAAAAAGCCATCCATATACAGCTACCCAGTCACATATCTTTGTGTTATTCAAGTTTACAGATGATTACAGAGAATTTTTTTCTTTACTCTAAAAGTACTCCAGAAAAACTCCTTTAATCTTTTGTCTGTTTTTCAGACTGTGAATAATTTGACAGCATCTGTAAAGCACTTCACAGTTACTATGTACAAAGTACTACACTAGGTGTGGGTATTCTCAGAAACTGTTGGAGAATAATAAGCTCTTGATTAGTAGGACATTAATGTCTCTTAAGCACAAGATTTTTAATTTTTTTAGGTGCCTGCAGTGTTTATAAAAATATTGTGTTTTACTGTACATACAAGCAACAAAAGGCCCTGTTAATTCCTGTATAGGCATACATAGAGAATATGTGCCTGTGGGCAGCTATTGAATTGGCAGATGAGGAAGGATTGTACTCCTAATATGTCAAGAGGGAACGAAGTTGCCGTGGGGTTTCTTTGAAAATGGTCCAGTTAGATTGGCAGGTATACCTCTCATTCAATTCCAAGTGAGAGAAAATGCTGTTAGGGAAGGGAATTTTAATATGGAAATTGAAGTGTTGTTTATTTAACACTTTGTAGCTCAGCATGAACCACACAGAAAATGAGATTAACTACTGTTTTTACTGTCAGAAAACAATTGGATATTTTAAAAGTAAAGATGACCATGCAGAAATTTAATTTATGGATATATTTTTATGAAAGCAAGCTTGGAAGTGACTGAACAAATGGTGTTGAATCTTGCCTTGGTCAAGAAACATGAGATTCCCATGGAACTTCTAGTGGAGTTGTAGACTTTCTTCAGTCTTGTCTTCTCTTTAAGACAGGCCATGAAAACTGTGTTTAAGATGGCAACTTCTGTTGAAAAGTCTGTGTATTGCTAATCGTGAATTTGACTCCAGATTTGAATTTGAACATACAAAGAAATTTGAGTAGCATCAGGGGAAGTAATTTTGTTTTGGTTTTTTTCCTCTCTTTTTTATTAAGGGGAGTAATAAGAGTAATAACTTTTGATTTTACAGTAAGAAGTATAGTTAGAAGATCAGTAGCAGATGGAAAATTATGCTTGCATGGGTCATTTCTTCAGTGGGGACTTACAAAGTAAATTAAGTGCATTTGAACAGAGAAAATGCTGTGTTCATTAAAAAATGACTTTTTTGTTGTCTATTTTTGCTTCAGAATATCTTTCTTTTGCCTGAAAAGTAAGAAACTGATGATCAGCTTCTACAAAGCAGTAAAAAAGAATGTATTTAATGAGAAATTCATGGCACTGCTGTGGTCTTTTTGATCAATTCTGCTGACTGGAATACGATGAACTTAATGGCCAAGAATGACAGTAATTTAATGCCACACTAGCATGAGGAAGTGATGATTATAAATTCAACTAGAAGTGGGAATTGGATTAAGTGAAAAATGAAATTAATTTAATCACTTGTGTGAGAACAGATGACAGTTATTGGGAAAAACTAGCCAAACAAAAATATCATGCAGTGTAATTATACTTACCTACGGCAACCACACATTTGTCTCATTTAAATTCTTTTCTTGGAAAAAAGAAAGAAGTTATCCTTCATTTTTCTCATCCATTTAAGGCTTTTAAATTGTACTTGCCAGAGTGTTCTCTGCTCTTAGGACTTCAATGACTCTGATTGCCCTGATTGCAGGAAGTGGAGGGAATCTTGTGTTTGAATTTTTGTATCTCTCTTCTTTGGAGGTAGAGGAACAAACTTTCAACCAAAAGGCTAAAAATTACAACATTTTCCTAGGAAATTACTGAATTTTTAAGAACCTAATTATTTATTTATTATTTATTCCCCACACAAAACACCCCAAAACTACCATCGTACTACTAACTGGTGGAAGCAGTATATCCCCTCAAATTTCTTGAATTGTCTGATGCTTTTACTTAGTAATGAAAGACAGGATCCTTGACATAGTGATTTCTAAACCCTCACTTCTTTGTGTTCTGATTTAGATGGCTTTTTGACTGCTTATGAAATAAAAATGAGGTCTGCTGCTCTGGCATTCTATGTGCAGACTATATTGCATGACTGTGTGCTTGTAGATGGGATGCTTTTATTTCCAAGAGATTTTTTTGAATTTTACTATCAAATTCTGATTGCTGAAAATAAGTAAAGAATAGAAACCTGTCACAGGGTCCTGTAATTGTTTTAATTAATGATTTTTTTTAAAAAAATTGTCTCTTGTGGGGGTTTTAACCCCTGACTGAATTCTGGGCTTTGAACAGTTAGAACCTTCAAATTGAGAAGAAACATACTTAGGAGACCATTTTTCAAGGGACATTCCTGCTAAGCCTGAAGAAAATTCAGGGACTAGAGACCACTCTGGGAGGTAGTTTCAAGTGATGAAAATGAGGCAATTATGTTGGAGTTTGACAGTTTAAACTGGGAGACTGGGAAAGCTTTGAAACTCCTGGTTCTGGGTGTTCCCATGTGGACCAGCCACCCTGAATCTGCCTGACCTTTATAGAAAGGGAAATGTCTAATGTAGGCCAGAAAGGAGCTGCAGTTGGTTCTGGGTAGGTGCTACTCTGTGTTCTAGATTGCAGAAAAAGGTTTCTTCAAGATTTATCAGATGTGTGTTTTAATTGCACTTTTAACTATGGAAGATTTTTGACTAAGCTAAGATCCAACACTGAAGTCTGTTGCCAGGCTTGCTGGCAGTGGACCTGCAGTGTTCATCTCCTTTCTGGGGCAAGAGTTTTGCACAGATGAGGTACCTGAATTAAGAAACTTTTTGTGCTCCTTGCTGTTAGTGGCAGTGAAGTCACTCAGGGCAGATAGCTTGTGGGAACTGGGGCAGTACCAAAGGGTCTTTATGCACCCACATACACTGCAAGAACTTTGAAATCCAGTTCTCCTTGAAACAAGAAAGCTGCTGCTTCAGAAAGTGACATTCCAGTAGTGAATGCTGTGCAGATTCCAGTCACACTCATGCTGGTTGGAAGCTACTGGCCTTGATATTGACAGTTGGATATTTCCCTGTGATGAGAAAGCAATGAAATATGTAAACAATTATGAGTAAAATAAATCAGAGGCTTCAGAACATCAATAATACTTGAGAATACATGATTTTTTTTTTTCTTTAAGTTAGGTGACTACTCTCAACAGTTATGTTAGTTAAGAATTTGTTCTGCCAAAATTTCCATAGCAATATGCTGTGGCAGTTTAGAAGAGCTTTAATTGTAGGGAATGAGCTCTGTAGGGGGATAAATATTGTAAATATTTTGATTTGTCAGTACGTGAAGGTTAAGGTTGTTCTGAAGAGTGTCTTTTTCTACAACCATCTGTCTTTGTTTTTCCTGACAGGGATGATACATATGGTGGTGATATGGTGGTATAGATCTTGTAATGTTGGAGCCTAATTTACTTTTGCGTTGTTCCTGAATGCTGTGATTGTTTAGGATAGATCTTAAGATCATGGATTTTCCCCCTCAGTAGTCTAAACTCTTCAATTTTTTTAATGCCTTACGCCTCCATAATAGTCTTTCTTTCTAGTCTTCAGTAAGAAAACAACTGGACAAAAATTCTCAGCATCACTAGTTTGGATTAAAGGGGGGTTTTGTATTGAAGGTATCATATCTCAGAGTTACTGAGGTCCATTTCTGCACTGCTGATAAGGCTTGATTTTTGTCCTGTATGTTCTGTTGGGTTTTTTTAAGTGATTGCTTAAGTGAAAACAGCATTGCTTAGATTAATAACAAATTTTGAAGAAGATGTGAGCAAGCTTATGGCCTTATTATGTCTGAAACATTTTCCATCAGGTTTCACTTCAGGTCGAATAAAGTAAAAGGGCTACTGCCCTTTGTAAGCTAAACTGTGCCTCTACCTGGCCTATCAAGACAAAACAGATAAAAACCTGTGGTTTAAGAAATGTCATCAGGATCTGTGGAATGTGTATTTTTCAGATTTGTGTTTGAAATTTTCTAAAATTGGTCTTGATGTCTTTTTCCTTAACAGCTGCATTTATAAGACAGTGTCTTTAATAATAGTTTTTTCCTAACCTAATACAGATTTTAAAAATATGTATTTAAAGCAATAAGAAGAAGGTTCTCCCTTTGAGGGGATACATCTTCTGTGGTTTTTGCCTTTTCTCTGTTAGTTTTGAAAGCTCCCTTACAGTCAGTGACCTATATTTTAGTTGCATAAAACAACAACAGAAAAAGAAAGAACTTGAGGTGATGTTTTCAGAACAGAACCGGGACTTTGACTTTAGTGAACTGTGGAGATCAAAACAGAAGTCTTAAGAACAAGGCTGAACTGAAGTTCTGCCTTCTTGTGGGTATAAAAGTACCTGTTTTGTGAGTTTGGTGTATTCCTTAGCTGAACTTCATTTTTTTCATTTTTCTTTTTCTATTTCTGTTGAAAACTCGGACAGACAAACAGGAAGGGAGCAGCAGAACCCCTTTCAGTCAAAGCCTTAGTGCATCAGCACTGCAAAGTGCACTGGAAAGTCTGCCATGCCCCTGCTGCGCTGGCCTTCCCATCCTCGGTGAGGTTACTTTAAAGTACACTGGGGATTTCTTGTGGTCTGTGGTGACTTTCGCATATAATGCTGTATTCACTTGTAGGGAAAGTGTGTAGGAAATGGAATGATGGCAATGCAAGTGAAGACTTGTCCATTTCCATTTCGTATATATGGCTCTATCCTCCAAACACACTCACAGAATTGCAGAAACTTAGGTGTTGCTGAAATGTTAACAGAAGAACTAGATATGTTTTGCTTGCTTACTTAGGAGGTTAACTATGAATGCAGGTGAAACAGAAGTAGGGATTCAGCATTAGAGAGCAATTAAAACACCAAAATGTTTTGGTAGCTAGGGCTGGCTACCTAATACAGGAGGAAACTCTCCTCAACACATGTGACTCAAGTATATATTCAGTTTGAATTATGCCTCTTCTCTTCTCTTCTCTTCTCTTCTCTTCTCTTCTCTTCTCTTCTCTTCTCTTCTCTTCTCTTTTCTTCTCTTCTACTCTCTTCTCTTCTCTTCTCTTCTCTTCTCTTCTCTTCTCTTCTCTTCTCTTCTCTTCTCTTCTCTTCTCTTCTCTTCTCTTCTCTTCTCTTCTCTTCTCTTCTCTTCTCTTCTCTTCTCTTCTCTTCTCTTCTCTTCTCTTCTCTTCTCTTCTCTTCTCTTCTCTTCTCTTCTCTTCTCTTCTCTTCTCTTCTCTTCTCTTCTCTTCTCTTCTCTTCTCTTCTCTTCTCTTCTCTTCTCTTCTCTTCTCTTCTCTTCTCTTCTCTTCTCTTCTCTTCTCTTCTCTTCTCTTCTCTTCTCTTCTCTTCTCTTCTCTTCTCTTCTCTTCTCTTCTCTTCTCTTCTCTTCTCTTCTCTTCTCTTCTCTTCTCTTCTCTTCTCTTCTCTTCTCTTCTCTTCTCTTCTCTTCTCTTCTCTTCTCTTCTCTTCTCTTCTCTTCTCTTCTCTTCTCTTCTCTTCTCTTCTCTTCTCTTCTCTTCTCTTCTCTTCTCTTCTCTTCTCTTCTCTTCTCTTCTCTTCTCTTCTCTTCTCTTCTCTTCTCTTCTCTTCTCTTCTCTTCTCTTCTCTTCTCTTCCCTGTTTTTTTCTTTTATTAGATTTGTTCGATTTCTTTAAGACCTTTTGATCAGGTGCATCATGCATAATGGCATCAGATTCCATGCTTCACATCTTTGGATGTAAATGACAGGAGATGAGAACAAGTCATACACAGAATTAGTGGAGTTTCTATTCCTTGCAGCTGTTCACATTTCCCCAGGATTCCCAATCTACCGTAGTGCAACTCTACCTTAAAGGCTGGAAAGCTGCAGGCTGTTTGAATTCACTGTCTTTGCTAATTAAAACTAACTCTTGCACTATGGACTTGCATTGATTTTTAGTGGTGTTGCTGGGTAGGTGAAGAGAATTAAGGCTCTAGTAGCAGAACCTTGTCAGTTGCAATTTGTAGCAGTTTAAGACATAACTACCTCCAGCTTTCCACCTCCCTCTGCAGAGCTGGAGGAGTAGAACAAGTGCATGTTGTCTGGTTGTAGGCTCTGTTGTGGGATGTCAGTATGGGTTTGTACCATGACGCCAATGGCAACAGAAGTGTCACCTGTGCTCTGGGGCAATAGTATGTGGCACAGCATGGGGCATACAGGGGAAGGGGAGTCAAAGCATCTTCGGTGTCATAGGTTGATTCTGTGAATTACACATTATGTTTCTACATTTTGTCCTGTCACTGGCTTGTGTACTTTGAATGTTGAAAATTCAACAAGGAGTTGAATTTTCGTAGGCTGGGTCTTTAGTTCCTTATATATTTATTCTTTGGCCCAGAGGAGATGACTGCGTGATCACCAAGTAGCCCATAGCACACGAGATCAAGTCCTGAACACCTATAAGGGAAAAAAAAAACAAGTGGTAATAGTTTTAGAGGGATCTAAAGATACAAGAGAAAAGGGTGAGGTTTTGTTGTTTGTTTGGGGTTTTCAGACTTTGTTGTTGTTATTTTTTTGTTTTGGTTGGTTTTTTTTCTGAGTCAGTTGGTTTAGTCTGTGGGAGGAAAGAAAAAAGTGCAAACAGAACTGTTTCTTTTGCTTAAACCTGAGGAAAGCATGTAAGTCTACACTCTTGTCCATTCTTTTTCTAATTCAACATCTGCTCCTAATTAAAGACTAGATATTAAAAATTATTTAATATCTAAATTTTAGGTATTTTTCCTTGAAACAGGAGCTTTTCTCAAAGAAAAGTTGTGTCTTCAGACTAAGGAGGGCTAGGGAATGATTGAAGAAAATCTTGAGCTGTAAATTCAGAACCTTCTATTTGAAGGGAAAAAAACCCCAACCTCTATCTATGGTCAACTAAGGTTATTTTCCATCTGTTTATCTCTGTTACACACGTTTGAAAACTGTCAGAAGAACCAGACTTTATCAGAAAATTCCATCTAATGGGTTTATGACACCTTATGCATCTTGTTTTGACACAAGATGTTCTGCGGCTGTACTGGCTTGAGGTACTTCTGATCCCTCTGCCCTCCTGCTGCAGCATGTTGCTCATATGCTTTGCTGGCATCACCATTTGTGGAGGGGTACTGGGGATTGGATCACCAGCATGTCTCTTAGAGCTTTAAGAAAAAATAAAAAACCTCCGCCTAAAAATTAAAGAGCAGCCCCACAGAAGTCTCTCTTAGACTCTTAAACCAGGTCAGGCAAAAGAAGGAAGTATAGAAGCCAGCAGTGCTGCTGAACTTGTACCCATTCTATCTTGAAAGAAGAGAAAGTTGCTTTGACCTGTGATGAATATATGCAGACTAGAGAAAGGCATGTGGACTGTAAGCGCTTAGTTTGCTTTCATATAGTTGGGGGTAAAAGGTGTTAAAACAGTGGGTTTATTTAGCCATTTCTGGCACTGATTTGTAGTAAGCAAATGTTTACACTGCAGCTTGCCATAAATAAACAGAAGCCTGTTTGGAAACCCTGACCAGCTTTTGTGTAGGAGAGAGCAGTCATAACAAACTGGTTCTGTGAGAAACTGAAAACAAATAAAAGATGGGCTGTTATTCATGGTTTGCAAAGGCAGAAGAGACTGTGAACAAAAGCAGCAAGTAATTTTCAAATACCGAAAAGCATTGTTTGTGAACCTGGGATAAATTTCAGTAACATTTCAGGTTCTCCTGTTTTCAGTCTTTAGAAAATCTAAAGAAAAGAAGGGCAAATTATTTTAACCAACTCCAGCCTCAGGAAAGGGTGAAAATCTTCAGCTGCATTCAATGCTGCTGTGAGTCTTTTCATATCTCCCCAAGATATTTTCATCCAAGAACATTTGCTACCTGTTTCTGAGTGTTAGCAATCTTGCAGTCGCTTAAAATGCTGTAATTAGCTAAAGAAAAGAATTCTTTAAAAAAATCCCGTAACAATACTACAAGGAAAGCTCTTCTTTTAGTAGTTAATGAGATTATTACCTACTAGAGGGAAGTTGTTTTCCTTATTATTTTGTGTTCTTGGGATTTTTTGAGTCTAACCATTATTATGGAATAGAGTGATTGGTAGGCAATAGAGCATTTCCAGTTGTGTAGCTGAAGGATCGATTTATAGGGTTTTTTTAAAGTAGTTGTTAAATGATACCAAACCTCCAAATCAATACTCCATTTTTATTTTATACTGACACATAGTTTTTGTGATTGAGTAATGTCCGAGTATCTTAGTGGCTGATAACTCATATTGACTTTTTTGCAACTTTTTTTGTGGTTTTCATGCAACCACAGCAATATACCAAAGAATCTCTAGCTTTAAAAGATAGACTAGACTCAGACTAGAAATGGAGCTGATGAAATGGTAATAAAAATCATGGCTAAGGCTGATCTTTTTTCTTAGTTATTCCATGTGTGGAGTGGAAATGTGTCTTCAGCAATCTTAGGGTCTTCACAGAGAATATCTTGGTTGTAGGGTTCCACTGGAACCAAGTAGGCAGGAAATTGTATTAATAGCTCAAATGTCTGTGACCGTGATGGTAGAAAAAAGAAATATGTTACACAGAAGAGATTAAACTTTCCACATAAACTACCATTAGGGCATACAAAATGACTGTGCTGTGTGGAGATACCCACTTAGCTCTGAACAAATCAGCAAAACATGTGGGAAAACTGTTTGTGGTGTAGTATTTTGTGTGAGTAAAGTGTTGAGAAATTACTTGTATGTCTGCAGGTCTTTGAATTGGGCTATGTTGAATTCAAGTGAGGTGGTGATCCCTTGGGAACTGCAGGTCAGTAAATTCCAGTCCAGATTCAGAAATTTTATTCTCTCTCTCTGTGAGAAATAGACTTCAAAAACCAGACTTACATGGTAGTATGTTGGGGAAACTTGAGTCCTAATAGTATTGCTGCATCAGATTTTGATTCATCTTTGAGAATGTTTGTATTGCCAGTAGCACTAACTAAAGGAATTTCATGAATAGCTATTAGCTCTAGCTAGTGTGCAGATTGTGCCCTTTCTCTTGTGAAAATGGGTGGCAAGAGCCCTTATTTGGTTATCTTGAAATTGATATAAATACAGAGGTAAAAACTTGCATTTGTTTTTCAAATATAACCAAGAGTTAGCCTGAGAGCAAGCTAGTGGTGATGCAAGAGCTTCCATATGTTCAGTGACTTGCAACACTGTCAAATCTACAAGTTCAAGTGCTTGCAAGGTGGGGAGAGATCTTTCAGACTTTATTTATTTATTGATCTATTTAATTATTTATTGGACAACAATTGTCTCCTGATTAGATGGGAGTGACTGTTTGAGTAACTAAGGTAAATGGATAAACCTGGCTGAAGTAGTCTTACAGTTCTTGGCTGCATTAGGCATCTTACTGTCCAAAGATGGAAAAGAAGCAGTGAATGTGTGCTTAGAGTGCTGGATCATGTACAATACAATGGCTCAGTTCCTTGGCAAGGTGAGGAGCAGTCTGTCCCCTGCAAATTCTGATTCAAATCCAGCCTCTTGTGTGTGCCATTTGGTAAAGGGAAATCAAACAGAATTTAATTATCCTCTTAGCCCTTGGATATATCTGCAGTATCCTTGGGCTGGGCCATTGGAGGGGATGAGTGGGTGCCTCAGGCAATCTTTGTGCCAGTCAGCAGTTTTTGGGCCAGCGTCTCTCTGTTCCCAGCTTGACGCTGATGGGTAGCTTTTACTTGTTATATCATTGAATGGCTTTTAATCTCAGCATTGTCATTCTCAAGCATTCAAAGGCTAAAAGTCAGTTCCCAGACATCAGTAATCACATTAATTCAGACATTGCCCAGTAGGAGTCATAAGACTGGTGTTAGATTATATTTTCAAGCTTCTCTCAGTAATCTTCAACCTTATAAACTTTATTCTTTTCTTGAGGTGAGAGCTTCAGGTACAGTTTATTCCAGGAGATACATTTGGTGACAGGGTAGGAAACCACCATGACTGGTTGATTTTGGCTATTTTGTACCTTAAAATGTGTTTATTTTCTGATCGTGTCTTACCTGTGATTGCAACAAAACTATTCTGTAGTGTTAAAGCCTGAGTTAGCTGTCTAGTTTTGATTTAGAAATTCAGTTGATTTTAGGGAACCTGCTGTCCTATTGATTGAGGTGTACTAACAGTAATGTATTTAAATTTTATTATTTGCTATGGTCCAATGTAAAAGCAACCTAGACGGCTTCCATGTGGAGGCTGGGAATCTAAACTAATGAAAAAGTAGCTGGAGTAAAAGTAATGTGGAAGTGTTCTGATACAGCATATAAGTCAGAATAATATAGTATTAAATACAGTAATTATTACAATATAGTATAAAATACAGTAATTCAGATTTCTCCAGAGCAAGTTAACATTTCGAAATTTTGCAAAGTGTCTAGTATAAAATAATATTGTTTTGTTGGACATGGACAGTTTAATTTTATCACTATTCTGTTGTGGAGTTGGTTGTCCCTTTTATGTCAGCTAATGTTGCTTTTGCTTGTTTAAAAGTTCATAGCAGCTGGAATCAAATGCTTTACTCCCAAACAAGAATGATTATTAAGAAGTTAATCTCTGATCCTGCTGGTACCAGCAATATTTAATGTCTTTTAAATAATTAAAAATGCTAATGTGAGATCTTGGAGATAGATAAAGTGCATAGTTAAAGCAATTAATAACATAAGATCTAGTCAAATGAATTGTTTGATGAAAGTTCTCTTCCACTCCCAAAAAATCCCAAACCAGCCAACACTGAAGTGAACCCCGCCCCCCCCCCCCCCACCAACCTATGTAATACAAGCTTGATAGCTCTGTGCTCTACTAAAAAGATTGTGGATCTTTCAATTTTAGTTAGAGCTTTGATTTCTTCGAGTACTTCAATAATATTTTTAGGATTTAAGAGACTGTTTTGGCCTTACATGTGTCCATAAAGAAGAGATTTGAAGGAAGAAATGTCTTCAGGTCTCTCTTGCAGAGTTTTGTTGCTACCATATCCAGGAAAATCTTCATTGCTTTCTGGGATATGGTAGTAACAATAATAGGCCACTGTTGTCTCTTAGGTAATTCATAGTTTCCTTTCATTTTGATTTTCCTTTCTACATGGCAGTGTAGGAGTGATAGAGATGTCCGCTGTGGTCTCTAGAAGCAGTGACTTTCCCAGACATCATAGTTAGCAGAATTATCTTTCAAGAAGGCTTCTTAGTGTGATTCAATTCTGATGTATTCTAATTTGTTGCCTTAACTTTTGATTATCAGAAGCATTACATTTTAAAGCAAAAATTTTAGTAATTGTTGGAAATTTATTCAAGGTGCTTTAAATTGCTTGGATTTCTTTTGGTTGATGACCGTCTGTTGGAAAACTTTGAAAATACCCTCACTGAAACTTAGTTAAAGAAAATAAATTCTTTTGCTCTTTGTCAGGAGTCATTCAGGATTCAACTTACTCTCTGGAACAGGAATGTCTAGTTCTACTTGGGATACTGATCCAGAAGGATCCTGCATGTCCTAGGTCATCTTTCTCATCTCCCCAGGAAGATGACTTAGATACTCTACAGGGTCTGAAATGACAGTAAATTTCTGTACATTATCAACTGAATTTAAGTCTTGATTCAGTTTAATTGGATTTTTTTTAAGTGCATGCATGTATTGCTTACAAAGTATTATTTTTTGTTTATCAAGTGAAATAATCATCAAACTTCGTATGAATGGTAGTTGCACTTGCATTGATACCAAGTTTTCCTATCCTAAAAAAAGAAAAAAAAAGAAAAAACTACTTTCTTATGACAAAAAAAGTGTTTAGTGCTACAGTACATTTGGTTTGGATTGGTATTATTTCTAGACAGGAGTTAAAAGGATTCCTAGGCAGTTCCAATAAATGGAAAAGACTGAAACTCATAAATGTGCCCTACTGGGAGACCTAACAGAGATGCAGAGGCATGTGTATTCGCGATGGTTTTGATAGAATTTCCCCCTTTTGCCCCTTCTGTTCCCTTTTATGAGATAAAACGTCTTCAAGGAAATTGGAATGTGGAATAAGCAGGTCATATGGGACTAATATGCTCTTGCATGCATTCAGTACATTCATAGTCTTCTCAGCTGTATCACTGGGAATCACACACAGCACACAATTTCAGGTTGGAAAGGACCTCTTGCCATAACTTAGTCAAAGACCCCTGTTTTAGCCAGGTCAGCTAGATCAGATTGTCCAGGATGGTGTCCAGGGGTGTTTTGATTATCTCTAAGAATGAAGACTCCTCAAGCTCTCTGGGCAATCTGTTCTGATGTTTAACAATTCCTCACAGCAAACAGCTTTTTCTAGTGTTCAACAGGAATTCCATGTCTGTTGTTTTATGCCCATTAAATTTTAGAAGAAACAGTCTTTTAACCTGAAATATAAGTAGCTATTTGTAGCACTTAGTAGTTTTTAACAAGTTAATTGGACAAAAGTATTTAAAGGGAAGAACAAGATGTCAGTTTAACTGATAGAAAAAATCAAAAAGTATACAAGTTTTAAATTCTTCACTTTTGCAAGTAAGCACCTAACTGTAGCCTTATGCTGTCTTTCGTAGGTGCCCTTGGGAATTCAAACAGCAGCTTGTTTCCAAAAAAAAAAAAAAAAATTTATTTTTCTTTTGATATTTAGCTTCTGGTTTGTTTGGGTTTTTTTGTTTGGTATTTGTTTGTTTGTTTGGGGGTTTTTGTTTTGTTTTTAATGGTTTTGGTTTGGTTTGGTTTGGTTTTTTTGTTTATTTAAATAATCTGAAAAGTATTGATGCAAGGTTTGCCTAAAAATGGATCTGAGTCTGTCTTTAAATCTGTGTGTACCCAAAGGGTTTAAAGTATGAATTCTTGGGTTGTCTCTGAAAAGTAGAGAATAGAGCACATTCACATCTGATGTTTCCAAGAAAGAACTTATATTTTTCTCTATTAACCTGTTTGATAGAACTTAATTAGAGTGATATTTTACTTTAGTAGAAAGTATTTCCTTAAACTGAATTTCTCAAGACATGTTGTCAAAGTTATGACTCACACTGCAAATATATCATATGCATCTTCACTGTGAGTTTTTTTAGACTGTATTTCCTGTCACCTCCCCTCCCTACCTGGTATGTCCCTTCTGCTCTGAGAGGAATTTTTATTTGTTATATTGACACTGCTCCTTGCAGATTTTTGTCTATGGGTGCAAAAAACCTGTCTGACATCTTCAGTGCCACTTTGCCTATCTCAGACCAGGCTTATCTGTGTATTTGTCTAGCTAGGCTCATTAAAGTTATAGAGGTAGCAGTGACTGTGTAAACATGTTGCTGGTGGTGAGCATAAGAAATCATGGTCTTACAGTAAAAAAATACGTCCATGATGGAAACTCTATTTTTCCTAAAATATAAGTGGGGTGGGGTTTTTTTGTGGTTTTGTTTTTTTTGGTGTTTTTTTTTTTTTTTNAAATAATCTGCAGAAGCAATGTAAAACAGGGTGCAGAGCTAGAACCAGACATGACTATGCAGGCTTCACTGCTTATGGCTTTTTTGATTGCAGTGTGTAATAGAACTTGGAGATGGGCAACCTTCTCCACTCTCTCCCATTGCTTCTCACCCACGAACGGAATTTGTCTGTAAGTCTTATTTATTCTGGTTGTCTAATTAGTTTTGATTTTGTCTTTCAATCTAGACTTCTTTAATGTTTAAATCAAACGTCTTTTCAGTAAAGAAGTGTTTCAATTGATTTGAGTTTGTTGTAAGGAAAACATCTAAATTAGATGGACTTACTTCAGAGCTCTAGCTAACCTCAGGTCTTGTCACTCCTGCTTAAACTTCTAAGTCAATTATGAAAAGCTACATGTAGAAATTCCTTTTATACTTGAAGCACCTTAAAGCTAAACAGTAATACAGGCATCCCTGTCATACAAGAGTTTATGCTGGAATGGCATTAGCCAGGCTTTTAGAAGTTTTGATGCAATTTAAGTGTAGAAAAAGTCCCTAAGGGAGTTCAAACATTCACTTTTTAAAAAGTGATGGAATTAGTAATACCTGTGTCTTTTCTTGTAGTAAACTAATTGTAGGGAGCTTCAGTTTTGGTATTGGAGATCATAGCTTTTTGCTTTTTTTAACGTTCTTAGTTTCGTGAGCATGCAGCCCTTTGACACTTTTTCAAAAGTAAACTAAAAAAGATCTTGAAAAGCTATAACAACTGAATGAAAGAGCAGCCTGATTGGAATCATTAGCACTAAGATCAAGTAAACTATCAGGAATTATTCACTATAATCTATTACTGTCAGCAGAAAGTGAAAGCAAATGTTCTACACCTGTTTTGCCATTAAAAAAGGTGGAAAACTTGGTGATCTTGATTTCTAGTCTAAAATCTAGATGGAATGGACTTTAAAAAGCATTTATTCTTTTAATTGCTTTCTTCTTAATGTGATAGTTTTGTCACACATGCATTTTAGCCCAGGATCTTCCCTGCCCTTGTATCTTTGTCTTTCTTATGTGTGCTTTCCAGGTCTGCTCTCCTGAGCATCCAGTCTTCTTGTCCAGCAATTAGAAACATTCCTTAGTGACCTCTGGCTTCTCTTCCTATGATTGCACTGTAGAAAAATTCATGCTTTCTCATTTATTTTCCCAGCTACTCATCTGATTTTAGTATTGTGTGCTATTCCACTGTTTCCCCTTCCCCTTTGCAAAAGAGGAAACACAGAAAATAATTGTAGCTGGTCTTCATCACCAGCTTCTTCCATGTTGTTTTGTTTCCTCTTCCTACTTCTTTCCCACTTGACATCTCCCTCTTGGCCTGATCAAAATGTGTTTCATCATGAGGATGAATGACACACTGCCCAATCTGCTTGAAGCTGTCAGAAATCTTGTGATACCTGTTTCTCTTAACAGAAAGGTCTTTGCAAATGTCTTTGTTCTCTTACATTGCAGAGTAGAGGAATAGTCCATAAACCAATTATGTGTCTAGTTCTGGGTTCCTCAACACAAGGAATGGTGACTTGTTAGAAAGTCCAGGGAAGAATCATAAAGATGCTCAGAGGGCTGGAGCATCTTTCCTGCAGAGACAGGCTGAGACAATTGGAATTGTTCAGCCTGGAGAGCAACTTGGAGCCTGGCCTCACAGGGGCCTTAGAGTAAGGGGCCTTATGAAGAGAAGAGAGACTGACTTACATGGGCAGGGAATGATGGGACAAGGGGAATGGTTTTATAGGGTTTGGGTTAGAGGCCAAGGAGCAATTCTTTATCCAGAGGTCAGAGAGGTACTGGAGCAGGTTGCTCAGAGAAACTGTAGATGCTTCATTCCTGAAAATGTTCAAGGCCAGGTTGAATGGGACTTGGAGCAACCTGGTCTAGTGGACCCTGCCCATGGGAGGGAGGTTTGGAACTAGATAATCTTTAAGGGCTCTTCTAACCCAAGCCATTCTGTGATTCTTTGATTCTATACAGGATAAAATTGATAGGGATTTTAATGATCTGTTACTCTATGACTTGAGTATTTTTTCAAAATAGAAACTGGAGTTCAGTAACCTGTTGCAGTGTTTTCATGTTTATAGAACTGCTGTGTAGTTGTACTTTTATGTACAGACTTTTTTTTTCCCCCCTCTGATTCCTGGCATTGAAAGCACCCCCTGGACACAGAGCAAGAATTTTACGTTATTCTAATTATACTGTAAGGAGGGAGGAACCCACTCTGAAATACTGTCCTGGAGGTACAAGTTATATTGAGGTATATCTCTGCCACCCTGTGGCTACTGAAGGCCATTCTTAGAAGGTACATGTTTACATAACTGCTGGTAGTCACAGCCTTTTACTTTTAACTCCATGAACGCTATTTTACAGAGGGCTGTTGCAGGTCCCATAGAGATGTATAAACTCTCTGTGATTTTATTGAAATATATAAATACTTGCTCACTGGAAATGCCATGTAGACACATAATTGATCACCTCAGTTATGCAAGACCATACACCATTGAGAAATCGCACTTTTCTTAGTATTTTTATGTGGGGTTTTTTATGTCTTGGCCATAGATATGAAAAGTTCCTGTGGCCCAATTGCCAAGATTGTAGACTACAGTACTGTATATTCTTATCTGGTGAAAATAGTCTATATGCAGATTTCAAATAGTCTCAAAAACATGTTTATGTTTTTTTGACTCTTAATACTCTAGAAAAGAATAATAGTTGTGTTCAATAAAAGCACCTTAATGGTTGTGAAAGTTAAAAATCCAAGGCCTATGAGGCCCTGGTGAACTTGACATCATTTCTGACCACACCTCACTATTGTGTGTCCCTTTCCATGTTTGTTTCTAGAGTTATCAGGAGAAATAATTATGGTATTTCTACTTAAATTTCTGCTTCATTCTATTATAAAACATTCTGACCAGATTTAGAGAAACCTTCCACATTTGTGGACCTATTAAAGCAGATCCAGAGGAGGCCACCGAGATGATCAGAAGGATGGATGGAGCACCTTTGCTACGAAGACAGGCTGAGAGCTGGGGCTGTTCAGCAATGAGAAGACAAAGCTCCAGGGAGACCTTCTAGCAGCCTTCCAATACCTAAATGGGGCTTGTAAGAAGGTGGGAGAGAAGCTTCTTGCAAGAGTATGTAGTGACAGGACAAGGTACAAGGGGCAAAAGGTTTTAAACTGCAAGAGAGCAGGTTTAGTTCAGATGTTAAGAAGAAATTCTTTACTCAGAGGGTGGTGAAGCACTGGAATTGATTGCCCAGAGAAGTTCTTGTTGCCCCATGCCTGGAACTGTTCAGCGCCAGTTTGGATGGGTCTCTGAGCAAACTGGTCTAGTGAGTGGCATCCCTGTCCCTGGCAGGTGGTTGGGACTTAATGATTTTTAAGGGCTCTTCCAACTTAAACCATTCTATGATTCGCCAACAAAAAAAACCCCAAAAAACAAAAACAACAACAACAAAAAGTTTAGACTTGAAGAACAGAGTATTGGTTTTTTTTAATCCAACGAAAATGCAAATGAAATTCCAAAATAATATGCAGTTACAAACTACTGAAGTTGCCCTGCCTTTCATTTTGTTTTAATAAGGTCTACAGGAAAAATCTTGAAAGCATAGTTTTGCAGAGCAACAAAGATTTTGGTTTATGCCAGAAGCAGAATGCCTTAAAACTGGCCAGAGACATTTTGACTTGTCCCTTTTAACAACCATGAACTCAATGTATGGATTAGATACTTCATTTTGAGAGTGCTTTGCATATTTGTTGCCCAACTTTCAGACAGATAAGAAATAAGTTCATAGAAAAATAGAATAGTTTGGGTTGGAAGAGACCCTTGAAGTTGTCTAGTCCAGTCCCCTGCCATGATCAAGATCAAGTTGTAATGTTCTTCTCCCAAGCATGATAAATGAATCTGCCGTAAGTTATGTCCTGCTCCTTTTAGCAGGTGAGTAATTAGTATCGTAGCTTCAATGACAGCAACAGTGAGTGCTCTGAAAAGCTAAGATGATAGGGCACAGAGATGGTTGTTATACTACAGTTGTATAAAACTGTTATCTTTTTTCAAAAGAAATATGTGAAACTGTGTGCACACATCCTGGAAGCAAACCTAGTCTTCAACATCATCAAACTCGGTCTGTGTAGTTTCCAGTTGAGTTACATGGTTTTCTATGGTTTTATCGCTGGAATGCAACAACCTCTTTCTCAGGTGGTTGTTTAGGTAAAATATGCCTTATGTTACACAGATGACCATGAATCTGGCTTTTCATTTATCTGAATGCGTATTCATAAAAAATCTTCCAAATGCTGATATATTGAGATATATAGAAGACATAACACCACACAGAAGATATAAAGACATAAAGATGTTGTTCTACTCATACAGCCTTTAACCCTGTGGTTTCATTTTATATTTTTGTGTTTAGGATCTTAATTATTCTGTGAAGTCAGATGGTAATTTAGTAGTAATAGAAAATAAACCTCATTATTCTAATTTACTATACCTGATGGCCTGAAGATAGCAGTGACCTTTCCAGTCTCACAAGAAAATAGGTCGTAATTAATCAGGAGTGTAACAGTTTGAATTTTTTGTGGTTTTATTTTATATTTATTTTGCTGAATTTTTTCTTGATGTGTTTTGACTGACTTGTTTTCCAAAAAAATTTCAAGTTTTCAATTCTTTTATTCTCTTAATATTGTAATTTACATTAAATCTAAGGGATTTCTTCAGTACTTTGAAAGCTTTTTCTTGAAAGTAACTGTATTAAGGCACTAAATTAGTTGAGCAAATTGTGTTTGAGCTGAGTGATGGTTTCACTGACAACATTGGGCAGTGGCAGAGTTTTTCTCACACTTGACATTCTTGAACATTTTTTATGGAATGAGAAAAATCTTTCAGTTCTCAAAGATCTTAATGAAACAAGGAAAAAGTGTTGTCTCCCAGGCATATGGGAAAAGTGTGTTAATACTCTCAGAAGAGCGGGTTTGCAGCCAAACTTTAAATCTGTTTCCAAGTGTTTTCCTTTTGACAAATTAATTTGGCAGATATGTGATTTTAAAAAAAAGTAGAAGATAATGTCATTTATTTTCTGTGAATAGTAAACCCATAGTTCTGTTTGTGAAGAGACTCTTACTTTGAGAGAAGGTGAAGTACAGCTTGAAAGGATGATTTATTCTGACTTACTAAAACCACAGGCAAAAGCAGAAGCTCCTGTGAGTAAGGATCCAAGCTAGAACAGAAAATTGCCATGGGTAAATCTTAATGGTCTAGTTCTGTATCGTGACAGCCTCTGTCAAGATGTGCTCTGATGCCATTCTGGAATGAAATGAGTATAATGTACTTCTGTTAGCTTTTAAATGTTATATTTTCTTTTTCAATAAAGGCCGAATTGAAACCAGATATGTGGAGCTGTCAAAGTGAAAATACCATTTCATTGCATACAAATGCTTTATCTTCTCGACTCAGCCAGTTGGTTCAAAATGTTACTTCTTTTCAAAAAAGAGCTTGTGATCCCTTCAGTTTGTCCATGCATCTAACTTGAAGTGGTGTGGGTTTAAGCGGAAGTGTTTTTCAATACTTCAAATACAATCCTTGGAAAAGGAGTGATTTGAGGGAAAGAAGATAACTAATTGAAGATAACTCCTTGAAAATGCAAAATATCTTTTAAATTATTTATATATTCAGTATTTTTAGTCTTTTTAACCAGTTCTTGAGCATGTGAATTTTAATAAATTTCTCTGTAAGCTAGTTTGGCACACAGCAAATTTAACGTAAACAATGTTGAGTTACTGTTTTCCAACGTAACAACAGTCATAATTAAGAATGTTAATAAATATATCTAAATGAAATATTGCTATCTGAAAAGATGCATTATCTGTAGTCAGAGAAATAATAAAAAAACACATTTAATGTGAAGTTTTATTAATCAACAGCTTTTTATGGTTACTGACAAGTGAAATGAAGTTTAGGAATGTAACTAAAAGCTACCTATGTGAAATGATATTAAAATATGTACTTAAGTACTCAGGGTTTGGCTACGTGGTTTGAATGAGTTAAAATCAATTATTTCAAATATATTTTTGATTAGTATTGTGTTAAGTAATATGGTAATAGATGAATGAGTGGCTTTCCCAATTAAAGTAAAAACTTAAAGGAGAAATTAAAGGGCTTTTCATACAATGCAGGACTTTAAAGGCAGAGCAGTCCTTAACTAATGCAGTGCCATTCTGTGAAGTTTAGTGGTAAACAGAAGATCAGCAACTTTATTTGTGATGGACCAGGTGAAAGCTGCCTTAAGTGGTACCAGTGTAAAGGACTCCATAGTTCCCAAAGTCTCACTGCATCCTGGGTTAAGAGATGAGTAACAGAGATCTCCCCAGAGAAGCAAGCCAGTCTCCTGTCACTCTGTGAGTGGCTCTGAAGCAGCAAGGGCTCTTGTGAGGAGCGAAGCAGTGGCTATTTGAAGACATCCCCAGGGGTTCTTGGCTCTTCCACCTCCCTCCAAATATGGATCATCACGAGAGCAGAGATTGCCTCTGGCTGCAGTGAAGATTTATGTATGTTGGCTGCCTGGATCTCAGTGAACAGTTTGTAAGATATTTAGCTCAAATTTTGTGTTGCAGCTTTTCACACTTAATCTATTTTCTTTATATGGGATAAAAGGCACCAAATGCTCTGTAATTTTCTACCCTCTCTTTTAAAGGATTTCTGATCCTGACCACGTTTGCAAGAGAGCATCTCTTCTGTCTACAAAAGCATCTTTTAGTATCTCTTGAATATTGTGTTACGCTGAACCTATGAAGTGGTAGTTGCCTGTGTTTCACTTTGACAAATAAAAAAGTGAGAAAAATCAGTCTTGCCAAATATCTGAGAAGGCCAGAGTCTCACCTCTCCCACCACAGCACAGTGTGTTACCTAGAACCATGGAGGCAGTCAAGTGGGGTTTTTCTGACTCCTACATAGGTAACAGAATCCTTGCTTTCCCCTAAACCTAGGCTGGGGCTCAGGGGATGGGAGTGAGACAGTTCAGTAACTCCTGTCTAAGAAGTAATTACCTCAGTAAAGGAGAAAATACAAGCTTTTTGTCAAATGCTATTTTTGTATTAAGAACACATTTAAAATCAGGATTTTAAATTCATTTTTGATCTAACAAAACTAATGCTTGTATCATGTTATGAAAATGAGTTCACACTGAAGTTGATTGTAACTCAGTTTTTATTTACTTAGAGCAAATGGGAAAATTATTGATGAAACCACCAATGTGGTAATTATTTTATATAAGCTTGGATTATGGAGAAAACCTGCATGTTTTCAGGCATCATTAATAGATTGTCATTTCCATTATGAATATACATTTTTACTCGTTTTCAAGACAAAGGAAGCATAATTACAGTGGAAAAAATGTTTCTTAGGTACCCAGTATAAAATATAGAGCCTGTTTATGCAACAGAGTAAGTTCTGTGATGATCTGGACTATGGTTTGGGCAACTCTGTAAAATCAGATATGTGAACTAGAAAAAAAAGCTTGTTACTTCAAGGGGGAGGACATAGTGATTTTTGGGACATTTAAGTTATTTTCAGAAAGTAGATTGAATATGAGTTTTATTTTGATTTCCTACATCATTCTTCCCTTAATCTAATCATATTCTCATGGCTTGTGTTTTCAAGAACTAATCAGAAATATGTTCTCGCCTTCAGTTTGTTTCTAAATGATACAAGAAAAACAAATAAACACCCCCAAAAAAACCCACCAAAAGAATGAGGAAAGGTGTAACTGAAATTCTTTCAATGCCTCTTATGCATTCAGTGTAAACTATGAATGTAGTATTGGCTCCTCAAGATTATTTAAATGAATGAGACTTTTTCTGGAAAAGGGCACATGCATTCTTCCAATAAATACTTTTGGTTACTAAACTACTTGGTCTAATGTCTCCGAATCAGTGTTATATCCAATTTAAATAAAGGAAGGATTTTTGTTTTAGTAGTACTTTTTTTTTTTTTTTTT
>VWZU01012542.1:1242784-1283269 GCA_013397095.1 Sterrhoptilus dennistouni
TTTTCCCTGGAGGAATTCCTAGATGGAACTTTCAGATTTTGTAACCCTAAAGTCATTTATGAAAATCTTATTGCCATGTGAAACTTACCAGGATGGACCGGCTGCCAGCCAAGGCTCAAGCAAGCAGGGAATGATAGTAATCTGTTAAGAAGGGGGAAAAGCAGTTATTGTACAGATGTTATGGCCAGAGAAGAGCAGGGTGAGAATATGAGAGAGGAAGAACTGTGCAGACTAGACACCAAGGTCAGTGCAGAAGGGCATAGAGGAGATGCTCCAAGCACAGGAGCTGACGTTCCCCTGCAGCCCATGGTGAAGACATGGTGAGGCAGCTGTGCCCCTGCAGCCCATGAAAGTCCATGAGGATGCAGAGATACACTTGCAGCCCATGGAAGGGACCCTAGCCAGAGCAGATGGATGCCTGAAAGAGGTCTGGTGAACCCCTGGGAAATCTGTGCTGGAGCCAACTCCTGGCAGGGACCTGCAGACCCTGCAGGTGGAGAGAGAAGCCCATGCTGGAGCAGGTTTCTTGCTAAGACTTGTGATCCTGTGGGGAACCCAGGGTGGAGCAGCCTGTCCTTCAAAGACTGCACCCCATGGAAGAGTGACCCACACTGCAGCAGTTTGTGGAGAACTGTTGTCTGTGAGGTGGACTAACATTGGAGAAGTTCATGGGGAACTGTCTCCCCTTGGAGGGACCCCATGGTGCAACAAGGGAAGGGCTCCCCTCCGTGAGCTGTGGGAGGAACTGCAGGTGACAAACTGACCATAGCCCCCGTTTCCTGTCTCCATGCACTGCTGGGAGAGGAGGGAGAGCTGAGAAAGAAGAGGTGCAGGAAAGTTGTTTTTAAGATTTATTTTACTTTTCGACTACCCTGTTCTGATTTTGTTAGTAACAAATCCTGTTAATATCCCCAATTTGAGTCCATTTTGCCCGTGACGGTATTTGCTGAGTGATCTCTCCTGTTCCTTATCTCAACTCATGAACTGTTCATTATATTTTCTCTCCCCTGTCATTTTGTGGAGGGGACTGAGAAAGCAGCTTTGGTGGGTGCCTGGCATCCAGCCAGCATCAGTCCACTACAATCTTTCTTCCAGGTCTCCAAAAATATGTTCAGTTCCATGCAGGGCTCTATCAGAACGAATAGGTTTTTCCCCCTTTTTTGCCAGTATTCTAGAACAGCTTCTACAAGAGACTGGATGTTTGCTTACCATGGAGGGTTTGTATAGTCTGCAGTTCTGTTCTGTGTCCACTTTGATTCAGACAGATCTGCTTCTTAAATTGTAGTGTTTTCTTGAGCAGCATATTTTCTTGGAAATTGATACGTCATTTTTTTACTGCAAAGAAAAGTTTGTTAAAGCTTTAGAAGGACAACTAAATGTGTGTCATTTTACAGACTGGGGCAATTGGAGCCACTTGTGTGAGGAAGAGTGGATAGAGAAGGCCAGAAGTTTCCTTATCAAATTTTCTTTGAGATTATAGTCTAGAATAAAATCTTTTGCTTTCCTAAGACAAGCTGGAGATCTGAGCCTCAGCAAAATACTTAAAGGCCAGCCTTCTGTGGTTAACAACGAGCCTTCCATTCTTCCTGTTGGTATAGTTAATCTCACAGTTCCAGATGTGCAGAAACATTGAAGTTTAAATCCTAAGCATAACTTCTGGTTTTGAAGTTTGTTACATTTGTACACCAAAGTTTTGTGTATTTTCTCTTTATGAAAAAAATTCCCTTAGGGAATTGGAGACAAAGACTCTGTGTGCAGAGTTAAACTGCAAGATTAGATGCTCGAAAATTAGAAGTTTTTATTTGTTTTCTGCTCCTGAAGTACCTCTTCTTTCAAAATATCCTAAGGAATATAGTAGTTATCTCTATACTCTAAAAGACTACTATAAAGAATAGTAAACATGTGTATTTTTATGCATTCTTTTTAAAACAACAAACAGCATTTTAGGCACACTTTTCCATATTGCTGGGATTTGCCATTTGTCTCAATCTCTTGCACTGAGGCAAGGCAGTTGAGTTAATATGTGTAACTGTGATAGCTCTAGCAAGCTAAGTCATTTCCAATTAAAAGATTCTTCTGCTTTTTTTCCCTCTGGGAGCAAAATGAAATGTTACTGCATGACTTCATTAGTAGGCATTTACAGTGTTGGCAGGTGATTATATAACCTCAAGATTTTCTTGTACAAAACACATTGGTTTTCCAGTCAGAAAAAACTCTTCTTCTTCCCTGCTTTTCATTTGAGTGGGTTTATAGTTGCAGGACTTTGATCTTTCTCAAAAAGAGAATTTAGAACAATTATATCAATTATCTGGATTAGATTTTAAAATGTCAATAACATTCTAATTCTTTTTCCACAAGGAACATGCTCAATTCTTAGAAGACTACTTCTTATCTGAAATGAACTAGTAGATAATAATTTTGCACACAGACTTTGTACTACTAACTGTCACAGCTGATTCTTAAGCAATTTCTTCTCAGGGGTTTTCTGCACTTTCTTTCCTGCCCGTTGTCAGATGGTTTCCTCCTTTGTCCACAACATTGCTGATTGTTCATATTTTACAGTATATTGCATTGTTTCATGATAAGGTTAGGGAATTAATTTTTATAAACCAATCCCTGAGGATTGAAAGGGATTGAAAGCAAATACCTTTCAAATAAGTTGTTTTATATTAATCATAAAGAGGAAAAGGCTCTCCTTGATGTGTCTTAGAGATAGATCTAAAGACCTAGTTCTGACAAATCAGAGTTATCTGCTGCAGTATAATGTTATTTTGCAGTATAATGTGATTTTGTCATTCATTACTTTACCATTGGTATGTGTCTACTAGAAAAACAACACCTTCCTTTCTATTGTACCCTGAAAGTGATGCTACTTAGGAATTGTCTTTCCAGATAACCTTTAAAAATGTAAGCTCTTCCCATTGGGCCAAATTAGCTCTGTTCTTCCAAACAGTAGTTCTACATGCAGTCCTTCCCTAGCCCCAGGCCACATATGGATAGGTATGGCTGCTTCTGAACTTCTTGGACAACAGGATAAGGAGCAATGGCCATAAATTTAAATTAGAGAAGTTCCACTCAATCTGAGGAAGAACTTTACATTGAGGGTAGCATAGCACTGGAATGGGCTGTCCAGGGAAGTCTTGGATCTGTCTGGTTTTGTGAACATATTACTTATATGCCACCTGTTGAGAGTGGGAACTCAGTGTTCCTTGCTTCTCACTAAAAGGAAAAAAAAGGAACTTTTCTAAAATAGGAGGAGGCCTGGAAAAAAAGGAGTTAAATTAGTATGATATTATAAAAGTTTAAATACAAATTAGAATGTTACTACTACTTATTCAGTAATCCAGTTACAGTTGAGTGTCAAGAAAACTGCACATTCCTTCACTTCTCGAAATATTGTTTGATACAGGATTTTAAGTTGTTTTACTAAATTAAATCAAAGCATTAGAAGTAATATAGCATGGACAGGTGTGAGCTGTCTTGTATAATGCTTATCTGAACAAACTCTTTTACGTCTGGAGTATATACAAAACTTTTTTAAGCTTTCTAAATAAGTACTTCAATATTATTTCAAAATGAAAAAAATAATGAAAAGGTATCTGGGTTATTTTATTTTGTTCATCCTTATCTTTGTATTTAATGAGTTTTTATTCTGTGAGGCTCTGAAGCAATTTTTCTTTCCTGCAGACAGAATTCCCACAGCTCAGCAGTGTTGGTGCTGACAAAAGCATCTACAGGAAGCTTCTCTTTTCTGAATTCTGTGTTCAAATTCCCAACAGTTGTTATTCTGTCTGTGTAAATATGTTTCTGTTGCAATTTCCATAGATAATAAATTAATTCATTGCAATTCTGTAGGTGTTGGAAGGTAGACAATATGTTGTGGTATCATCTTGGGGTTTTTTTCTTTTACTTTTTTTGAAGTGTCTGTGTGGTAGGTGTGTGCACCGTGGTTGTTTATGGCAAAATCAACTCTGCAGTTAGTGAGATAGGCCATAGTAGGCTGTGGCTCAGTGGCTCAGATTGGTGTGATAAACAACATGTGGTGTTTGGCTACTGAATTGATGCATGTTCTCTGTTTAAAACCAGGAGAGAAAGGAGTCATTACAGCCATGTTCCTCTGGTTGTCCATTTTCTTTACCATCCTCTTTGCTTGCTCCAGGCTACCTCAGTTCAATTTTGCAGTGCTGCCGTAACAAGTATTCTGTCTTTGGGCTGGGCTCAGCTGCATTTCTATGTTGCTTAGGGTTCGCCCATGGAAACCAATTTACTGGGGCAGGCCTGTGGCAGAGAAGCATTTTGTACCTGTTTTCTCTCAGTCTCCATAGTCTGGTGAAGAAATCTTGTGTTTCAGAACATTGTTGGGTGCAGTAGATGCTCCTGTATATCTTGTAGTCTCTGTCAGTATCTTCCTACACACCCTCGGGAAAAATTAAAACTATTCTGTGGGTGTAGTGGAGCTGAAAATACCTGAGGGAATTATTTGGGCAGCATATCACTTTTCGCTTCACTGACTAGGACCCACATACCGTTTTGATAACATGAGAAGTATCCAACAAAAGAGACAGAGAGGTGTTAGAATCTTTTATCATTCTTGAAATAGCTGGTTTTCTTTTGGGTACTTCCTCAGGGAGTGTTCCAGTCTCCTTTGTTTGTATAAGAAGCCCATTACAATGCAATTCTGGCTTTTCTGTTGCACAACATGCTTGTTTGAAGTTTAGAGGAGATACCTTTCTTTAAATAATTTCTTCAGTTGCTTCATTGTCAACAGTGCCATTGTTTTACATCCTGTTAACACCTTCATTTTAGTAGATTGAAATATAGTATTAGCAAATTGAATTCATGTCAGTGTAAGGCTTAATCTTGTGAAAGGTTGGATTTAAGCAGTGGAACCTTTGCATTTGACTGTCCTGAACAGTTCTGTAAGGTGCTGGTTGCTTTGCTTTGGCAGGAGTTAGTCTGCCTGAGCCAGCCAGTTTGCAAACTTTAGCCATCAGAAATGTCTCTGAATCCCAATCCACTTTTACTGAGTGACCTAATGTGTGAGTGATGAATGAATCAAACTGCCTCTCAGTCTGGAGCCTGATAGGTGATGCCTCAAAGGAAGGAGACCTTTAGCAGCCTCAGGTGAGAGCATAAGAATGGCCATACTGAGTCGGATCATAGGCTACTTCTTTTAGCAGTAGCTGTTAGTGATGTCTGGTGAGAAAGAGTAAATCCAGGGTAAATGTATGTGGTGTATTCCAGAGAATTCCTCGCTGTTTTCAGGGACATTTCAGAGCAGGGTGTGATTCACAGAATCACAGAATGTGTAGGTTGGAAGAGACCTTCAAGATCATCAAGTCCAACCCATTCCTATCTTTTCAGCAATTCTTAATAGAATAAGCTTTTATCTTCTTTCCCATTGGGCCTGTGTAAGACTTCTCATCCACCTTACAGGGCAGCCAGCTGCCTGTTGTGTGAAGGTTTTGTTTACTGTCAATCTGATTTCTATCAGTTTGATTCCTTCTAGTTTTTCTATTGGGAAAGATGAGCATTGGTTCTTCTCATGTTACTCAATCACCTCTTTTCCAGGCTGGAAACTTTTGACTTAATCAGGTGCTATTTAAATGGAATCTGTGCAGGATTCTTGAGGAAGCTTCTTGCACTTCACCAAAGTTTTGACAGCTTTGGTATACGTTTTGTGAGCTGAGGGTAAGGGAATTGCATGCAGTAGGCAAGGTGTAAATTTCTGTATGGGCAAAGGATTGATTTCTGTTTTGTTGTCTCGTGCAAAAAGAAATTTCTAAGCTTTGATTACCTTTTTTTATTATTTTTATTGCTGAGGACTGGGATGATTTTTATTAAACTCATACATTCATTTTTATAATTGCCATTTTAGAAGCCAGCTGCTTACTCCATGCAATCCTTTTAAAGATTATCACATTATCCATGCCTTTACTACCTTGTATAGCTTTGCCTCTATGTACTTTCTACCTGCACTGCTCTCACCCTTTTCCAGAACTGCTTTGTATATGTTAAGCATGAGTTGCTCCATTGGAATCATCATGCCCTGTGCAAACTGGCCAGTCTTTTATTGTTCACTGTTTTATGTATTCAGTCACTTACCCAGGCAAAGATTTCTCCTCTTTTCTCTCTTGCCTAGTTTGCCTTCCAGGCATATAAAGGCCTCTGTCAAAATCTTTTTGTGAATACACATTGTGAAAAAATAATGGTTACAGCCCAGCATAACATAATCTTCACCATTGGTTTGCATCCATTATTTCTATATGTATAGAACACAAGTTTGTGTGTGTATGTGTGCAAAAATCAAATTACCATCTCCTTGGACATGTGGAACATTCTAAGCTTCTGATGAAATAACCTGCCCTTCCAGGACCATAGAGAGCCAGTTATGAAAATTGGCAACAAATGTACACAAAGCCCATTTTATATAAAAATTGGAAATATTAGGACAACTTATGAAATGTTCATCTGCGTTTTCAGGAGCTGTTGTGGTTGGCACTTAATCATCTACCTTGTCAGGGTTAGATTTCAGCCAAGAAAGAATAGGTGTCAAGCCTGGAGAATTTGTGGGGATAATTAAATTAATATTGTTGTGGTCTGTTAGCTCAGAAGGGGTTTGTTTGTTAGAGTTGAAGGAAAAGCCAAAGGATAAATGAGCATGGTCAAGTGCAGACAACTAAAAATAAAGTGAAGAGATGATTTTATAGAGGCATTTGTTCCAGAGGAAATAGCCGATGGAGGGTAGAGTTTAGCTGATGATAAAAACTACTGTGACAAATGACTGCAACATTAACACAAGCTTGGTTAATCAAGTCATTCTTCTTTTATTTTGCAAATTGTTACTGTTCGTTTACTTTTTTAGGTTTTTATCAGTAGAATGGTAAGAAAAAACAAAGAAAAATAGTCACTAAGCTGGTTTTATTACTTTGCCTTTGTATAAAAGAGTTTAATATGTTGGGGGGAATTAAGGGTGGTACATTAGCAAAATTTTACTATATTCTTAATGGAAAACAAGATTTAGAATCATAATGGAAAATAGAATTATTTTAAAGGATACGAAGGTTATCTAGTTCAAACCCTCATAAAGGAAAGATATCTAGTGCAAACTCTCATAAAATGAACCGTTTAGTTTCAGCATTAGGCTTCTCACACAAAAAGTATGCTTTTGCAGTTATGATGCAGAATAGAAGTAATCGCCATAGTTTACTATTGCTTGGAATATTTGGATGTCAGTGTCTAATGACATTCACATCCCATTATATAAATGGCTTCTTAAAAAGGTAATTATAATAACAACTAAGGTTGTTACTACGGTTCTGTTAGATTAAGCCTTGCTGTACAACTGTTGAATTAGAGCCTGCATACACTAAGGTGGGACGCTTGTCTTAATGGTGGCGTATGAAGTAGGTTTTTAAAATGAAGTCCCTTAAAGGTGTCCAAGTTGGGATCATGGCTTTTTCCTTGGAGATGGAAAAAAAAAATCACAAGAAGCTTTGCCTTCCTGAATTAAATATATTGTGGTAGTTAAAATGCTAGTTCAAGAGCTAAGTGACTTTTATTGCAATTTTATTCTGGGCTTGCATTTGATATCACTTACTAAAATCATCGAAGGACGTGAACAATAGGCTTATGCATTCACTGGGAAGCATTAAACCAATTTAAGCCAAAATTTGCAAATGTGACTCATGCTTTTCTGTGCTTGACTGGAAATGCTGGGGAAAAAAATCTGGTTTTAGTTATGCTGCTTTCTTTATTCTCCAAAAGGCAGGCCTGCTTATATGTGTCTATTGTTAGGACGGACTGTACATTATGGGAATTTTATGCAGGGCTTTGCATGGCAGTGTCCTTGCAATTCAGTTTTCTTGCATCTGGCATAAAATAAACAATAATTTTGATATTCAGGACCCCCTGTGGTGAGTTATTAATTTTGAAATATTGGAACCAATAACTTTACTGTATCTGCAATAGTTCGCAGTTTTGTGTAGTTTTTTTTTTATTCTGATACAGGGTTGCACATGTAAATTGTAGAATTATTTTGCTTATATGGCACTACTTAGACAGATTTTGCATATGAGTCTTTTTAGTAATGATGCAGCAGCTTAATAGGAGTAGCATGCTACAGAGATCCTTTTTCCATGTGGCTTAAATTGCATTTGTGTACCTAAGCAGAGCTTTGGAGAATGCTGACTAGCAAAACATGAATATTTGATGCAGGCTCAATCAAGGATATAACTTGCAAGAAATTTTGGCAAAAATTTTTTTTGAATATTGAAGTTTTTATTTTGACTGGGAATGAAGACCTTGTGCCTTGTTACAACCAAGAAAATCATGTTGTTCTTGATGGAATATCCAATATACAAACAGGTAAAAAAATCTCACATCCTTAGGTTCTCTAAACAGTAGGGTAGTTCTTTATTGCAATTTTCATTACTTATTTTGAAAGATAACAAGAAAGGTTTATCTTTTTGTATCCAGAGTGTAACATAACAAGTGTCTTGTATATATCCTTGATTTGGTAAGCTCTTTGGGGCCGTGTAATTATGTATCAGTATCTGACACAACGTACTAAAAGAAACTCCAAAGGTTCAGTGGAATTTTTTTTACTAACA
Source organism: Sterrhoptilus dennistouni (assembly GCA_013397095.1). NCBI lineage: Eukaryota > Metazoa > Chordata > Aves > Passeriformes > Zosteropidae > Sterrhoptilus > Sterrhoptilus dennistouni. The sequence goes on from VWZU01012542.1 coordinate 1,251,397, forward strand.
GTAATATGTGACGCTTGAATACTGTGCATAAAGTTGTATAGTTTGCCGCTCAGTTTTATTTACTTAACCATATATACTCTTAAACTATGAATGATAGTTGACCTTTCCATTTCATGGGATTCATTTTAGTTGCTTGGCAAATGCTTGAAAAGCAATGTTTAGGTAGATTTCATAGAGCAGATGAATTACTGTAGGCTCAGTTATCAGTGACTGATGTTATGTGACATTTTCTCTGTGAATTTATATAGAACTTTTTTCAGAAGAATTGTGTAATGAGCCACTTAATCATATTTCATGCAATTGGTATTGATGGATATGTTTTTCAGTGTGCAAGAGGCTCCAGAGGACATGACTGATTGGCTGATGATTGATTTAGGATAGACAGGCTTGAATTGGTAGGGAAACAAAGCTAGTTATATGAAGAACAAGGCACATTCTTACATGCTGTAAAGAAACGTTCACATATTAAATTGGTTATTTGGATAAGTATACATTGCACATCTGGAGTATAGTTGATATTTGATGTGGGCATGGCCATCTGTCAAAGCAGTATTTTGACTCCTGTTCATAGATTCTGAATGTATTCTTTTTTGTTGTGATAGGTGAAAACAGCAAAGGAAAAATGACATGGCTTATGTAATGAAGAATAAGAACACGAAGCTCAGGACATCCAAAGGTTATTTCAGGAGTAATAGAACAAAATAGATGAAATAGATTATGATTTATTTATTTAATATTACTGCTACATGAACAGGGAATTGCTATTTTTAATACAAACTGCAAAGCATAACATTTTGGCCTGAAAATGTTCATAGCCCAAATAAAAAGGATTATGTTAGGACTGGATACTTAGTAGCCCAAGTGACAGATAAGCTTAGATCCCAAATCAGAAAGAATGTGCCAGTGATCCACACATCACTGATGCCAGTAAGATTTCTCATAGGCTTAAAGTTACACGTGAAGTGAAAACAATCTTGAAGTATCACATCCTAACTGAGTTCCCTGAGCAGTGTGGAAAATTGATCTGAGATTTCTGAAAGTGTTGGTTTACTTTCTTCATAGCTTTTCTGATGCCCGAGATGAGGAAGTACAATCAATTTCCTGTTAAGAAAAGGCTATGGAACAGGTGAATGTAGAATTGAGTGCATATGATGTGGGAAGTGAATTTGAATAAAATGCTGCCCTTAATGAAGCAGCCTATCTATTTTAAAATCATTTTAAAAAGAACTCAAGTCAGTATCATTGTTTAATTTTGGAGGCAGACATTTGGGATGACAAATCAGCTCTTTTAAATGAACAAAACAATGCTAGATAGTGTTAATTACTTAGAAAATTCAGTGCAACTAGATTAATAGCTAAGGAAAACCTTGACTTCATTGATCAGTTCTTTAGCACTTAGTTTGCTAAGTGGAGGTAATTCTAAAGTATCCCTGGACATTATTATTGTGTGGCTAAGTCTGTGGTAGAACAAGAATTTGTGTAGGTCAGGGCTATGCTTTAGTGAGAAGTTCCAAATGTTTGTTTTGTGTTATAGTGGACTTGGATCTCGGGCTGCAGGTTGTTACCAAAGCAGTGTTTGAGAAAATGGAGGAAATGTTACTCTTGGAGTTACTGTAGGTTGCTGTAGCAAGCTCAGCTTCCTTGTCCATATTTGAAAGCTTAGATTTCTTTTGAATATTGCATTTGAAATTGAATCAAACAAAAATGGAAAGTGATGAATGTCTCTTCACAATCTTGCTGAGGGAACTTTGAGATATTTTAGAGGTTATTGCTAGGCACTGGAACCATGTGCTTCTTTACTCCTAGAAGAGGGAGAGTGTTTCTTGAAGGCCTCAGGTCACAGCAGTAAGGTACTTATGACTTCAGTCACACTGCTATCTTTTTAACAGCATAAAGCAAAACCATTAGTTCATTTTACATAATTTACTTGTCTCCTGACAGTGCATTGTTTTGATTCTGTTTCTTGCCTTTAAAAGGCCTCTAAGATATGTGGAATTCACTGACAAAATTTGCTTGTGCGAAATACATACCACTTGGTTGTTTTGTGATCATTTACTGTTTACTATGACTGACATGGCTGTAAGTTTGGTGTGTACAAATGAGGAAAAGCTCATTATTCTCATGGATATGGAACATCTGAGTAAGAAAATGACTCAAAGGTAAGGAGCAATTTTGTATGTCACCATTGTGACAGTGAGCAATTTGTATTTTGGGGATTTTGACACACATCTTGTGTGTCTGTTACCCAGGTATCTGTTCCTGAAGTGGTATGTTGTGAAGGAGCCCATATATGTTGCTGCGGTTCTGCCTGACTGGTAAAATCAATGTGTCTGGACATTTTAACAGTAATACATTATTCTGATTTGGTGGTATATTACAGCTATTGTGCATTTTGTTTTTGAAAGCTGAACAACATGCTGAGCATGGAAAGTCAGACACAATGACTGTGCTAAGCATCTTTTACTTTCACTATTCTGCTTGGTTGCATCAGATCTGATCACATCTAAGTCTATACATCCTGTAGTTGTGTGACATTCAATTTTGAGCACTCGTTGTCTTTTGTATTCTATGTTTGTAGAAGAAAATGTTTTATAAAGGTGCCTGTGACTGCTGAGGGCCAAGTTGTGAAACTACAGGTGTGCACTGTGTTAAATGCCCAGCAGCTTGCCACATTTAAGTTAAGTTTTCAAGGGTCTGAGAATTTTTAATGGCTTGAGTATTTTTATATAAGGACTGTGTATTTTGTTTTCTTTTTCTTTTGGGTATAGTTCTGTAGGTTTGCTTCTGTTTCAGGACAAGATTAGAAGAAGAATGGAGGGTTGATTCCTTCCTTCCTCCTAAAAGAGGACCTAATAAAGTATCTGCCTGTCCCACAAAAATAAAGCCATCTAAATCTGTAGCATCTGAAATAAGTGTGACCTCAGATGGAATTCCACAAATGGAATATGTCTATTTGTGTAAGCATGTTAAGACCTGAATTTTGGAGCAGTTGCCAAAAAATGGCAAATGGATTGTACTTACTTTGTGTTGGGGGATTTGGTTTACTTACTTAAAATCTTAACTGAAATATCAGAATTTAAACAATCAATTTATTTACCACAATGTTGGCTAATTATATGACTGAGTGGTAGAATAAGATCTGGATATTAAAAGAAGCTGGAAAAAATGCCAAGTCCTCTAATCAGTTGGTTTTATTATAAAAGAGGTCTTTGGTTAACACTGGCAACTTGAACTTTCCAGTCTTATAAAGATCTTGAAGCAGAAATGAAGCATAATCAAATAGATTTTATTTCAAGCTGAAATATTTTAAAATAAAGTACAGTAGCACTGTTGAATGAAGTCAATAACTAACATGATTAACGTTTCATGTTTAGTCAAATATGGTAGCTTTTCTGATAGGTTTGACTTTAAGTTGTGCATTTGTCCAAATATTTTGTATTCCATTTGTTTTTCCTGTCTGTCACTTCTGCATTCACCTGAGATACTTATCTTATTGCCTTGTTTTTAAGGTACCCAAGGGAAAAATAAAGTAGGCTAGTAGCCTTGTATTAAAAGCATGACTGATGGATCTATATAAGCTGACAAAATCTTAGAGTGTTTTCAGAGATGCATCTGGAGTCCAACAGCTCAACTGTAACTCATTCTTTAGGTATTGGCTGAGTCTCAAATCAGAATTTAACAGTCTTTTTTTTTTTTTTTTCTAAGTTAAAACTACAATATTCAGGAGTGCAAATTAGAGACTGAGTTTGAGTTCAACTTCTGCCCATGGTAGAACAGATTTTTTTCATGCTGGATTAAACTTCAACAACTCTCAGGCTAAGAAGGAAATTTGCCTGCTGGTGAAGGCAGTGTGGATCAGTGAGCGGGATGAAGTTCATTTAAGTGGGAGACTAATTTCCTGGAGGCTAATCAAGTTCAGCTGAATGTGAACTGTCTGAGGACCATTGCAGACCTTGTCTTTTGATCACATTCTTTGGCTTTGCTAAAAAATAGATGTAGTTCCTACTCAGTTTCAAAAACCTTCACAGAATATTTGAGGTGTGACTACTTCAGTGGACAAGGAAAGAGCTACAGACATCATCCATCTGAATTGAACTTCTTTTTCACCCAGTCTCCCACAGCATCCTCCTCTCTAAATTAGAGAGAGGCAGGATTCAATGAGGGGACTGGTAGATGGATAAGAAAGTGTTTAGACAGTTGCTTCCAGAGGTCAGTGGCTTAGAGTCATGATAGGTCTCAGTGACAAGTGGTGTCCCTCAGGAGTCTGTATTGGGACCAGTGTTATTTAATACCTTCATCAAAGAGATCGAGTGTACCCTCAGCAGATTTGCAGATGACACCAAGCTGGGAGTTGCAGTTAACACACCTGAAGGACAGGATGCAATCCAGAGGGGCCTGGACAAGCTTGAGAATTAGGTCCATGCGCATCTCATTAATAAGACCAAATGGAATGTGCTGCACCTGGGTCTGGGCAACCCTGGTATTAAGACAGGTAGGGGGATGAACAGATCAGGAGTGGTTCTGCTGAGGAGATCTTGGGGGCCTGGGGGATGAGAGGATGGACATGAGCCTCCACTCAGCCTGGAAAGCCAAATGTGTCCTGGGCTGCATCCAGAGCAGCGTGGCCAGCATGGAGAGGGAGAGGATTTTCCCCCTCTCTTCTGTTCTCATGAGACCCCACCTGGAGTGCTACATCCTGCTTTCAGGTCCTCAGTACAGGAAGGACTTTGTTCTGTGGAAATGAGTCCAGAAGGGGGCCACCAAATTGATTAGAAGGAGCACTTCTATGACAAAAAGCTGAGAGAATTGTGTCTGTTTAGCCTGAAAAAGAGAAGGCTTTAGGGTGTGTGTCCTTTCAATATGTAGAGAGAGCCTTCAAGAAAGCTGGAGAGGGACTTGTGATAAAGGCACGTAGTGATAGGACAAGGGGAAAGGCTTTCAGTTTAAGTGAAAGAGAGTAGGTTTAGACTAGATATTAGAAGAAATCCTGTACTGTGAGGATGGCCAGGGAATTTGTGGATGCCCTGTCCCTGTAAGTCTTCAAGACCAGGTTGGGTGGGGCTTTTAACAAGCTGGTTTAGTTGGGAGGTGTCTCTGTGCATGGTAGGGGGTTGGAACTAGATAATCTTTATGGTCCCTTCCAACCCAGACCATTCTATGATTCTCCACAAAGCCATAGTTCTGTGTCCTACTAGGAGCTACAGTTCTGATAGCCCACTGCACTCTCAGACTATATCTGTAGTTATAAATAAGGTGAATGAGGACTTGTTTTCTGGCCCTAAAAAGACTGGCATAACATGGCTTGTGACAGTATAGCTGAACCTCTGTGAACATTTTGGCTTTGTCCATGCTACCTCTTTGGAACAGCCATGGCTTGAGTTATGTCCTGGACTATAGTCTGGGCATTGCCTGGGAGAGTGCTAGTTAGCAGGGGTCAAAGCTCTGCTGGAGGCTGTGTTTCTTAAACACTGTGGGTGATTACAGGCAATGACTGAGTTAATGGCCTGATCCTGCTAAGTTTACTAAATTAGTAAATTAGGTATAGTAATAAATCCTGTGTAAAGAAACTCTGTGTTAAAATAATCTCCTAAAGGTAAAGTTAGTAACTGTACACAGAAGTCATTTAGGAATGATTCCTGATTTACAGATAAGATTCAATTAAGTGTTTCTTTGTATTTGTAAGCTTAACTCATTGTGTGGAATATTATCTCTTGATCAGAATCACAGCTATATTAGTCACCACACTGTCTTTGGATGGTTCCCATGTACAGGTCTGTAGTGTACAGGTTGTTACTGTAGCATGGTTGGAGGACACAGGGCATCTTTTACCTCTGAGCATTTCCAGCCTTTCTGCAGGCAGTCAGTGACAGAAGTGGAGACAGTGAGTGTACAGAAGGTGTGCAGATCTACCCCTCGGTAGGGTACAAAGCCACACAAAGGTGTGGCTTTCAGACTTTACTCTCTTTATTCAGGAATTGGTGTGTGAAAGGAATATTTTCCAAAACATTTATCTAGTAGTGAATTTCTGAGAAGAGAAGCTTATCTCTTCCAGACAGTGACGGCAGGTCTGCTTTTCCAGAGAATAGGTGGCTGATGAGTACCTTGCAGCTCCTGGCAAACTATGAAGCCTTACATTAGCAACTACATGACAACAAAATATCCAACTCTGATTACATTTTTAATGAATAAGAAAAGTGGCTGACCTTGTTAGAAGATTTTTTTTCCTCCCTAGATATATTTCATGGCTGTGTCTTATTTGTTTAATAAAGCTTTAAAACTATTTGTTGTTTGTTTGCTGTTGCCTGTTCAAAAGAAACCCTGATATCACTTTAATTCAATTGAAATTGCAAAGATAGAAGGAATGACTATGATAAATGTCATTCTTGCTTCTATTGGATGATTTCCAGGAAACAGATTTATGCCATATTATGGTGTTTTAATGATGAAAAGTACTAATATTTTCTGAAAAAATTACTTATTTGCAGAAAGCACTCAGTTTTTGAAGTCACCTGAGTCTAGGTGAATCATGGAATAGTTTGAATAAAGATGATGTAGTCATTCATATGTGCTAAATAGTTAGAGAGGGTACGGCTTATTTTTTCCCTTTAAATTCAGCACTGCTTAGTGGACAGATTGCACATATGAAATCCATTGAGCTTGTTGACTGTCTCAGCTTCTGCAGGTGTCAGCCAGAGTATAGAAAGAAAGTAGCAAGGGTTATGTCCATGAGAAGTGCTTTGTTACTGGAGTTCCCCACGGTGTACTTTAGTAGCCCCTGTAAAGACATTGAGTATATAGCACAAAACCTAGTGGGGATAAGTTTAGACTTTCTTTAGTAGTGGCAGATGGCAGAACTGTTCAGTTTATTTGTTCACAGTTTACTGTTTAAAAACTCTGAGTGGTGTATTTTGTTAAAAAAGTGTGGGAGGGTGCCAAAGAATGAAGAATGGGGCTGATAAGTAGGGAAGGAGTGGTAAGTAGAGGTAGTGCAGCAGGAGTGCAGGTTTGGAGGGAAGAGTGAAGAGCAAAGAAGTAATGGAGATGAGAAGAAAAAGGATTCAAGAGACTCAGTAGGATTGCTTCAGTCCAGGGGGACACTGAAGACTAATGATCTGGAAAGTAAGGCTGGATGAAAGGTAGAGTTGCTCTCCTCAGTGCTATATTCAGCACCTTGCTTATCTTCAATTTAGACTTCATGATATGAGGAACTGGGGCAATAACAAGTAAGAGGAGGTTATAAGTTTAGGTGACTGCGTCTCCATCATTCCTCTTCATTTAAAAAGTTGATTATTGCATTGCTCATGTTCCAGTCTGAGATGCTTATTTGAAAAGGATTGCTTATAAAATATGGGTTTTTAACTGCCCCTTCTTCTCAAGTAATTGTGTATGGCGTATTGCTTATTCTTATATACAATGATATACGTAAGTATTACTTTTAGTGGTGCTTCTGTAGATTATTCTTTTCCCAGAGTTCAGTTATCTTTTTTATTTAATGATACCTTTTATGATACCTTATTATGTGACTATTCTCATTGATTTCACCTGAATTACTTAATTAAGAAGTATATATGTATGGAACAAAAGGATATTTCTCAGTTTATATAGAGTAAGTTTTTGTATTTGTTTAATGATAAAATAATTCAGTTTAAAGATTGCTGTGGTGTTACTGAAAACTTGGTATAGATCTCATTCTAACTCTCAAGGCTGCTGGTATTTGGAATCTTATCCAAAATTGCTTGATGGCATTTCTGGTTTTTTTTCCACAGGCAATGTTCAGTCTCTGCATGGTTGAGAGTGAAGCTGATGAGGTGAATTTACATGGTGTCACAAGCCTCGGTTTAAAACAAGCCCTGGACTTTGCATATACTGGACAGGTATTGTACAGTTCTTCAAATTAAGAAACACAATCAAAAGCAACTGCAATAAAAACCGAGGATGACCTTTTTAGAGATACTAGAAAATAGTTTTCTTGTGCAATGCTTAGTACAAGGTATTTTGATTTAACAGATCTTAATTTTTTTATACAGTGGTGGATTTTTTCTGTAGAAGGATTGTTTAATGAAAGCACTGCTTTATGTGCATCATTGTCAGGTAGGGAACCATGTAGGGCATGCAAGCCCTTTTTATTTTTGCCTGACTATTCATAAAATCTTAATGTGTGTTGAATCTGCTTGCTAAATTAAATGTAAAAAAATGTGTAATAAATATAATAATAAATATTTATAAACTCTGCTGTGTTTGGCAGATGATATAATTGAGGGGAAATGTAGTCTGTTACTCTCTGGACAGATGCAGTGGAGGCGTCCTTGTAAATGCTTATAGATACTATACATCTTCATTTTGGCCCTCTTTATGACCACATGTTAGGTATTGCATTATGGTATTTCAGAAAATGCAGAGTAATACTCCTTTTCCCTGTGCCCCTTGCCAAAAGAGAATACCCCCAAAACAAACAAACAAACAAAAAAAATTAAGAAATAAAAAAAGAAGTTCTTATGACCTGCCATATCTCTGCACTGCATGCTTGAGGAGTTGCTGTGTGACTTTGTCTCAGTTCAGGGTTCATAGATAGTGAGCTCAGAACACCCAGCTATTTTTGCTTTGGAGTTTAAAATTCTAGATAACCAAACTATTTCTGGAATATCACTACAGCAGTTGAGACCATTGACGCACTAGTGACGTTTATTAGTTAATTTTGAAAAGGAAGGCTTAAATCCCTATTATTATATTCTGAAAAGTTATTGGGTTATAAAAATTGAAGGCATCTGCTTCCATACTGTGAATTGAGTATATGGCCTTATGTGGGTCTTTTTAGATTTTGTATTTTTCTTTTTAAAGGAATCTAAGTAGAAAAAAGGGGAAAAAAAAACTCTTTTAAAGGAGCTATTTTTGTCACCAGTCCAGAAAACAGTTATGCTCTAGCATCAGTCTTGGAGACTAGCACTTGAATTTCTTTGAAAAATTTTGAGTTTGAGCTGTTTTCCAAAACATAATTTATTCAAAGAGTTCTTTGATGTAAATGATAAACAGAAATGCCATACTATATTAGTGAATTAACTGAAGATCTCAGTACGTGACTAGTCATTGGTATGTGTCGTTGTAGGACACAAAAGAAAGATGAGAGAATCCGAATATTTCAGAAGGCAAAGAGCATAGGAAAAAAGGCTTTTATTGTCTAATTCTTACTACCCTTTATAAGGTGTTCCCATACAGACTTAACATGATTGGTGAATAGGAACAGCACCTCTCTAATCCCATTGCTTAAACGAGAGAAACAGCAAAACGCCACCTGGAGAAAGATTGTTTTGAGAAAGGATAGTTGTTTGCCAAGATTTTTTTGAGAAGACACTTTCTTGAGAAATTTTAGCTTGGGAAAAAGCAGCTGCTATCAGGCTAAAATCTCTCAGACCCAGAAATATCAGGCCCACAGGTATGTTTTTTTTTTCTTTCTGTTGAAAGCTTCTGTTAAAAATTGAATGTCTTTGATAAAAATGACCATGTGAGGTACCTATACATCATTATATTAGTAATTTAAAACTATAGGTTGATTATTCTGAAGAGAAAACTGTGGTTAAAGAAAGTATCTTTTTAGAAGATGGGTTGTAAATTATTTCAATCTGACCCATCCTGTCTGCTGCGATTAGAGGCATTCATCATCTTTCTGCAAAATTCAAAGTCTAACAAACCCAGGTAAAATACATTGAAAACCCTTGAAAGGATGAATATGGCTTTTATGTAACCCAGCAAGTGACCCCAGGTTGCTTCCAGGATGGTATCCTTAGATCCTTATGAAATATGTACCTTCTGTCCTTGGCCCTTTAGAGACTTTTGAGTCTTTCATTTTCAGGCATAACCTACTTTGAATAAATGAGTGGGTTTTCTGAGTTAAATATAGATGTGCATATATGTACAGTTGCTCATACATGCGAGTGATTATAAGGTGAGATTTGCTCTGTCGTGTCTGTCAGATACACCAAGTCCTACTTTGATGCACAGACAAATGAGAAGGATCCTGTAGGAGTTCTCATGTAAAAATGCCTTTGAAGCACAAAGTGAAATGTGGGTCTGAGAATTAGCAGTGTCTTGTTTCCCTTTCATCCTTGGAATTCTCTTCTGGCACTGTGTTTGTATGTATTGAGCATTGCCGATGCTCTGACTCACACTGACAGAATCTGGGTGAACATTTCAAGGTAGTGAGTGGGAGTAATCCACAAAGGCTATTAATAAATAACTGGATTACTCCGTGCTTACATCAGAGAGTTCTGAAAACAGAATTGTCTTTAGCTTGGTTTGCAAACTCTTCCTGTTTTTAAAAGACAAATAAAAGTCACTCGTGCCAAACATAACCTTACATTGCTCTGAAATTGTGGGTATCAAGATGTGATCTGAAGTACCTTTTAAAAGTGGGAAAAAAAAAAAAACTCTCTCTCTTATTTATTTTTTTTTTAATTTTTAATCATGTTTGGCCAAAACATTAGTTCAAAAAATTGGTGTTTCTCTAGGTAACACTGTGGAACTCTCTAAAATACCCATGTCCAAACAGATAAGTAATCAGTTGCAGTTTTCCTCTCTTTACTTCTTTAATATACTACGCTTACATTTGGCACATTACACTTCAAATTGAGTGCAACTTTCTGTGTAAACTAATATACTGGAGACATCTGGTGGAAATATTTAATATTGCACAATGGCAATATTTGATGCCTGCAGTTTTTGAAAGTTATTAAAATGAAGAAATTTAATTTTTAGGAGGACCATGAAATCTGAAAATAAACTCTGTCATCCTTGCCTGTTTTTTATTAATTCGAAATCTTCCTGCAGACTTCAAATACAACCTTCATCTTCCTGTCTACTTAGGCAGACAGTACCTTATTGTAATTACTATTGAAAATACTTTGCTTTTTAGGAAAAGCTGATTGTTCAGAAGAAAAGAATGTTTTAAAGCTTAAGCTAACTATAAATATTATAATTCCAACTGAACTAATCTATTACTAGGGTCCTTAATAATTACAAAGGGAGAAATTTTGGTACAGAAATAAATAAAAACTTACAAAAGGGATGGCAGTAGAGTTTGATTTTGTTCTTTGCTTGTATGCTCTCAGTAATCCTTTAATAATAAAATCTTCATCAAAAAATGTCTTAGATATATTTCATCTTGTCCATAGGCATTTTACTGTGTAATCCTCATATTCAGAATTCAGAGGTACAACTCTTTTCCTGTTGTAGTTGCCATATCCTTTCTTCCCAAAAGGGCTATAAGGTCATTCTCTCTTTTGCTTCATAGTTGGCAGTGGTAAGGCCAGGCCAGTCTCAGTGAGTAGATTACTCACCCTTTTTTCTTACAAGGGCATTTTGTGTCAGATGTGCCTTGGAAAGGAGAGGGATCAAGTACAATGAATTTACAAACTATATGTTTTAGAATACTTATATAGAGGAGCATTTCTCGGCAAGGAGTTTGGAGCTCACAATTCCTGCTGTCAAAATAAAAGCCTTAATCGTGGGCATTGTTGTCTACTCTTTTTACCTTTTAAAATTTTAATTCTTTTGTTAGAAAGAGATATAGTCTTACTTGGAGGAATTGGATAGCCACTAAATAGGCCAGTGTAGCTGTCTGACAAGTCAGAAGAGCACTGGCTTTAATTTGCAGTGGATGGTTGTGATCCTAATTCATCAAAAATACTAATATAGACTCCCATGCGTATTGAAATGCTTCAGATTTGAATCTTTCTTCTTTGTTAATACGTTCTATGTCTTTATTCTACAGTAACAAATATTTTGCATTTAGATAGAATTTTATTTGAGGACCTTAAAACACATTACAAAAGCAAGTAATCCCTGTCCTTATTTTGTTGAATCACAGACAGGAAATTAATTTGGGTGAAAATAACTTTCCAAAGACAGTACACCACACTAGTGGCCTCTTAGTGCTTAATACCAAGTCCTCCTAAGTCCCATTTTCCTAACTGGCTGATCTGGTTTTTTTTCCCCTAAACTCTAATATTTTGTTTCTGTATTAATAAAAATTACATCTTCCTTAAGTTATGTTATTGTCTTGAATGAGCAAAACTGAAATAAAAGAATTAGTGAGGAAGCCCTTATATATGACTTTAGTTTGTATTCAGTTAGTTTGAAACTTGTCATCCTCTTAACACCTATTATTACTTTACCAAACAGGTTTCAGGAATTCAGGTAGAGTGCCATCACATGGTCTTTCAAATTCACACACACAAACCTCTGATTAGTTATTCTCTTACAGCTCCTTTTTTAAATTGGTCTTTTAGCTTTGTTATTTCATTAACAAAAACCATGAAAGGGTAAAAGATCTTCTTCGATAGTAAAGAAATAGTAGAAATAATTATTATTTCTAAGTACAACTATTTCTCATTATAATTTCTTTGATTCCTTTGTAGAATCTTGGCTTTCATCTCTCATCTCCCCTCCTCATTGGATGTTGACAGTTTTTCTAGTGATCAACCAGTATTTTATCTGCCATTTTTAGTTAAGATCAGGGTAAGGCAGCTGTCAATATCTTAGTGCCTCTTATTGTGTTAATCCTCCCTTGTGGATGGAGATTTATTGCAAAGCTGTATTGTGATGGCTGATTTTCTTGGATATGTGACCTACTGTATCCTGTGCACAGCAGTTCCACTGGCTTCTTTTAGATTAAAATTAATCAATTAAACTACCTGCTGTCCCTAGCAAAAGTGACTTCAGCTCTCTTTTACTGGGGGCAATTTGCTGAAGTCATGGATAACTGAATATAACAGGTCTCTGTGTTACTGTAAATACTTAATATAATTTTTCAATGCAATTTCAAAGCAAAAAATACAAGTTTGATACTTAGATTTGGGCACTTCCTTTTTTACTTCTCTCAGGATAATCTTATTTCTGTATCTAGCTCTAGGTTACAGCTACTAGGTCCTGGGTTCACAGTTCAGCTACAGATTGTCTAAAAGGCTTAGACTAATAATAGAGCTTTAATTAACTCTATGTACTTCATTGTTGAGAAAATTTATTATTTCACTTTATTTGCTCTGGACAGGAATTAAGCTAGGGACAAGACAGCTTTTCTAGAGCTGAAAGTGATTAAAGAAATGAAACACCTTCCAAAGAATAGTGAATTTGTTTGGAGACTTGCTTATCCAAACCCTCTTTAATTATAGTAATGGTCCTTTATAGTGGTGTGAAGCTGTGTCAGGGAAAGTTCAGGATGGACATAATGGAAAGGTGGCAGGTCACTGAAACAGATTCTCCAGGGAAGTGGTCGTGTCACCAAGCTTGTCAGAGTTCAAGGAATGTGTTCTGGACATGTGTTTAGTTTTGGATAGTCTTGTAATTAGCAGGAAGATAGGAATAGATGATCTTTATGTGTGCCTTCCAAGTTGCAATATTCTATGATTTTATGATGTGTATGCTGTGCATTTAACATGGATTTTCTTCTGATTTTCTGGAAAAATGTTATGATGTATCAGAGAAATGCTGATCATGCTGCTTTCTGGCACTGGCTAATGAGACATCTGGATTTTGTAGCAAGTGCTACCAAACATTGTGTGCCAGGGCTTTGGGCAGCTGCCTGTAGGGGACTAGAACATTCTTTCCTCACTCACTTTTTTGAAGCAGCTCTCATCAATGTGCAAGGAGTGCAGTATTCAACTGAGTCATGAATGAACAGGGAGACAGGCAGAAATGCTATCTGGTTGAGAGTGAAATGCAGTCTAAATTACTTTAAAAGAAAAGTTAAGGTGTTTGATTGCTCTCAAGCACCTGGAATGATCTCCATCAGGCAAAAAAACCTGATACTTGTGTTTGATACCTCTCTTGTTCAAAATTCCGATCACTGCAAGTGTAGTTGATGAGAATTATTTTTTTCATCAGAGTGACAGGAATCTTAGAATTTTTTTTCCTGTTTTATGTGTTTAATTCCATACAGTTTACTTTCCAGAATTTTCTGACAGGGCTGCATATTTCCTTACTGTTGGAAAATGAGACTTAGGAGGACTTGGTATTAAGCACTAAGAGGCCACTGGTGTGCTATGCTGTCTTTGGAAAGTTATTTTCTCCCAAATTAAATATGACTATATTTCCTTACTGTTACAGCATAATACTGGTGTATTCTTAATGTGAATCATGCCACCATCTCACTTTTCCATTGCCCCACAAGCAGCTGTATGGAAATGAGAAAAATATGGTGGATATGTGAGTAGCTGGAATGAAGGTGATTAAAGTGCATCTTCAACCGCTCGATCTTTGTCAGGGTATGCAGTTCAGCCTTCTTGGGCCTAAAGTAGCTATTGTTTAGTGTCTTTAAAAACGTGTGGATTAAATATAGTGGCCTGCAGTATTCAGAGAAAAGAATGTTCTAGTTGTTCTTCCCAGATGTAAACCTCTTGAGACTCCACATAGGTGAGAGTTAATCTGGATCTTACCTTCTCCCTCAGGCTGTTAGTTGCTTTATTGGAACGGACAGTTTAAGGATTTTTTTTATTGTAGGCCTGTAGTGCTTTGTTGGCTGTAGGAGGGTGGGTACAGGAGGCATTAAAAGAGTTAGGAGGACATTTTTGATCTGGAAAATGTGAAGGTGAGGTCTTCTGAGTTGTTCTTAGGAAAGGTTAGTGACTCTTACACACTCTTGCCACAAGTCTCAAAGAAGATTGAAGAGAGAGGCAAGATACATGATACCAGTTAAGTATTTTCCCATGCTTACCCACAGGCCTAAGTTGGAGGGGATGCAGGTTGAGTTGGGAAAGGAAGAAAGAAATCTTGGGGTAAGAGTGTATAAATTCTAGTTTTGAACTACTGGCTGGAGGGTAAAAATACAGAGCAAGGTGTTAAGGCCCACATGCTCCTGTAACAATGGGCCTGATTATAAAATTCTCTTTTCTGCCTCAGTTTTGTGCTTTACAAGGTCAGATTTAATTTACCATTTTCTAGTTCTTGCACTTGCAGAGAAGCTTTCTGCAATATATCCATAAAATATAAGTGGATAAGTTTCCAGATAGATTAAAATTGTATGTCTAAAAGTAGTGGATCTAAGAAATTGTGTGATCTACCTTTCTGTATCTTGTGACTTCATCATTCAGTTACAGCCAAATTTTGCATGGTTTCAATCCGTTGGGCTGCGAATCTGACCACAGTAGGGACCAGACTGTATTTTATGCATCCTCTGGAGGGTTTATGGCATGATGGGGAATAGAAAGGCTGCTTTGAAGAACATGTTTCCTGTTTGAAAACAGTCGTTGTAAAAGCAAAGTAGTTTGTCAAAGTAGATCAGTTTGAAAGCGAGCAGTGTGTCAGGCTTGATGGCTTAGGAAAGGAAGTTATTTATGTATCAGAAGATCTGCCTGTTGTGTACAGGGAAAAGGTGCTTAAGGGGATCTTCTTGGATGCCATCATATGCCAGAGAGAAGCTGAAAGTATAATGAAAATTTACCCTTAAAAATAAGGATTGAATAGGGGGATGGATGATTGTAAGATGCAGCCTGAATTGCATCTAATTATCTTAATGTAAAAATAGTACAGCAACCAGCTGTACTTAATATAACCTGTGTCTTAATATAGCCTGTGTCATGAGAAAGCACATTCTTCAGTGGTGAAGGTTGCAGTTTTTGTCTGAATTTGATGGGTCCAAATTACTCTTAAGTTTCTGCACCAGTAATTATGCCTCAAAACTCTGGTTGAGGGTGGATTACAGAAAATGATTAAGCTTCCCTCTATTTTTTCACATTACAATTTATGGTGAATTTTGAAGTTGTGAATCCAAAGTAGACTTTAGTTTCACTCTCCTTAATTTGCAATAAACATCATTCTGTAGACCTTAGAGCTATTGTTTTGAGAGTTAGACAAGCAGAGGAGAGTCAATCACTGGGTGTACTTGTGGTGTGGATTTGGTGATCTTTATGTGCATTTACTGTTAATATTGAGTAGAAGGCCTGTATAACGTATAATCACCTATACTGGTAATTAAGAAAAACCAAGCAATTGCTTTAGTGTATAAAAGCTCAAAGGTGTGGAATAATTATGAATTACCCCAGTTTCACTAGAAGGAGGGCTTGCAATATTTTCTTTTTTCTTTACTTAGCATTTTCTTTCCCTTATGGATTTCCCCAGCATGCAGTTTCCTGATGGCAAACATTTAGCATAGATGAATTAGTGCTTTTGCCTATTTCCAAATGAGTATTGAATAAAAGTTCAGATAGTTCCATTTAAAGCAAAGTTTTGTGAAAAGATAAACTAGACTTTATTCAGTTATCTTGGGAAACATAAAAGTGAATCTGTTTCCTTAGTGGAATATGGGTTGCATGGTATAGAAGGGCTGTAAAAATGGAAGAACATATAGGAAATATATCTGCCACCTTGAAAAGAACTTTTGTTGCTGACCTTGTGCAAATCACCTCTAGACAGTAGCCAGCCACCCTCCTTGTCTCTTGTCCTATTTCTTATCTTATAGTGTTACTAGTATTATTTGTAAATGGATTGCTGTAGCTTTAAAATACATTAATATTATCACAGTTAAATATAGTTTGTCTATGCTTACAAGGTACTAATCTGCTTAGGGTTGTAGTTCTCAGGCTGACACTTAGTAAGTAAAGTGCCATAGGATGGCAGCTTCCTCAGTGTCAATCATGTCTGAATAAAAAACACTGCAAGGTCTATACCAGCTTGTTTAGTCTGACCTTGAGTTCTCACTTGAAAATACTGGAGAGTGATGTGCTTTTATTTTTGTTTGTTTGTTTAATATCCATGTCTGTTGGAGATATTTTTGTAACTGAAATCCATTCTAACTTTCTGTTCAACTTCCTCTCATCATGCATAGCAACCTCAGTGGCAACAACCAAAAACCTGGATTGTACTGGGCCTGGTTCTCATTTACAGTAGGATCCTTACATGGATTTCTGGCTAGATAAAGAACCCTAATGTTTTATATAGCATGTAAATGACATATAATGTTCACTTAAAACCTAGTATTAATAAATGTAGTGATTTGCACAAGCATTAAGGATGTCATAGAGAATTCAATGCAAATGACTTCTTGATATAAGCAAGGATCAATTGCCTTCTCTCCTCTTCCTAATATATCCATTATGTTGGAGATAATTTTGTGGTTTTGCTTGAAGAAATGGCTACATGTTTTTTTAATTTCCCTCAAAAAACGTTAAACTGCAAAAGATGCAGTTGAATATCTTTCCTTTTGTTTTCCATTTTCCTTTCTCCACTGCGGTTGAGGTATACAAATGATGCTCTGAGATAAAACTGAATTGTGTGGGCAGAAAGAAAAGGATCTTAAAGCAAGCTTTACTTCCCTGTGGAGCAGTGAGAGACTGACCTCATGTGGTGTAAAACCAAAGTTACCATGGAAAGTACAAGGATAAAATTGAATAAAGCAAGCATCTTTGAGAATTTAATTTTTCTCATGCATTTCTGATTTTTTTTTTATTTTTTTTTTTTTAATGTTGCTCCACTTAAAAAAATTTAGTCTGGATAGTTTGTAGTCTGATTGCTAGTTAGAAGTTGACCAGTGTCCATATTCCCAAAGACATTTTTGTGTCCCAAAAGGGATGCTCTAACAAGCTGACCCTAAGACAGTGGTCTATGAGCTGTGGCCCAATTATCCTTACTGCTGCCTGTACATGATTTTAATTGAAATGAGTAGGAGTTTTCCTGTGAGCAAGTAACTGCATAATCAGTCTTAGTTTCCAAGCCCATTCTGGCACTTCCCCAGCAACATGCTTATTGTGCTTTCAGAACCCTGCTCTCTAAAATGAACACAGTGGTTAGGAAAGTTGTAAAGTGGCACCATGCAGAATAGGCCGGGTGTTCCTGGTCTGTGTATGTTTTACATGCATGAATGATATTAATAGTGGAGACTTCTGAGTCAATTCTGTTGGCCTGATTCATCAATAAATGTGGAAGGATCTAAGTTTACAGATAACAAAAGGAGGTTTTATTATTTTGAAAAGTCTGCTTCTTAAACAGCATACATTTAGTTTCAAAGGATTTAGGGGGTATTGTGACTTAGAGACTCTCACAGAAAAAAGAAAATAACAAAAAAAAAAAGGTTAAAAATCCTTTGGGAAATTCAGATCAA
This sequence comes from Sterrhoptilus dennistouni, assembly GCA_013397095.1. Taxonomy (NCBI): domain Eukaryota; kingdom Metazoa; phylum Chordata; class Aves; order Passeriformes; family Zosteropidae; genus Sterrhoptilus; species Sterrhoptilus dennistouni. Next base: position 1,269,482 of record VWZU01012542.1, read on the forward strand.
GTTTAGAAAATCTGTCCCTATTCTGTAAAGACTTCTCTATATGCTTGTGTTCTGTTCTTTATGTTGACTTAAATATCTGAAATAACAAAGACCTTTCATATTTTCTACAAGTACTCTGAGTACATCTTCCAGATGACAAACCTTCCATTTTCTTCTTTACAGATCCTCTTGGAACCAGGGGTGATACAGGACGTCCTAGCAGCTGGGAGTCATTTGCAGCTGCTGGAGCTTCTCAGTTTATGTTCTCACTATCTCATTGAGGTGAGGCTTTTTTGGCCTGATCAGCTGTTTCTTTTTGGTGCACTTTGTTTCAAGCCTAATTTCAGTAGGAGACTATTAGTGCAATACCTGGTGGAATCTAAATGGCAAAAATAGGATTTCAGGAGATCTGAATGTTGAGTGTAATTTGGGTTGGTAGATGCTTTATCCCTGCATCCATTTTGTCCATTTCATTCCTGAAAACAAGAATGATCCACTAATTAAATCAACATAGGGAAGTTTGATTTTCCCCTTTACCAGGGAATTTGCCTTCTTCTACCTCAGTGTACCAAATGTGAAGATATTTCTCTGTTGGGATCATGAGTATTGTGACAAACTCAGATGTGTAATCCACAGCAGGATATTGATGTGTATTCTAGTGCACTGCAACCTCTCACTGAAGGAATAGGGCTTATTATAAGGGTACCTCATTCTCAATAGGCCTTATGCCCTTAGTGCTGATGTCTTTATCAAACAAAAAATTTGAGTTGCAGTAAAGGGGTTTTTTTGTGCTTGGCTTGTATAGGAAATGTCTTCTGATGATAGCAAGAACACGGCTTTGACGGTTATCTGTGAAAAGCCTTCTAAAAATAAAATGGCAATAGCAGTTCTACAGAACAGTTTCCTCCTCTTGGTAACTTGTCAGCACTGTTTCTGAAATGGGATGTGTTAACTGCACCTCGGCATCCCTTGAGCATGGAGATGCACATCAGCACAGTGCTCTCAGTATGCACTTGTCTTCCAACAGCGTAACTGCCTCTGAACAGTTGGAGTGTGCTTGGCAGCACGCTGAGCTACTGAGTACCAGGGGCATTCAGGATCTCCTGTTAAGAACTTCAGGATGCACTTGAAGGCTTTGTGTCTTTGAGTGTAATCTGTTCTTTGAGTGTAAACCTTAGGAAACCCTTCAAAATGTATGTTCAGATAATAAAGTGGTATTAATTTGTGCATTATAAATTGATTAGAAAGTTAAAGGAGCTAACAGAGTACTGCAATTGGTAGTTTATTTTTTTTTTAGGAATGAAAGAAGAGATTTAATTTTTCTGAGAAAAACAGAAATGGATTGTGGTGGAAAATATAGTTGGTTTGAGAAGTAAGAACTGTGAGATACCAAATAAGCCACAAAACCATTTGACCAACTAATTTTCAGGCAGGCATGGGAAGGGGTTACTGTAATGAGAAAGATCTAAATCTAACACTGGTAGTTATATACAGTGTATTTAATGGTCCTCAAACAAACCAGTCAGTGTGAGTATGTCTTTGATGCTTATGTGGCTCTTACTTTGTCAGAAATTGAACTAAAGAGACTATTACAGCAAAGAAGCTACAGAAAATATTGAAGAGTAGGGAAAAGTGTTTGTTGTGCTCATCGAGTGGGGATATGAGAGGATGTAGTAAGAGAGCATGAATATACTCAGCATAAATCCTTGTGCTTTTTCTATTACCTGTGTTGAGTAGCCTCTGATATTTGTAGCTCTTCGCTTAGCACCATCTTAATACTTATAATCCCAAGGCCATTGCAGGGGAAAGACAGTCAACTACAGTTAGCAGTGCTTTGAATCTTGTCCTTAATATGCAAGCTATAGTCAATTATTTAGGAATAGATTGCTAATGAATTAAAAAATAAATCAACCCCAAAATCACACCAGCCCCATAAAAAACCTAACACATTGGAGTTAGAAAATATTTCTTCCAAATTACTCTGTAATTAACAGACCAGTAAAAATTCTCTGGACGTGATAGTCAGAGAAACCTTTATGTAGGAAAAGCCCTTTAAGATGAAGTCCAACTGCAAAATAACTTGCAAAAGAATCAGAGGCATTTTGATTCCTGTCCGCCTAATGCTTTTCCTGTTGATCTCATGAGTCTGGATGCATTTTGTCTCATGCATATGTTTATTTGCATATTTTTTTCTCTTTCTACAACTTACAAGATTACCACATATTTCATGAGTCATAGAAACCACAGCTCTGTGGCCTACAGTTGCTGTAGGATGTGTGAAAGATGTGAAAAAGCACTGTTGTGCCCTGAATAGTGTGCCAGGGTAGGACAACTGGAGCTACGCTGTTGGAAAAACTAAGAGGAATTGGGATCCAGTGTCCAGATTTACAGTAGTGAAGGTAGGGAATAAGGTAGTGGATGAAGGGTAGGGGGAAAAAGGAGGAGAATATGTGTTGGAAGACAGAGAGCAGTGCTAGTTCTGTAAACTATTTTTGAATCAGGGTCTCATCGTAAAGGTCTGGAATCTGCATGCACATCTGTGGGGTGGCTGTAGCTTATATCATGTTGAGATTTAGGCTGTATTTTACTCTTTTTACAGTATTTTTTACCAAGTGCACCTCAGCAAGGCATACCTCTAAAAAGGTTTGCAGTGTAAATAGAACACATTAACAATTTACCTGACTTGTTTGTTTTATATGGTTGCAGTCCATGCAAGTAATCAGCCTTGAGTAGTTGCTGTAAGTCTTTTTAACAGAGGTCAACAAGGTGACATCTTTCAGGTCCAAACGAATTAAATCAAATATCTATGTTTTACATATTATTCTGTGACTTTAAAAAATAGTTCTTGCCTCATTTTAGTACTATCTGCAAATAAAATCCAAGTAGTTAAAGAGAGCTTCCTTAAAACCACTTATCCTCTCTGGAGCTGGTAACTGGGGTGTCCTGTCACCTCACATGCTGTGATACAGATGCTGGAAAGGAAGCAGTGCTTGGCCTTGCTCTTCTCTCTGATCAATGAGTGTGCCAGAATCCTTCATTTGCAGTGTTACTGAATTACTTTCATGCTGTTTTGGTTGTTCAGATATCTTGAACTTAGCTTAGTTTAGATACTTTCCTTTTAAATTTAGGAAAACTAGCTGTCATTTATTGTTGTGTAATGATGACACAGAATTTTAACTTGTTAGGATTGTCTTTAACTGTTTTGATTAGAACAAGCTTTTCCTGTATGAGTGCTGCTCTTATTGTTAGCACTTGTTCCAGCTCTTCTCTAGATGTTCCAGCCTGACAGTTCATTGGAACTGGATTGAACAGTTTCATCTCTTTTTGAACTTTTATCTGGGACCTGTAAGAATTCCTTGCATTTCAATAAGGATGGGGGTTTTTTGCTACAAATGCAGTTGGCATTGCCTAATCAAGTGTCTGTTTCAAGGCACATTGGTAGTCTATGAGGTTCCAAAGAATACTGCATGATCTGATTAATCTAAGATGATTGCTGAATTGTCTGATTGTCAAGAATTATTTGTAGTTCACTGGGAACAGAATAATTTCTAGCCCATGCTGACTTTTATATTGACTGGTCTTTAAAGAATTTCCTCTTGGTTGTCACAGAATAAACAAAATGTTGTTTTGACTATGACAGGTCCTCTTTCATATTGACTAAACAGCTTAGAGGACTTCAATTGTTTTTACGAATTTCAAAAAAAATTCTGTAACAAATTGTTTTAATTGCATTTATGGCAACTTTTTAAAGAGTTCTCAATCAAAGGAAAGACAGGAAAAAGGAGAGGAACATTTTCTCCCTACTCTTAATTAGGTAATGCAGGGGAGGTTTCTGACAACACTGCTAATTTATTAAATGCATTTTATCATCTACAAACTTCTCATTATCAAATGTTTTGTAGCATCTAATGTTGATTCAATATTTTAATTTGAAAAGTCATGCTCATTTATATTGATAATTTACTAGTTTTTATTTTAAAACTGTGGTAAATCATATTTTCTTTATTTCCAAACAAGAGAAATACCCAAAGTATTCCTGACTTTAGGCCTTAATTCCAGCTTTGTGTAGTGCAGACTTCTCCCCCCATATCAGCATTGACATACCTTGAATTATGATTATTCCACAACCTCTGCTGTTTGGGGGTTTTGTTTCTAGCTTCATTTGTAGAAGGGGACTCTTTTGAAGCATGCTGGTGTATTTTATTTGAGATACATACATATTCATGAATCTCTCATGTCATCTGCATAATTCTCAGGTACATTAAACATTGAAACAAGGCTTGTAAGCGCACACATCTGTCTCAGGCTGAAGAAACGGTAAGGCAATGCAATTTTTCTTAACTGCTACAGAGGTGTGGGAGAGCTAAAGGCTTGAACTTTGTGTACCTTCAGTGGCACTGAGGTCTGTGATCACTCACACAGCATTTCCTTGCAGCATGCACATCCAATTCTCTCAGGTTCTTGTTTCCCAAGTTCCTCTTCCAGCTCAGATTGATTGTCAGTTTTGGCTGAGGTTTTTCAAAGGAGGCTAATGCAAAGAGCTGCAGCCAATAGGCAAACTTTGAAATATAACAGAAATGGGTTATCTGAATATCTCCTTTCCCTTTTAGAAGTGGACCATATTTGTCCTATGCCATAAGCAAGAGATAGCTAGTTAAAGGCATTAAAGGACATCTGAAAATGGACTTTTTAAAATGGAACTGTAGAGAACATGGTATTAGGCAGTGTGTTTCTGATGACCTATTTTGCACTTTAAAGCTTGTGAATGTTTTTCTGAAGGGTACATGACAACTTTATTCTTATGCAAGAGAATAAATGTATTAAAACATTTATTCAGAACATAAAAATGTTTGTTTCATGAGTATGTCTGAGTTACATAACTGTTTGTAGATCTAAGAAGTTTTGTCTTTTTCCTCAACTGTTTGTGTATTCAGTACAAGACAGCCACAAACTGCAAATTATTTCAACAATCAAAGAGTTTTAATAAGAAGGGAAGGCTATTGAGAATATAAGTTTTTAATAGAATTTCCTTCTACTGATCAACATCAGCTCAGTATTGTGTGGGTAGTAATTGTTTTTTAAAGCAGAGGTTGATTTCCACTGGTATTCAGGGATCTGGGTTATTGAACTGTCCATAATTGAAATCTTAAAGCTAAGTGATTTTTCTGTTTATTCTGAAGTGCAGTATTTTTTTTTTAGTGGAGTTCTAGGTACATCCTGAATTACATTCAAGATATAACAGTTGTGGGTGAGGAGTTTAGAATCTGCAGAGCAGTCCAAAGCAAAGCACTCATTTCTGAGAGGCAGGATGTGGCATGACTTTTAGATAGCATTTATCCCTTTAATTTTCTGCTGCCAGATAAGGCACCTTTTGTGAAGAACAAATTAAGTTTACCCACTAGACAGAGTCTGGGACATCATTTATGTTATTTGTATTGGTTGGACAGTGGCATAGTTTCAGTACAGACTTACTTGAAGTGATTGTCCTTGTACTTAATGCTGGAAATGATTTCTTATTCTCACAGTTCCTAGGAGAAGCAGGTATAGTAGACATGAGCAGTGAGGATCCTGATTGCCACTGAAGTTACTCTGACTTGTAAAAATTCTTGGGATCCTAAATGTTTTTGTGTCAAGTGAACTTGAAAATTTGATGCCAATTTTCCCATTGGTTTTAAGTGCATTAGGTTTCCTGCTAAATGGTAAATGTACCAGATTACTTTTTAGAAACTTCATTACATTAAATGGAACTCTGCTACAGGTATATCTGCTTGCTTGCTACTGATGTCAGTCATACCATCTTTAAAGACTGCTAATTTAAGCTAAAAAGAAAAGAACATTTTAGGTGAGTGACTAAAATAAGCCTGAGCACAGCATTGTACAACAGCAGTCAACTGGAATTTTCTTGGAACTGCCTCTGTACTGTCCTCCTCTGGATTCTTGTATAAAAAAGCAGACAGTGAGGAGGATCAGACCTGGAATACCAAAATAAGGTTAATCAACTCACAAATCCTCCTGGAATAATTCATGGTAATGATTGATACAGGCAAATTGTCTTGGGTAGAGGAATTTGATTTTTAACCTTTTGATGTAATGGTCAATTTAGGCTTAAAAACCCAATTTTTTTCCTGGTGTACAAATGCCTAATGATCTAAATATTTTCTTCTTCTAATTTTAAACTATTTGAATTTGTTGTAGATTGAAATATGTTACTGTTTTTAAATGGAAGAAGCTACAAATAAATTTGTGTGTGGAATTAAAAGGAGGAGTGTGCATGGTTTATATATGTAGGTAGACCAGAGCTTTTCAAAGCTATTTATTTTTCTTAGACCCAACTTCTCAATTTGGAACGGTGCCAATGACAATCCCAACTTTCACTAAGATATACTCCTTCAGAGATGAATTAATTTGTACACCAGAGATTGAGAGCATCACCTTTGTATTGCTGGAAGCCCCAGACCAGTTGGGATTTTAGCTCCTGGGTTTTTCATATAGAGTGAATTAAAGTGCTGGAAAGAAAATCTAAAGGTCATCTAGCAACCAAGGCTTGCTTTTTTTTAACTAATACTGAGTTTTTAATCTAAGTACATGCATGCACACTCTGCACACTCCCCTCAATCCCCCAGAATTAGTCACCACCAGCAAGCTTAAGTCTACCAACTTTATTCTGTGGTGAAGTAACCTTCCCATGCTAAGAATACAAAGTAGACAAAAATAATGTCTCACATTTTTCTGTTTTTAAGTGTTACACAACCAGTTGTTGCTGTGCTAGCCTGCTATTTTTTGAAGGAGCAAGTTGTCAGCTATTGCCATTGAGCTATTGATAGTCATTAGAAAAGTTCTTGGACAAAACTCAAAAATAACTCCGGGAATTTTTTTCTGTTATCTCTTTAATATACAGATACATTACAGAGATAATGATGTATATATATGGAATATGGTTGCACTAGTGAGGATTCCAACTTAAAATGGGACTCAGGAAAAAAAAAATGATGGTGTTTTTCTTCATTTTTTAGTTGGTATCAGTGAGGAAAATGAAAATATACCAAAGTGACAATACCCTGTCACTTTGAATCCCATTCTTACTGTAATCCACTTGCTGCTATTTATCTGCAGTGGGAATTGAAACTGATAATGAATGTGTAAAGAAATGATGCTGCAATATCTAGGTTAACCATTGCTGACAAGAACAAAGCTCCCAGGCTGTCTAGGGCCTATGGATACACATAGCCAGTCCTCTGCAGCAAAGTTCCAGGAGAGGTCTCAAGTTGGGAAGAGGAAGTTTAGTGCTGTATCTGCCGTCTCTTTCCAGATTCTGTTGGGAAGGGTGGGTGGCTTTGGTATGTGTTTTAAATAGGAACAGGGAAACTGTATTGCTTCACAGTTTCCCTCCCTGCCCTTCTCATGTTGTCATTCTAGCCATTGTGGACTCTTTAGACGACCTTTCTGTCCATCAGTCCCCGAAAGATTTCTGCTTCTGGAACCTTTCCACTATTTTTATAAAGCTGTAAACAGGGGTTGATGAATATCAGAATGCTTAATGTACAAAATTCTTCTTTAGTTTTATTACCATCTGATCAATACTAATGTTTGATGTTCTCCCTGTCTCTCCCAGTCCCCAGTCTATCTTGCTTTAAATTCTCCTTATGAGTTGAGGCAGTTTGGATACATAAGTATGGAAGTATTTGTAACTGAGTAGAGCAGCTATCTTTGTCTGCTTGTTCTCAGCGACATGTACACTTAGAAGTCTGGAGGAAATTTTTGTTTATTGCAAGAAATGACACCCAGAAGGCAGAATGGCTGAACTGGACTTGAAATGAGGCAGTCAGGGCCCTTCCTCCCCGGTCCTGGGCAGCAGGTGGCAGTGTGAGTCCATAACAGTTTGTGCAGAGAAATTCAAGCTAAAATCAGAAAAAATGAAAAGAAAAAATATTTATTTTTACTCTGTATTAGTCTTCTGACCTAATCAGTAAAAAAGTCATTATTCACACAACACTGGACAATATGCATTGTAATTTTTAACAAATAATAGGAAACTGTTAATGTTTTCACAGGAAATACAGTTCTGTCTTGTGCAGCAATGGTCATTTATCACTGCACTTTGTGAAATCACTCATTTGTTCTAATTTGAATGTAAATGACTCTAAGGTTTTACAAATAAGGTGACAGACTCACATAAATGTAATTGCAGGGTTCATCTCTCTCTTTTTATATATCACTCATTAAGTTATGAATTAAATACATCGTATTAAACCAGGGGCATGTCCAATGATGATATTGTAATGGCAAATTACTCTATGCTATTAGAGGTGTATTTTTTATTCATGGACATTAATTTGTCATTAAGCGGCATTAGTTTAGCACTTTTATGTGGAAGACGTGACCTGAAAGAGGAGACTTACAGCTCTAATGTGAAAGAAGAAGAATATAGGCAGGAGACATAGAGAGGGATTTTTACCTCCTGGAAGGAAGCAGAGGGAAATTTTTCTTAAATTTGCTTTCATCTAAAGCACTTTGAGTTGTGTTAAGCCATTTTAGTAAAGGTATTTCTGAAAAAAGAAAATCCTTTGATTATAAAGTATTTACAATATGGGGAAAAGCTAGAATGCTAAATATGAAATGGTGGCTATAAATCATTTGTAACCTATGAACCTGAAGAGAACACTGGGCTTGAAGTGAGTTACAATCTGATTTTATCTCAGAAGTATCACTGTGGTCGAGAGCTAATTGTTCATCTTTTCTTTCCTCTATACTAGCTTATCCAAAATAGAACTGATTTTCTTCATTCCTCATTATGAAGTAAATATTTTTTACCTCTTGTCAACCTTGTATTTTTAGATACACTGTTATTATTTTCACAGAGGTCAAATTCAAATTGTAAATGCAGTAGCAAAATTTTTCTTGAGAAAAAGTATTACTTGATGGAATTTCAGGAGGCAACTTAGCACCTGAAGTATTAGACTAAGGAAAATAGTGAATGATTCAGTCTGCTCTGTCTTTAAAAGATGTCAAAAAGACCTTATATATTTTATGTTAATTTTTCAGTCAGTTTAATAGAAGAGACTTTCAAAACCTTGTTTATCTGATGATGAAGATGGACTGAAGTAATGAGGATCCAAGTTAATACATTCTCCAGTTATGCAGTATTTACATTTTAGTCTTTTTTGTATCATCTCTTGCTAAAGGCAAAAGAAATATGGACTTGATACAAACCTGTGTATTTGGCAGTTGATACCATGTCCCACCATTTTTATGTTTTTCTGATAGCTTAATCGTTACTGTGTGATCCATGTACCTGAACTGCTTACAACATACTCAACTAATTGTGCTAGTTAAGAAGAAAGATTTGTGAGGAAAATTACCTAAGGCCAAATTACGTAAAAGTAGCTTCAGAAAAGGAAGTATTGCAGATTATCATCTCTTTCTAACTACTGCTAAATACTGTTAAACCATTTTTGTTAATAGAGGAACACAAAGAAAAAAGACAAGTTCCATATAAGGCTGTTGATGTTTTCCAGTAGATTTTGTAGCAGCAGTAAATGAAGCAACATTTTAGCACATTCCATCACTTTTTTTTTTTTTTTGCCCAACTGCATGAGTAGAACTTGTATTTCACTTCAGAATAGTGATGTAGACTAACTCTATTTAGAATAAAGACAATCTTTCTGTCCAAGGTATTGAATAGGCCTTGAAACCAGAATTAATATAAATGTATACATGCTGTAATGACTTACTGAATCTTCAGCCAATATGTAATCAGAGCTTTGAAAGTTATAAATTGTCCTCATTCTTCTCAGTAATTCTAAAAATTAAAGATCTAAGCCTAAAGATTAGTAGCATCAACAACTTTATTAACCATTGATAAAGTCCTGCAAGTGTGTTATTTCAAACATGAAAAACATGAGAAATGCCTGTAACTTCATTCACCTGTTTTCTTGTGTAATATTTTCAAAACATCTGTTTATTAATTTGAAGGAAGTTGTTTCTAACTTTCCCATCTGTTGAAACAGTTTTACGGAATTTGTGATTTCTGTCACGGTGTGTCTAGCTGTATAGGCAGCATTAGATCTTAAACTAGGACTTTTGTTTACAGTTCAGTAGGAACTGAACTGGTGGAATTCTTCCTATGGTAATTTTTTATGGGAGCTGTTGTGTTCTCTGGATTAGTGATATATTGGCTGAACTTGTCTTGTAAACACTTTGACCTTTGTTGTGGAAGTTTTCAAAGCTATATAGTGGACTTTTTTTCTAAATTCCATTTCAGTGTTTTCTCCTTGTTAATTGAAAGCATTATCTATTCTAATTAAATATGTAAAGGGTCTTGAGTTTCCATAGCATCTCAGCACACCTGATTATCATGGGAAAGTATTATAGTAACCTCAGGTATGTTCATTGCCAGCGGTCACTAGGATTGGAAGTCTAACTGGCTTGATATGGCATGTTGTGGATCAGAGGCACAGGCCTACTGTCATACACCATGCCCCAAATCAGTGTTTATGTGTGTTTGTATTTGGGTTTGCCTGCTTCTCAGTATTTTTACTCATTTGCAGCATTACCATCTTCATGGGGAACTGAAGTATGTGGGAAGTACATGTATGCAATGGTGATGTCCAGGACTCCTGAGACTGCTGTTGAAAGTTTACTGTAATCAAACACTAGAAATTATGTGACTACCCTAGATGGTACTGTGAGTCTTAACTTTCATGTATTCCTAATCAAGTTCTGGACTCACATAGCACCATTCAACCCTGGACCAAAACTTGAACAGGTTACAGAATTTCTTGAAAAGGAGCAAAACAAGTAGCAAAAAAGATCAGGGGGTGTGTGGTGAATATTTTGAGGTGGGGGAAAACAAACAATATCAGGCATGTAACCTTTTATAAGCTATTGGTAGGGTTTTGCTTATAAGTGTGGTTGAAATCTTTGCAGTTTGAATGTTTTAGCAACATTTCTTACCGAAATTTGTGTTTGAAAAAAGACTAACTTCTATAACATTGCACGGAACAATCATTGGCTAAAAACTTTTTCAGTAAGCTGTAGTTAATTTTTGAAAGCAGTGACTGTTCTGCAGAAGTACGTTCTTTTTGAAGCAACTGAGCTATGTTTCATCTTTAAATGAGATGTTCTGTGAAAGAGTTTCACAGAGTGAGTCAGGTTGATAAGTAACATGGTGAGTTGTCTGGTCCAACCTTCCTGCTCAAGCTGGGTCATCCTACAGCACAAAGCGCAGGATTGTGTCCAGATAGTTCTCAGATATTTCCAGTGAGGGAGACTCCACAACCTCTCTGAGCAATCTGTTCCAGTACTCAGTCACCTGTACAGTACAGACATTCTTCCTCATATTCAGGTGGAACTTCCTGTGTATCAGTTTGTGTCTGTTGCCTCTTGTCCTGTTGCTTGGCACCACCAGGAAGAACCTGGCTCCATTCTCTTGGCACCATCCCTTCAGATATATTGTTGAGATCCCCTCTCAATCACCTCTTCTTGAGGCTGAACAGCCCCAGTTCCCTCAGCCTTTTCTCATGACAGAGATGCTTCAGTCCACTAAACATCTTCATAGCCCTTTGCTGGACCCTCTCCAGGAGTTCCATGTCTCCCACGTCCTGAGGAGCCCGGGGTTGGACACAGCACTCCAGGTGTGGCCTCACCAGGGCTCAGTAGAGGGGCAGGATCACCTCCCTCAACCTGCTGGCAGTGCTCTTCCTGATGTACGCCAGGACACCATCGTTCTTTTTGGCCACAAGGACACACTGCTGGCTCATGGACAGCTTGTTGTCCACCAGGACTCCCAGGTCCTTCTCCACAGAGGGTTGCTTCACTTGATTCTTTTAATGTTTAAGGGGAAATGCTGGAGAGGTGCCTTTCAAACTCTACAGGATTGAGATCCCAGCATGTATCTGTAGTAGTGAACATTTAGAAACTGTGTCTAAAATTATTTATTCGGCTTTTAAAAGTGGTCCATTCAAGGTGAAATTTTGAAGTCAGTGAGAATTTTGTCATTTGGTTGTCTTAAATATATGGTGCATTGATTAAATGTTCTTCTCTTCTCTGTAGACAAAAAAAAAGGCTTTATGCTAAAGCAAGAGATTGTGACTGTAAGCTGTTTGAGATTTGTGAGGAGTTGAATTATTTTTATTCTTGGTAAGAACTCCTAGATGCAAATGGACCAGAGTCATCATGATCTTTGAAGGCTCATGCATTCCTGCTGGTGCATGGCACCTTCAGCAGTGTAAACATTTACATCTATTAGTTTCGGGAGGACTTGTTATTGTTTGGCACTACTGAAGGTCAGATGTAGGAAATCAAACTGGATGTTGAGTCAAGGCCCATTTTTTACATTTGGCCTTCACCCTTTCCAGGTTTTCTAGTTTTGAAAGTCAGATTTATGATAATTTCTGACTGAAAGAATGACAAGTAAATCCCTCATTAATGATGCTTAAAATACGCTTAGCCTGGAAATAAAAAAGGAAGCTCTTCCAGAATTTTTTTCATCCTTTTACTTTTCTGCTTATTTATAGCCTACTACTGTCCCTTTTAATGCTGTTTATCTCCTGAAATCAGTTCTGATTGTTACATTGTAAACCTACTAATAACACAGCTCCTAGTTGTGGGAAAAAGAGATGTTCTTTTCACTGCATAAATCTGGGGAAAGAGATTGTAGAGAGTTTTCTTTCAGTGGGCTATAATTCCTATATAATAGATGTTGCAGTCATTTAGCTAATATATTGAACCACATACGTAACTTAAAATTCTGTTAAAGTTGGTGAAAACAGGAATTATCCAACTACTAGAGCACTGAATTAGGTTCCAGGCATTCGAGGTCTATTCTTTGTATATTCTGTATCATGGGAAATCTTTTAAATTATTCTTCTGCTTCTCCTTTTTTCCTCTGTAAAATGGGAACTTGTCTTGGTTTACTGCTATAAGCAACAAAAATAAAATTCTTAGTGATTTTTGAGCTGAGATCAGATATTGCAGGAGTATAGAGATACCTGAACAAATAACAGTTTTCCAAATAAAATGGAAATGTTGCCTTTTTATCATTCACACACTTACAGTCAGGTTCTTTTAACTGCTGAGCACTCTCATATCTTCCTGCAGCTGCAACAAGTCTCTTGCTTTTGAGAGGAATGAGAAACCATTATAACCCCAGTGGTCAAATTGCACGAGTATTTCCTTCTTTAGCTGTACAGACAGTTGTCAAAAAAACTTGTTTTATTGCAGTCATTTTTTTTTAATGCAGAGCTGCAAAATGTACATAATCCCATGAAGCCAATGCAAACAGTCCTGTACTTTCTAGTTCCTTGTCCAGGGCAACTCATCCACCAGAAACTATTTTCTGAAAATTTAGTCAGAGCAATTTTTCCTTTCATATATTCTCTCCATGTTATATATGTCTTTGCTCAAGATCAAATCCTCCAGGAGTCTTTCTTTAAAAAACTAAGCTGAGCACCTGAAGTCTTGCAAGGTTGGTTTTCCAACCTGTAGTCTTTAAATATCCTTAAAGCTTGGACTTCAGCACTGGGACCAATAATTGAAGAGTAGATTTAAAATGCAATGTTGAAGCAGAAAGAGGGCTTGTTTCTTTTATTGGGCAATACTGGGTGTGCATTTTACGACATGAGCTTTCTTTTTTTTTTTTGCTACAGCACTGTTCTGAGAACTGATGTCGCTATTTATGACTGTTTCTTAGTGCCTCCTGATGGCTTGTCAGTGTTGTTTCAAATAGAGCCTGCTATATTTTCTGTATTATGTTACTGGTTCCCAGATAGATATAGATGCACCCACACTTTTTATTTTCCCTTTTTTTTT
>VWZU01012542.1:1283353-1304817 GCA_013397095.1 Sterrhoptilus dennistouni
TGCAGACAAAATTTACCATTCTTTACTTCAATTAAACTGTTAACAGTATTGGATCAAAATTGATTCATTGAGGATTTTTTTTCTATCAAAGTTATACTCATTATTGAGTTATCCTGCATTGGATTCAGCGTTTTGGTAGATAGAGTATTGTATACTGCTTTAAAATTCTAAGGAAGTTTTGTTGCTTTGGGTTCTTTTGCAAACATTTCTGAGACTTGAATTTATCTGTGTTAAATAACCTGTTATTCCATGTATTTTAGGCAATTTGTTTCATTCTCTGATGTTACTGGATGACCAGCTCACTACAGCTACCCTTTTCCAATTCTTAATTTTTAGATGTGTCTGTTACCTTTGTAATCCTTAAGCATTTGGTGACAGGCTGTTCACTGAAACATGTTTTTAAGAAAAGTGGCCCCTTTCTAGGCTTAATACAGAGCACATGTATACATCAGTGAAATCATCTGGAAATAAAATGTCATAAAACATTATGAAATCGTTGTTTGAATCATATTATATATTCTTTGCATATAAGCATCCTTATTCTTATTTATACTTAGAGAGTTAACATTAGTATATTGATAATCTTAAATAAGCTCCCTATTTGTTATTTAATGTAATGTCTTCAGTCGTGAATGTTACCTTTGTTTTTTTTAGTTAGTGACGAAGACTCATAACTCTTTGTCATTTTTCACTCACATATATGCAGAGTAGTTGGAGGAAAAATCACTCAGCCTCCTCCAGAAACCATGTCTTCTCTGAATTGTGATTCTAAATCTCCTGCTATATTCCAGTACTGTTTACCTCTTGTAATCTCTGGGGTTCTTGTCTGAATCTGCTCTCGTGTTCTTTGGTCTAGGGTTTTTTCATGCTTTTGCATCTGAAAGTGACAGTGTCTTTTTCTGATCTGCTGGGTCTCCAAAGTAGATCCCAAGCAGCACAATAAAAACAGCCATTCAGCATTTGGGTTTTTGTCATTCTGATTAGGCCCACCATGCTCAATGATGCAGACATAATCATGCTTAGCTTTGGAATGGGCACTGCAGCTGTGATGAGATTTTGGACTGAAAAGTTCAAACAATTTGTAACTGAGTATATATAAATTATTTTCTTGAGGCTTTATGAGGTGTGTCAGTGGAAGTTGTTCACAGGGATGGCAACTCCTATGATCTGTTTCCATTCTTCTGGATATTTTTAATATGAAAGAGCAATGGTCTTTTCCTGTCAGGCTCATTCTTATTAATGTATAATACACTTTTAGGGATGTTTTCAAGGGATTTCAAGTGATTCATCTTGAAGCTGGAAAACTTCAGCTTGACTTATTAAATGTTGTCAAAATAACAAGTTATTTTTAAAACAGCATTGGAAAGGGAAACTGTCAGGTACACTAATACCTCTATTAACAGATATATCAGGAATGTTGATTTCAAATATTTTTTCCTCTCCCTCTGTCCTCCATGATGGTAATGGAGATATGAATTAAGAATAAAAATAACGTACTGTGAATTAGAAATAATTTTTCTTTTTCTATTTCCTATATCTAAAAGTTTTCATACTTAATACTCATTTAAGACTTATTTTGGTTTTCAGTATATTAAGGAGAATTTACTTGCCTACTTTTCACAGAATAGAATCATAAAATCATTAAGGTTGGAAAATACCTCAAAGATTGAGTCTGACCTTTGACCAAATACCACCATGTCAATTAAACACCACACTAAGTGCCATGTCCAGTTGTTTCTTAAACAGTTCCAGAGATGACGATTCCACCACTTCCCTGGGCAACCTGTTCCAATGCTTACCCACCCTTTCAAAGAAAAAATTCTTCCAGGTGTCCAACCTGAACCTCTCCTGGTGCAGCTTGAGGAAATTTCCTCTTCTACTGTCACTGGGAGAAGAGACCAACCCCCACCTGGCGACACCCTCCTTTCAAGTGGTTGTAGAAAGTGATAAAATCATCCTTGAGCCTCCTTTTCTCCAGGCTAAACACCTCCAGTTCTCTCAACCACTTCTCATATGAGTCACTCTCTAAATCCTTCACCAGCTCATTGCCCTTCTCTGGACTCTCTCCAGCTCCTCAATGTCCTTCGTGTGTGAGGAGCCCAGAACTGGTCACAGCACTCAAGTTGTGTCCTCACCAGTGCTGAGTACAGAGGGACAACCAATGCCCATAATAGGAAAAAATACTTAATATTGATAAATCTCGTCAAATCCTTGCTTTGTGTTTCTACTGTGTGAAATGATGTAACCCAGGTGAAGGGTTAGAAGATTTCCATTTTCCTTCATCCCTGTAGTTTTATTTGTAAAATACAATGTATTGCTATGGTTATCTTGCCAGGAGTAGCTGGTGAGGTGTGAAGCTTTTTTGGGGAATTTCTGTGCCAGGGACACTTAAAATAATTTTAAAAATTCTTATAGCAGCATCTGTTAACCAAGGGAAGGCCGCTATTGAAACGTCTGCAGAACCTTACCTGTAGTTGTTTCACTGGTGCCATGAAAATTTAACTGTATAGTCTTAATATTTCATTATTTTATTTCTTTCCATGGTACACATAATTCTGTATGCAGATTATAAAAGGTATGTATAATCAGAGTCACCTAAAATATTTAATTGGATTGGCAGTTGAAGATATTTGTACTATTTAATAATGTAGATCAATCTGACTGAGTTTCTAGAAAATGTTTGCCTTTTTTAATTTTACATATGGCATGTTTCACTTTCTTTTTTTGAAGACCACACATTTGTGTCATCACATGAGCAATCTGAGAATCTTTCCTCTGTGCTTGTAAAGATCACAGACCTTCTCTGTGCCTTCAAAGAGGATTCTCAGTAGCACCAACCAGCAGGATTAAACCTGAAAACTGAGCAGATATAGAGAAACAACAATAAGTGAGAAAGGAAATTAATTCTCATAGGGTACAGGAAATATAATAGGGTTGAAATGTTTTGATATTGTTGGTCTTTCACTTAGCTCTAGACCTACTTTAAAATAGCAGCAAGGATGCAAATTAACTTTTCATGCTCAAAGGAGAAAACAAAAGCAAGAATTACAGAAAGAGGTGAGAAAGCAGTGATTTATCAGAAGATTTAATTGTATAAAATGAGTCACTTAGAAACCCATCTTTTACTTTGTCTATAAACACATCTGCAGTTTGCACTTATCTCATAAGTGTAATCAGTTCTATACATTGAAAAATTCTGAGCCAGCTGTTCCAGGCTGTTCCAGCCTGGCCGACTGTGACCAGGCTTCAGTAAAATTCTTTTCATGGCTCAACTTGATGACTTTGGTGTTTAACAGAGGCAAATTTCAAATAAGACCTAAAATACACTTTTTGTGCTTATGCTTATTATGAAATCTTTGTGTCTGTTGCTGTGCTGTTGAGTGTGGTCATGATCTGTTAGTTCTTGGGGAAATGTGTGAGGTTTTGCACAACTAAAACCTTTGATATACAAAGAAACAGGTAGAACGGGCAGAACTGGATTTCTTTTATCTTAAAATTGTGTGGTCCCTTTTGTTGTCAGGTAAGTATATTTTGTCATCATGATTTTTCATTTTGCTACTATCCCTTATCTATTTAGGGTACATCTTTGCTATGATTTTGTCAAGGTTTTTTTTCTGAATGGTGCAGCTGGCTCATAGTATTTAATGTGGCAGAGAACCTGGAGGATGCAGGTTCAAGACCTGTGCTGCTTAAGGATTTTGAATAGCTATGTGCCTGTCTCAGAGACCTCACACTTGGGGTTGGTTTTGCTTTAAAGAGGCTGAACCCCTTTGAGAAAAGGGGGAAATAGTGTCACCATGCAACTTTTCTCTGTTACAGCAACAAGGCTAGTCATTTAATACCTTGATTTATAACAGTATTGTAATCTAAATAGGAAGCAGGTGGAGATACAACTGGTTATGGTACTTTGGATATTAATGGCTTGGCTTGGCAGTGGAATTCTAAAGCTGTATATACTTTTGCTGTTTTAATTATGCATTCATTAAAAGCTTTTATACCCAACAGAATAAAGTAAATATTGTTTGATCTCCGTAGTGTGCTCCCAGACTGTAGATTTGCACAGCAGGGTCTTGATAATCTGAATAAATTGTATTTCCCCAAGGAGTTTATCTTTCAAATAAGGTCATAAAGAAATGCATTCTTTCCCCTTAGTTCTCCTTGTGCTTTTTCTGCTATTTATAACATGGAGCACAGGAATAGAGGTATATTGTAGTCTGCTGTGTACTTGGTTATGATTAACTCTAATTTATCAATCCGTTACATTCTTTTCTGTGGCTTGTGCAAGGCAATTATTTTTAAAGTATGAATGAATAAAAATGGCTTTGGAAGCAATTTAAACACAATGTTTATATCTATTTTTCCTGTTTGACAATTTATCATATCTCTATATTAAAATACACCTCTGTATCAAAATATTCACACTGTCACATCACTTATTTTGAATATTTAATATTGTCATCTTTAAGATTATGTTTGTTTGTAGAACATGTTTTCTTTTATGAGACTTTTAAATGTCAACTCGTTGAATTGGTTTGGCATCTAAAGGTTGATACTACTGAATCAGAAGACTCTTAGTGTGGAGTAATAGATTCTCTTGCTTCAGTGGGGGAATTCACACTAAGTAGGATGCATAGGATCTAAGGCAGTTTCTTATTTTAGAAGTAGACACTGATAAAAAATTTGGCCAATTTACTAAACTGGTTTGAATTTACTGTGAGATTTCAGAACTATTTCAATTTTGTTTTAAGTGCTTTATCTATAATTTTATACACATTTTCTTAGTCTGAATGTTTCAGCAGCGTAGCATGCATCATATTAGAAGAGATAGGATCACTACCTTCAGCTCTTAGTGACAGTTCTGCTTGTATTCATATTTCATCCTTCAGTTCAAAAAAGTGGCATATACATAAAAGTTTATCAAAAAAGGGGCTAAAAGTTTGAAAAATCTACATCAGCTTGGTTTGTATTGCATGTTTTCAAAGAACATACGCTGCAATACATTACCACAAGAAAGACACACACTACTTCAAAATTTAGTTGTTCAGTTAACACAATATAATAAAATCTGTAGAAAGCAGAGACTGCTAGTACTCTTAGTCATGACCACACCTAAATTTCCTGTTTAGCAGCCTATTTCACCATTTATCAAAGGTTTTATTTCAATTAAGATTTTAGTGTGAAAAATCTATTCAAATCAGACTGAGCTGACAATGATTGCTTTGATCCTTCCTGTGGGACTTTTTTAAAGCTAGAAGATAATGTGCATTTTTCTTACTACTGACTTACATACTTCATTTAGACTATTTTTGAAAGTTTTGCCACTTATAAGAGCAAAGCAAAAGATCATAAAAAATGATCTGGGGTATACATCGAGCAATCTCAGTGTGACATTTTTGCCCTCTAGGATCATAACTGAGACAGTAGTGTATAATACTGCATAATCTTGATTTTCATTTGTAAAGCCTTATGCAATATTTGCTTCTTTGTCTGTGAAATATGAACCTGTGGATCAACTGTAACCTTACAAAATCAGAAATGATCATTACTGATTCTAGGCCAAGGCCAGTTTTAACAAAACTTTCAGTATTCATTAAGAAGTAGACTGTAAGTTCAGCAGGTGACTAACACATTATGTTAGGAAGCATCAAAAATCATCTGAAACTTAGCCATGAAAATAGGTAAACACATAACCCAAATAATAAATAAATAAACACACATACATAAATAACCATCTGAAATAAGTTATTACATGCAGTGTAAATAACTGGGGAGATTTTTTTTATAAATCCATAAGTATATTTGGCCTCTTCAACTGTAAGACAGCCTTCATAAAAACAACTTCAATTGCTGCTGATTTGAGAGGATAGGTGAGTTTGGAGCTCATGAAAAATATCCAAACCTAAAAGGAAGGCTTACCAATGTCATTCAGATTTCATTGAAAATGTGAGGATTTTTTAGGGGTAGATTGTATTTGTGTGCTTCATAACTGGTTCTCTCTAATAAGGATTCCATTATGTTATCTCCAGTATTTTCCTCCTCTGAAGTCTGCTAAAAGCCACCTCTCCTTCTCAACCAACACTTAGTGAGGTTTGACCAGGCATGTATTTTAGTGGGGCTGTTGGTCCTCAGCTCACAGTGCTTGATTATTTATTTATATATACATATATATGTCCCTAGACATAGCCATTGACCACCAAAGAGCTCAATAAATACACTCTGAGCTCTTCTAAGTTTCTTTCTGGCATTTGGGATTTATTCAATCAGTGAGTTCTGTGAAAAGCTAGTTTTCTGAACCAGGGACAATAAACTGTGGTTGTTGCTTGTCAAATACTGTGATGTTTGCTTTGATTAGACTCCTATGTGTTGTTGCCACCACTGCATGGCCATCACAGGAGTGGGGTTGTGAGGTGCCATCTATGATCTGAAGATACTAAATCACCAAGCAAGCACACAGAGCAGATACTTCTCATGTAAAATTCATTCTTTTCTCTTTCTTTCTGCAACTGCAGATTTATCCTTACCTCCTCTGAGGAGGAGCTGACACTAGAATAGCTGTGGCTTTTGGGATGATGGCTGTTAGTGCTTGTTCTGACAATGGAAAGAACTTACCTTTGTTCTTCCAAGAAAACCGTGAGAAATTCATATGCAGAAGTCTAAGTAGATAATGAACAGGATTTATCTTTGTGTACAGTTCTGCTAGGGAAGGTGCACTGTTCAGACTGGGAGATTATGTAACAAGCAGGAACCTCCACAGGAATTTGATTCCATTTCCTCCAGTACTGACTCCTCTAAGCAGGTTAAAAAATTCTTTCTCCACTCTCCATTGCATATGCATAAACAGCTCCACAGTCATCAGGACAGGCACCCAATTCACACGTTCAAGATGTAGTCCATAAAACATTCCAAAAAAACCCCTCTTCACACTTTCCCATCTTCCTTGTTGCTCTGCTCTATCTGCCAGCCGTGCAGCTCATTTGACATTTACAAGATTTCTTGTCAGTTTCATTTGGTGCTGCCATTCCATCCAGCAGAGCAGTGAAAGTGAAATTGACTTAATTTAGTCTGTTTCTCTTCCTTGCTCCAGTCCCTGTGTTAACTCACCAGCAAAGTGAGACTGACGAGGCTCCTTGTCATTCCCACACATGGGGCTGGTCAAGGAGAAGGCGCCTGATAGGGAGCAATGTGGTAAATTGTGAGATGAAAACCAGGATTGTGGAGGAGAGAGGAAGAGAGGTGTGAGCATGCAGCAAGAACAGAGAAAACGGGTAAACATGATCATTTCCCAGGTGCCCTGGGTACTTCTGTCTAATAGAGGTGAATTCTTGGCCTATTCCCTGAAGGGAGCAGTGTGGTCTAGAACAGTGGTAGCTAGTTGTCTAGATAGTAATTTATGAGGGATGCCAAGCTGAAAACATTAGCCCATAAATACTGGTCATCTGTTAGCAGGATGGACAAAGCTTCCTGCCTTGAGCTGCTATAGCTTTTGTCTCCTCACATTTTCAGCCACTGGAAGGAGAGGGAGAAGGAGTAGGAGGCAAACATCCACTATATGTTGATGCCTGTGGTTGGAAAAAAAAGAAAAAGGATTCATTTGTTTATTGAAGAAAAATGTATAGGTAATAAAATGTAGCTCAGCATCTTGCATTTTGTGAGATTTCGTAAAATGAAAAGTTGTGCTACACAGGTGCTCTAGTTCAATCAAAACAGTAAATAATGAACAAACAATTGCTTTGTAACAAACCATTGTTGTTAAAAAATACATTTTTTAAATCAACTTGTTAGCTCCTGTGAGTTCTTGACATACAGTGTAAATCATAATGGCTTATTATATTATGTACTAATTCATATTTCTTACAGATGCTTTATGCACATATAACCTTAGGAGTTGCAATATAAACCAGTACTATCATATATATTTGCATATGCTCTGGTGACACTTAACATATACATTTTGAATGAGGCTGTGTTAATTAACTTCAGGTTATATTGCCTTCCTTCTCCACAGCTCCAAAAAAATAAACGTTTTTTATTATCTGAGACCTGTGGATTTTTATATTCTGTTTCATGTTTGGGATATTTTTGTGACATGTATTTTGTTTGCTTCATTCATTTAGGAATTAAATAGCTTTAATTACTTGGACCTGTACAAGCTTGCGGATCTTTTCAACCTCACATTGTTGGAGAATGCAGTCATTGGCTTCTTAGTAAAACATCTCTCTGAGCTATTGAAGAGTCATCCTGAAGAAGTTCTGGCACTCCCATACTGTCTTCTTCGAGAGGTTTTTAAAAGCGATAGACTTACTTCACTCAGTGAAGAGCAAATCTGGCAGGTAAGGAGATTGGTGAACAACCAGAATGTGTGACACTCTGTAAACCATAGCAGTAATCTGTTGTTTTGAAACCCTGGAGCAGTCTCGAGGGAGAATAAGCACTTGAGCAAAAACTGTGAATAACAACTGAGGGAAATTTCTAAATGAAATTCTAAAAATATTGTGTTGTGTTAATGCAATTACTTTGTTTGAAAGAAAAATTTCTCATGCTGTTTAACTTAACTTCTGCTACTTAAATACAGCCAGAGATTTTCCTCCAGATCCAACTTCTTTGGTGGGAAGAGATGCCTGATGCATGCAACTCAATTATAATTGCCTCTGTTGAGGCTAGTGCCATGAGTCTGGTGACAAACCTGCTTCTGCAGTCTCTTTCATTCACTTCAGGCAAATTTAGCTGTATAACTTCAGTAGCCGTTGAAATTGTTTGGGCCACCACAACTGACTTTTCCTTAAGGAAATGAGAGAATCATCACACAGGCAGCTCTGCTCCAAGATGAGCAGGAGGCTTCAATGGAAGGTTTGTGGCAAGAAGCCTAAGATCACTTCCTTTTAAAAAGCTGGATCTAGAAAAGGACCACATTGCTAGCCATAAAGTATTAACAAGATAAAAACATTGCGTTGTGACTTTTAGTCTGTATGGGCTGGAAAAAACCCCCTAATGTTAGAAAAACACATAGCCTATTAAGAGAAACAAAAACTAAACCAAAATCCATCCTTGGAAAAGTTCCCATCATATAGCTGTAAAAATTCATTATGGTGTGGAAGGAAACCTCTGTAATACTGATTACCCAAAGATGTCTTTCTATTTCTTTTTTGCTGTCATGCTTTCAAGAGGAAAATATTTCCATGTATTTCAAGGTAGAAAGAAACTTGCTGGAAACAAACCTGTGCATTCCTTTTAGGAAGTGGGTTATATTGATCCAACAGAGAAGACTATGTTTCAGAAGACTGATTGCTATTTCAACCCTTTTATTTATCTATTTATCTTTTGGATTATTCTAAGGAAATAACTACATGTAGATGCCATCAGTTTCTCAAAGTGTAAAGTGTGTATTCATCAGTGGGACACTTCATGTTCTGTGGATGAATAATGTCATGCAGGATAAAATACTTATTCTTTAAAAAATAGCGATGTCTGGTTAATTTCTTCAAACCACAAAACCAGTGTGAAAATGTAACATAACCCTTCAGTATTGTGGCAGGATTTTTTTGTTGTTGTTGTTGGGTTTTTTTTAGGCTTTACATTATGGACTATGCTGCAAAGATGATATTTTCTGCAAATACCAAAATTAAAGTTTGACTTTTTTCTGTCCTAGTCTCCAGAGGATGCCTGTACAACAGAACCTGCAGTACACTACACATGATGATGGGCTGGTTTTGGTTCAGGTTTTTAAGGCACTCTACTCTGAAGTCCTAGCCTATATTCCCTTTATCAGAAATAAGTTTGGATGTACAAGTTTATGCATGGAGCGTGGATGGTTGGCTGATTGGGTTTCATCATCATTTTTCTGCAGGGCCAGTGGAATTCTCTAGCTACATGCTTTTGCTAGAAGAGTTTATGTGGGAAACCATGCAAGCATAACTTAATACTCACTCAGTAGTATGCCCTTTGTAACCTGCTGTAATGATGTTTAGGAAGTGGGAGTTTTTAAATCCTGTCTAACTGTCCTGTTTTTCAAGAAAGACTTGGACTCGGAAGTAATTTGCTTAACTATGTGCACTCCAGTCAATGAACACTTCATGAGGCAAATATGACAAAAGCCTCTGTTTCTGTTGCAGGGTCATACTGGGAGAGATACTTATAGGTAATATGCTGGTTTCTGAGTGACAACAAACTCCACACTGTCCATTTAAGTGTTATCATAATTGCCTCTCTAAAGGTTACTAATGCTGTTCCGAATAATTTTTTTAAACTAGTTTTCTGCTGCAGGCAAAATATGCATGCATTTTTTTTTAATTCAGTTTGTGAAACCAGGAATAAATATATATTTATAAATATTCCAGGTCCCCAGAATGGATTAAAAGACACATATAAATATTTACCAATTTGGGCATTCAGAAGGCAATAAGAAACTGGTTTCTTGCTTTATCTTAGTAAATAAGTAATTCCCTCATAGTCAACCCAATAGAAGAAAATCAAATCAGACTAGCTATATTGCCTCAAGTGTAGTTAGGTTCATCATTTTTGCTAAGGTTATAGTGGTAATGCAATATACCATGGAAGAATCTAATATTCAGCCCAGGGTGAAGATTGGGTATGCCAGAGGATTAGTGTCAGGGTGCTTTATAGAAGTGAAACTTGATGGACAGGCTGGAGACAGATCTACAGAATCTCATTAAATTGCTGAATTGTTCATTACTGAGCACTCTCACTGTAATAAAGTGCTCATTGACTTTGACAAATCCCCATCCCATGTCTTAAGGAAGAACAGCAAAGCAAGAGGTGTTGGGGAAGCTGGAGGAAATTGGCACAAAGTGGGGCAGATAATAGAAAAGCTGATGGGGGGTGCTACCATTTGCTTTATCTGTCTTACCTGTGACTAGTGTGGCCTCTGCACACACACGGCTGCGTGTCACAGCATGTCCCCAAGGCACCTTTGCTAGCAGGGCAGCCATGAAGCCCTAAGCACAAATTAAAGCTTCTCTCAGAGAACCTCTGGAAAGGGTGCCACTGTCTGCAGAGCTCAGCTTTTCACAGTAGTTTGAATTCCCAATGTACACTGGGTGATCTGATCCTAGTGCACAAAAAGATTAAGGTGGTTATTTTAATCCATCAGAATGTGTACGTGGAGTGATGCTTGAATATGATTTAAACTGAAGTGACTGCAGCTCTTACCTGTCATACTTTAGATTTTTCTAGGCTACCAATTCACAATTGGCTAGTTCTAGTGAGTATGGTGAAATATAACTGTGAACAAACCAAGTCTGAAAAAGTTAAACTGTATTAGTGGCAGTGTGCTAGAATATGGATTAATGCCAACTTCTGCAGAAATTCCTGTTGATTTTTTAGACTCTTTGGCTTGATGTGTCTTATTGTAAGTGGGGACAATAGACAAGGACTATAGTGATGTATTTCTTAAAACAAAAAATCAAAAGCCCACCAGAAAGCCTGTGTAGGCTGTGAAGTTGGATCAATTTATGAGCCTCCTCAATCAGGTCTTTCTTAGGTAAGATAAGCCATTAATTATGATTATTAGTTGACATAAGATTTTTTTTTTGTGTTGATTCCATTAGCACATGAGATTATGAAATTTTTTTTGTATACAAGAAATTTTTGATTTGTCAACTGCATTAAAATGTGTAAAGTTAAGTCAGTGACATGGAAAAAAGGCTTAAAAAAAAAAAAGAAAACAATGGAAAGAATCATGAAGAAGGTGGAGGAAAAGAAACTACTTTTTCTGTTTGTTCTTCTTCATCATGACCTGTGTAGCACCCTTCTTTTTTCCACAGGAAGCAGTCATGACAAGGACATAAATGTCTAGTTTATCATTTAATGAAAAGTGAGTCTTTTCATAATGGACCATTACAAGAAAGATTCATTGGCTGTACTTCAAGGAAGCAGGTGAATTCTTTGCCTTGATAATTGAAAAAGTAACCAACCCTGTAAGATGGAACATGTTGCCAGAGAAGTATAGCAGTAGAGGGCTTGTTGTTGGAACCTTAGCAAGTTGAAAGTAAGCCAAAGATTTAAGTAAAAAAACAATGTTAGCTTTAGTTATGATCTAATTATGCCTTATGTTTGTTATTAGAAACTTCAGTGTCACGAGGCTTGAATATTCATATTTCAAATATCATACTAATGGTTACAGAGAGAAATATTTACTGGATTTTTCTGTTTCCTGCAGTAGATTCGATAAATGGTTCTGTATTAAATACTGCACTTGATCCAAGGTGGACTCTTATATCGTATTTGGAAAAAAATCCTAATGCGAGATCACTATAGATTGGTTTCTTCCATCTCTGCTACTGTTTAAGTAGGTTCTTAAGGATACTTATAATATTTGAACAGCTAACAATAAAAGCAGATCAATTTTAGTATTTAGTAGTTGTTGATATTTCTTTGGAAGCAAAGATTATGAGTTTTCCCTTTTTTTTTTTTTTTTTTTTTTTTTTTTTTTTTTTTTTTTTTTTTTTGCCAAGCAACTTGATTTCTTGGTAATCAACTGATAAGCAAGCAATCTAGGAAAAACTGGTAGATAAAACTACATGAGTGGTTTATTCAACTAGGAGGCATGCAAATGTGTTGTGCCGTTTCCAGGGCTAGTCTCCTAAGACATTCTAGCACTGTTAAATTCCTTGTGTGTAACATTTGAACTTGTGTTCATGAAGTACATGTTCCATGTGTGAAAGTGTAATACTAGTTATTCCTTTTATCCCTGTAGATGTGCATAAACAGTGTTTGGCCTCTGTATTGGAGAAGCATCTCTGCTTGAATAAATAGAAATAAAAGGACAAGAAGATTGCAGTGTTATAGGTCAATATGAGTTTTTAATGTATCTTTTATAAAAATAATAATTGTACAAATCCAATTTCTTATTACAGTCCTGTTTATCCTCTTCTGTGCCCTATTTTCAATAGCCTTTTCTTATGCTTTAGCTCCATTTTGGATTTCCTGATGGTATTTGTGAAGGGCCAAAATTATTCTTTAGCAGAAATCCCACAGTTCAATGTTGTGGGAAATTTAATGATGTACCCATTGTGGTAGCCTGCTATGATGGAACATAGTTCTGTGCTGACGACAGATCCAAAGACATCTTCCATACATCTCCAGTGATGCACACATTTACCTATGCAGAACAGCAGTTTCTAATGTGGGTTGTCATGTTCTGGTAGAAGCTTGCCACTCCTTCAGAGCACTACTTGATTTTTTTTTTTCTGTCAATCTTTCGGTATTGCAGAGCAATTTTTCATACGGAGAGAGCGGAAGTAATTTTTCTCAAGGGTGTATATATATATTTTAATGAAATGTGGCCTAAGTGCCATGCTAAATGTGAACTTAAGTTTTACTGCCAAACAAGTAAAACATAAAATATATGTGAAGAAAAGCATCTCAGTAATCAATGTTGTGTTTAAGCAGTATATTAGCCTTTCACTGTTCAAGAAATAAGCTTAAGTGCTCTCTTGGGTAATAAGTGAAATAATGTCTACTCTAATGCTTGTTCCTAGTGAGTATTTACCCTAAGCAGAAAACTACCACTCTAAAATGTGGCTGTCAGCCTCTCATCAAGAAAGGCATAGAAGAGAAAAAAGAAGCTTGATGCATACCAAGGCTGAGTTGAATTGGTGAGGCTAAATGAGAGAATTAACATATTGCCCATGCATATTTTCCTGTGCTTTAACCTCCTTTTTTGTACCCTTTTAATGAAAATCTTCATAAAAGTGCCAGAGAGCCACCTGGGAATGCCAGTACCCAGCGTACTATGCCTGTGATGGTTGCACTGTGTGTATCATGATTAGCTGCAAGCAAAATCACACAGTTACCCTCAAATAAAAGTAGTCTGGAAACATAAGCTGTCATTGACTGCAGGTTTCCTTTTAGACTAAGGTCTAATCCTCATAAACATAGGTATCTCACCTGAATTGACTCTGTGCCATGGTGTATTCCTTAAAAGCTCCCCAGACAGGGTGGGATTAATTTTTATAAGTATAGGCTTGTGCAGTATTCTTGGTAGGACATCCATTACAGGTAGGCCAAGCTGGTGGTTGTGGTCCAAGATCTGCAAGGAGGTCGATGTCCACTAGAGCTGCAGGCTGGCCAGGGTTCATGCAGGATACAGAGGAGAAAGCAGTGGATGTAAGCAGCAGAAACTCATGCTGTTCAAGCTGATGTGCTCAGGTCATGCTGATGTGCCCTATTTTCCTGATATAATTTCTGTATCATTTGTAACAGTAATGGCATTTTGGCTTAGAGGGAAAATGAATGCTGTCCCTGTTGGCACTGTTCCCATATTTTATGAAACACCTTTCCCCTTTGTCTGCTTTGGCTTAATTCAAATGGGCTCCTAAGCTTGTCCTTTACAGTAATATCTTGTGAACTTTATATCTGCTTTTTTCTGAACTTTTAAAAGTTTCAGACTCCTGTTTTTTGAATGTTAGCTAATATTTTTACTGTTATTTATCAAGTATAACAGTATAGGAAGCCGTTTTCAGTATTAAAACTATGTTAGGAGCAACTGTATATTCTTCTGATTTTCTTTATGATATATATCAGCTCCAATCAGAAAACTTGGTTATTTTGCTGCTGTTGTTGTGAGCATTGGAGAATTACTAGAGAGCATTACTTTTGTCTTGCTGTCCTACAGTAATATTGTCTCAACTTATTTATCTCAGATTACCTCCAGAAATGCACAGAGCATCACACCAGTGTTTGGGAAGGCTACTGTGCTCACAGCTCTTGAATTTAGGTCATTTCTTGAGCTAAGCAGTGGACGTGCATCTTGATTTAGAAGGCCAGAAAAAGACACCTAAGTGTCCAAACAGCAAGACTTCCTCTCTGTTACTGCATACTACATTTGAATTTGTTTGCTATGGGGAATTTGTATTGATTGTTGCACTCTTTGTGGCTTGGATCTCTTGGAGATAATCTTAAGTATAATTGTATAAACATGCAGATATATACGGTTACATTTGAAAAAAGGTTGCTGAAGCTGTTCTGAAAGCCAGGTGTGGCTGAAAATATATATCAATTTTTAAATTAAAGAAAATAACATTAAGTCTAAAATCCACAGATACCATGGGTGATCAAATATGGCAGTCTGCTGTTACCAACTTAGTTAATGTCTTCCATTCAGAGATATAATGTTAGTAATCTTTACTCTTTCAAAATCTGAGTAAAGCTGTTTAACACTCTTTCCAGTGGATTTAAGCTTATGGAAAATGATAGGAAATTAGAAACTCTTCTGAGAATTCCCAGCTTTGTATTTCAACAAATTTTCCTTTGAGAGCTGATAGAAGCATTACTTTTATTTGTAACCACAAAGCCAATGAGGATGGTGGAAGAAAATTGAATTCCATGTTTCCTGAAATAAACACATGTCATCACTGTGTTAAGATAGCTGGAATCTAGTTCTGGGATTAAGCACCCAAAGTGCACCAAGTTAGATGTTGTAAAGTCACACTGTGTGTCTAGACCTGCTAACAAGTGTGTTGGTTCAGCACCACTGCAGAGATCTCATTAACTGTTGCCCTGTGCTATCACTCCCACCCCAGGATCAGGACACTGGTGGCTCCAGGAAGGTGAGGAGGCAAGGAGATGGAAAAGCAGTGTCACCCCTGCACAGCTTTTCTTACTCCAACTGGGACACTCTTGGCAGCTTCCAGATGTGTAAGTGAGATGCAGAGCTGGGGGTTTCCTTGCCTTGTGACAAAGGATTCCTTTTACTCCTTTGATCACTTTGGACTCCCTCATGACAGGGAGAAATGGAAGAAATTATGACAAATACACTTGTTAAAAAGATCTTAAGAAGCTTTCCTGTGAAGTGGCTTCCAAGCTAGAGGTCTATGTGGGATAGTAATGACAGATTGAAAGATCACAGTCTCTGAAGTGAAAATCTGTGTTGAAGAGCTTTCAAAGTACTCCTTTAGGGTGGACCCTATTTTAATGTTTGAGTGAAACTGTATAGGTCGTAATTTTACAAGGTTTATCTCCTAGCAGTTACAGGTGTTTCAGTTTGCTTCAGGTATTATTTAGTCAGTTTATATAATAAATTTATGTTTGTTTTTATCTTGTAGCAGGGAAACACTGACATTCCCAATTCATTAGTTACGTTTGGGATCTCAAATGCAATTACAAATGTGGTTCTAAGTGTTTAAGTTACTTTTTGAAAGAAATAGCTTTCTTAGAACAATTAGTTGATTTTGAAAAATTAATGCAGCACTCATCTGTTTAAGCAGTGAGTTAATCTGAAGCCCATGATGTGGGTATTAAATCGAAGTCAATAAAACTGACTGAGAAAGTGGGGGTTGTTCAGCCTGGAGAGGGCCTCAGGAAGACTTTATAGCAGTTTTTTGGTGTCTAAGAGGGCATACAAGAAAGATGGTGAGGGACGTTTTTCAAGGGCATGTAGTGATACAACAGGGAGAAATGGCTTTAAACTGGAAAAGGGTAGGTTTGGATTAGAGATACAGAAGAAATTCTTTATTGTGAGGGAGATGAGGCACTGGCAGAGGTTGTCCAGAGAAGTTGTGGATGCCCCATCTCTGGCAGTGTTCAAGGTGAGGTTGGATGGAGCTTGGAGCATCCTGGTCTAATGGACATTGTCCATGACAGGGGGTTGTAACTAGGTGATCTTTAAGGTCCCTTCCAACCCAAATTGTTCTGTGGTTTTGGTTGGAAAACTTGATGTCTGTGGTTTTGTAGTAACACGGTATGTTGAATACATGCATATTTATAAACCAGCTAAGGAGAGCATATACTTTGAAGTACGTTTTTTCTGTGTGACCAAAGATATTAATGACATACAAGTTCTGCATAGCTGTTGTAAAGATTATTATAGAAAATGATACATTTTTTTGTGATTTGTTGGATTTGCCTATTAAATCCCTAGAAAATTATACCCTAACAATAGGGAAGAAAGGAATAGGAATCCTTTTACATTCAAGGACCATTTAGACTAATTTTCATAGAGCTGAATTGCATTTTTATAGAATTTTGTCAATTTTGTGCCTATTTCATTTTCTAACAATTTTTTTACTGATGAAAGCCTGTAGATGCTTGTCTCTGTAGTGAGCTGCTACACTTCTAAAATATATTTTAGAGGGAAAAATAACAGGAGAGGAATAACAGTAAAAACAGTGTGTATCAGATGGTGAAAATTGCCTTTTCCACTTATTAATTATGTACCAGCAACTTATTTTAATACTAAATGTATGCAAAGTTTCAATGCATTTGATGTCAACCTGAATGTTTTCTCTAAAAATAAAAATGAGCAATTCTAGATTTTCTGATGATGGCTGCTGGAGGTAGGTCCTTTTCCACCTCCCCTGTACTCTGTCCTTACCATGCTTCAGAAAAGATAAATGTGATAGCACATAAACCCATACCTCCTTAAACTGAAATCAAATCACAGTTAAGAGCCCTAGTTAAACAGCTGTTTATGAAGAGATAAACTTCTGTTCTTTTGCATCTTCAGAAAAACTTATCAGATATAAAGCACCTAGCAATGTTGGTTCTACCATCACAACAAATGATGGAGGATGCAAACTTTGAGCATTTTGTGATGCATGTAAAAAGGGATGGCAAGAATTTTTTACCTCAGAGCTTATTGCCATTTGATCCCGTTATTAAAGGAAGGCAGGTCTTATGGACCAATGAAAGCTACATTTTAGGAATGTTGATGTGATGATGCAGAGTCCCCAGGCAGTCAGTGCAAAGGAGCGCCACTTTATTCCAAAATCCAGGCCTTTTTAAGCAATTAGCTGGTTATCAGCTACATAGTTTTATATCATAACAAACATAATTTATCCAACCACCATACACCACGATAGGAGCACACAATGGTTGCATAACTTGTTTTTCTACCTCTAATTCGGCTGGGTCACTTTCCCATAGTCCTCTTCTGCTTAGCCAAAGTAGCAGGCCTGAGCCTTGGTTTTACAAGGCCTTCCCTTTGTAAGGTTTTACCTATGTGTAACGTGTTTATGATGAGGAGATTTCCTTGTCATTTCTAACTCTTTGCGGCTGGACTTGTTTCAAAGGAAAAAGTTGAGGTTGTGTCTCTGGATGCCATATTTTGGATTTGGTTTTATTGCTTTGCTTTCATCTGGTTTTCTTGGTTTTGCATTGCCACCCTCCTCACTCCTTTTTGATGATCTTGCTAAAACAAAATTTGCCTTGGTTGCAAGAGTAAGCAGAGCCTTTCCACTGATGCCTCTTCCAGCTCATTTATTTTATGTGTGTAGACTCCCAGGTGTGACAGCCATTGCAGTGCACAGGAAAACAGAGTGGCTGTGGGTAGTGGGGTGGCTGTAAAGTCTGTTGCAGTAGGAGCTACACTAAAGCTCATACAGCCCTTAAACACACACTTATACATGTGGAGTGTCATTGAAAGGGGTTGCACAGGGCCTTGCTTGCCTCTTCTATCACAGTGGAAGAACCAGTTGGATGTGAGAAGCACATTTGTAAATCTGCCTTGGTAGAGAAGCTCCAAGTGACTGTAGAGGAAACTCCTCCATGGCTTGAGGACCTGATCACACAAGAGTGGACTTCTCTTGAAGCACACTGTGGGACAGTTTTGTCTTTGCTGCTCCAAGGTTAAGAAAAGATGCAGTGTTTATTGCCTGTGTGGAGATGCCCTTTTCAGCTGCAAAAATATATCAAGTACTTTTGGCAGATGGTACTTAGGAAACTGTTTTGTCCTCACTTTCAGATACCTGCATATCACCAGTCTTTGTTCTGTGGCATAAGCACCAAAATTTCCATGGGATGTTTTGTAGAGGAATAAGGAGACTCATTTGGACAGATTGAGGGGACAGAAGATTTTGATTAAGAGACCTAATTTTTTTCTTAGTTTGCATCTTGAGAAAGTGATTGAAATGTAAACTTCTCTTGGGGGAGTCTGAGTTTTACTGCTTATAAATTGCTTTTAGATACTTGGAATGAATGTTCTGTATAATTTTGAAGTTCACATTCCCCAGAAGGTGTAAAATGGCAAGCTTTCATGAGCTGTGATAATTTACAACAGCTGAGAGTTTACCTTCCGTCTGTAGCTTACTTCACTTTGAGCTCCAGTAGATGAGAAGTTCAGGTTTTTTATGTGGGAGTTTACTCATTGTTTTAATATGATTACTTACCATATATAATGTTATATATTAATGTAGTTCAGCTAGCCTTTTGTAAAGCTGATTTGGGATCATAGTTATTTTATGGTAAGTCTAAAAAGACAGAATATCTTTATTGAGTTTAATCAGTGTCTTCTAGGTAAACTTCTTACTCTCATGGCCACTAAATATAAGAAATGGAGAAAGTGTGTAAAAGAAGTGAATACAATTCTGAAAGCATACATTCTATTATTTACTGTTATTATACAACTGGCATTTTTTTCTATGTGTTTCATAGGAAAAACATACATAAAATAGTGAAACTAGCACTGTTTTTCTCACAAACTTTTTTCACAAAATAACGTCCCTTTTGAGACTGCCACTATAACTGTGTAGCGCTGGGGGCAAAGGAAGCTTGCAGTAAAGCACTGAACTGACAATGCAAGGGACTCTACTTGGTTGGAGAGTTTGTCTTTGGATAGAAAATTCTGCTCTTTCTCACAAGGATGTTGTGCAGAAACAATTATTAAAAATGTCTGAGATGGAAATACAGGTGTTAAAATTGTTACTGTTTGATCATGAGTAAGAAATCTGCCAAAGATGTGTAGGTTGTGTTATCCTCTTTGCACCGATTGATACACTGCGCAGGACAATATTTTTGTCTGACAGCAATTGGTGATGGATGCTTTACTCCTTAAATCATTTAAGGAGATAGATCTTGTCAGCACTTGAGAAAAATTGAGAATTATTTCTAATACATTATGATTCACTTTAATGCTGTGAAGTTTTATAATTTTTCTTTTTTTTTAATACACCTGCAGTATCTGTCTCTGCTTTAATTATGGCATAATATCATGAAATGCATTATTTTTGGTGCTAGATACTTTGACCAATAACTCTGCTGGCTGCAGTGGTTTTCAGCTGAAAGATCAAAATTAAATTTCTGATTCTTGCAAAGTGGATTACAGACTGCAGGGCTCATGTTCTGAAAGTTGCAGGTTGTCACCATGACATCACATAAATACAAACCAGCAAACCAGCTAAGAGATATAGCATTTCTTATTTAGACTAAGAATTCCCTGTGTAGTACTCCGGACAAATCCACTGCGGCTTTTGCAGAGCCTGATCAGAGTTCAGGAGGACATACTCTAACAAGTGCTTTCACTCTCCAGAAATAATGAACCTTGGTGTTCTTTAATCTTCCTTTGGGGCTGTGTATTTCCTGAAGTCAGTTCATTTATATTTGGCTTCCCTCTTTATTGCCTGAGCCAATCCCTTAGTCCTCCAAACCCTGTCCATCTGTGAAGCTGAGAGTCTGACTGCATCACAGTGATAATATTTGGGTCTGCAAGGATGCATATTTTTTTTTTCCTGCTAGCTGTGATCTCAGTGTTCAGTTTGGGAACAGACTTCGGGGGCACCCATGTACACAATGCCAGTGACACTGCTGAAGCAGAGGTCTAGCAATACTGTGGAGTTGGCTGGGTAGGAGTTGGGGGCAAATAGCAGAATGACAGGAACTTTGAATGTGTGCTGCAGTGATCCCTTGTGCTGGGGAAATGTGAATCTGAGACACCTCTCTTTATGTACAGAAATGTTTGCTTTGGAGGCTTCCTTCTGCTGCATCCAACAAAACACATGTTGGCAGCTTCCCAAACTCTTACTTCCCTTCTTCACTGATTTGTGAAGAATGTTTTGGGTTTATTCCCAAGAGTTCACTGTGCATATATATATATATATACATATTTTACAAACAGTGCCTTTATACTTGGAAAAGTATAGACTTCAGTCGTTGTAAATGGCATCCTGTGTGTCAGTAAGGATGTGCAAGCCTGCTTATAGCTTCTTTTGCTGAGGGCATTCGGTGAATGTTCTGCCTATAGTCCCAAACTTTTAAGGAAGTAAAACTTCCCTTCTGTAGTGTGAGAAGAGATACACGACATAAAATTTCTTAAAAGCCTTTGATGTTTGGATCAAACTTCTCTATCCACTCCTCTTTCAGACAAATCTTAGTCTTGTCTTCTAGACTGCTTTTTTGAGCTGTGGTATGCTGATGTGAACATTTTGTATGAATTTTGTAATACTTGACAAACTAGAGAACATCTGATGATGACCAAGATCGCAGAACAAAAGATTTACCACTCACTACTTGAAATACTTGCTTCTTTCATAGGTACAATTCAATTAGATTATTTTTATTTACCCCACCTTCCCTGCAGCAGCCTTGTGAGAAGGGGAAGCCATATGAGTAGAGCAGGATGAGTCTGGGAAAGGAAGTGAACGCAGCAGAGGAGGTGCAGGAGTCTTCCATTTTTTACAAGTTTGGTGTAAGCAGGCCCTACAATTTTTTTCTTTTTTTTTTCTTTTCTTCTTTTT
>VWZU01012542.1:1304827-1331827 GCA_013397095.1 Sterrhoptilus dennistouni
TTTTTTTTTTTTTTTTTTTTTTTTCCTGTTCACTTTTGAGACACTCTGAATCAGTGCTGATGAGTAAGGTAAGAAACACCTAGTGGGATTGATTAATTTCTCATCCTTTAAAATGTGGGAATAAATGACCAACCCACCAGAAAACTAAATATTGATGCTGTCAGTGGCATGATAATTGGCCTCTGCTTTCATCTCCGAAAAAACCCTTGCTTGGATTCTATTATTCATTCAAAGAGGAAAAGGGTTATTAATGCAGTGTTCTTTAATTTATATTTTTATTTTGTGTGTATGTGTGTGAGAGAGAGAGAGAATGGGAGAGCAATAATATAACAAATATATTGGCTAAGAGAAAACATTTGAAAGCGATCTCTGCCCATTTTTTTAATCTTCTCTTATCATGAAGAATGTGAACTGTGATAAATTGTTCTGCTAATCAAACAGCACTGAAAGGTTAGGTCATTGGAAGTCTTTAGTCATTTTGTGCTTTTCAAGAGTGAATTTGTTAAAATTATGCTGAATACCCACTTAAAGCCTGGGCTGAAAACCCTACCTGTGTTTTATAACTCTGCACTGTCAGAACCCATAATAAGTCAAACATTCTTTCAGAGGTACTCATAAGGGAGAAAAAACCCCGTAAATTTAAGAGTAATTTCAGATTGTAAATGAAAAAGAGAGGCACGACTGTTCATTTGCACCAATCATGCCTTCCTTTCATCTGCTCTGATTAGGCCTGGTGCGGTTTCATCAAACTACTCCATCACTGAGCTGTCACTCCAGTCGTCTGTTGATTGAAAACAATCAGGGCTCTGATGGCACAATTATTCTGACCCTTTAACTAGAGGCTGCTGTGATAATGAAAGGTTGATTATGATAGTTTGTGCCTCTTTCAGTTTGCCAAGAAGGTTAATTTGGGCATCAGACGGATGTTTAATGGGCGCTTGCTGGCTACACTGAGGTAAATGAGAACGTGCAGTCTTCGATATTGCACGGATATAGTTTGGCTGTCAATCATTGTCATTTTGAGTTTGTGCCTCACACTCTGGAAATCACATTTTATTTTTTCCTTGGGATTTAATTTATTCTGTGCCCTGAGGAAGTTCTTTCACTCTGTGACCTTCACAGTAGCTTTCTCTGTCTTTTTTCGCTTCCCTCACATGGAGCCCAAAGGCATAATACATCTAGAGGAACGTTTTTCTTTCATTTTTCACATTTAAAAAAAAAAAAAAAAAAGGAAATTTAAACCCCCTGTTTATCAGCTCACCCTGAACAGAGCAAGTGTTTTAATTCTGATTGTAGAATCCAAATGTGCAAATGGAAGCACGCCTGCTTACTAACGCAGCGCCACACAGGGAGCTGCTTACGTAGACACACATTTGTAAAACTGACAAACAGGTAATTTAAAAATGTCTCTGTGTAAAGAGGGTGGGGGATGGCACAGCTTTATTTTCACAGGCTACACGCATATGCCTTAGCTCGGTACCTTGTAAATGTGGTTTCAGTCACTGTACTGGAACTTTCTGAGTTAGAAAGTCTCTCTTCAGAGTTTGGGGCAAAAGGCTGATTCATAGATTATTAATATTTCCTGTGTTCAGATTGAGAGAATCATATGCATGATTTTGTAGTTGTTTGGCTCAAAGTGCAAAAGAAATGCAAATACCTCATAATTTTGATTGTTCCACATGCAGCTCATTAGAGTCTTATTTTTATGCATATTTTAAATTCAAAATAAAAAGAAGAAAAAGAGTTCCATCTTTAAGGCTCTCTGGCATCTAGGCTAAAGACACTTATTTTCCATGCTGTCCACTAGTGTAAGATAGTACTGGATTGATAAAATTTCAGGGTGAGCCTGGAGGCTGTGCTACATGGTTACTAACTTCTAAAAATATTCATGTGTAACTCATGGCTTTGAAAATTTTTGTGTGTGTGTTTTGTTGTGTGGTGGGACTTTTTCCCTTAGCAACAATTCTTACATTTTTCTTCCTAAATGGATGATACAAACCAATTTAATTCATACTGGTTAAAGTGTTTAAGTAATTATCCTCTGGATTTTGTCCTTTGTAGCCTGTAGAGACAGAGGATGACAAAGATTCTTTAGAGATCCAAATTCAGGCCCTTTGGAAATTCCTGTTCATTTTAGATTTGGTGAGATTTCCTCCATAGCCCTCAGTGGACTTTGTTTCACAGCACTGGTAAATGTCCTGGTTTATCCATAGATTCTGTTCCTGTACTTGAAATTTGAAGAGCCAGGGTGTTACTGACAATTGCCAACTGAAATGTGGTTTTGAGACAGGAGGTCCCAGTCTGGAACACCTCAGACTTGCTGAGTTAGATAAAATTTAATAAAAGGCAAAATTACGTGGGAGTTTACAGCCAAAATATATATTCCTAGTGTTTCAAAGACTGAACTAGTAAAGTCCAAGTTGCTTTTTGAAGTTTCTTTGTTGGTGCTTTAAGGTGATTGCTGTAGTAACTGTGTTGCTTTCATGACTCTTCTTGGCTTCAAAAATCAATAGAATCAGGTATATAGCACTGTCCAGTGTGCTAAGGATACAAAGATATTAATTTGATTTTTTTTTTCCAAACACTTTTGCTTCTGTTAAGAAAAAGAAGAACTATTCAGGTGAGATTTGTAGTTCTTTCTCTTCCCCTGATTTAATATAATCATCAGATTGTCACACACAAATTGGGTCATTTTTGTTGCACGTATCTGATCTGAGTCCAGGAAAATGCATCCACTTTTGTTTCCATATTTAAAATTTTGTTTACTCCTAAAATGAAAATGTTTGCTAGGTTATTATAATTAAGATTTCTATTTGTTTTAATGAGACAATGTGAATTAATTGTTTTAAAAACTTAGAAAATTTGTTTCCTTCTATTTGTTGTTGCTAAAATAAACAAAACACAAAAAAGCAACACTCCAACCCCCTCATTTTTTCCACTGCTGTCACTCTTTGACTCCATCTCATTTACTAGACACCTTGGATGATATAAAGTAGCATATTTGCAGTCCATTGGGCTACAACGTGAATACATCAAATAAAGAGCAGGCCAAGATGACTTTATTTAATAGAGTTCCCATCGCCACTGCCTCTCACAGAGCCCAGGCTTAGAAGTATTTTTCTTTCTTGGAACTCAGTTAACAGAAACTTTCCCTGATGTTGACTTTGTGACTTGGAGTAGTTTCTAAGTGAACCTGAGTCTAATAAATATGAGTATGTCAAGCTTTTTGCACTCCTGAAATAGCTTGGCATTCCTGATGAGAAAACTTGGTGTGGTGTCAAGTGAAGGTCTGGCATGTTTCCCAGCAGAGTGGCTTGAGAAGGACTCTAGGGGGATGGATGTTGAACAGGCAAGCCACAGGCACGATGGCCTCTTGTGCTCCCTGGGATAGCTTGCAGCCCAAAGGACCAGGTAGCTGCTTCTTGCAGGGCTATCTTCAACAGGAGTGAAATTCCTAGTTCAGCTTTAACCTGCTCTGCCTCTGTGGCCTCTCGGGCTGTGGGATGTGTGTGGTGTGTACACCACTGACAGCAGGGAGGGAAGGACTGTGCTCCAAGCCTGTGTGACTTGGACTGTTCAAGTACTGTGCTGGAAGCAGAAGCAGGTGTTGGAAGAACAATGAACTCGCTATCCAACATGCAGATGTACTCTGATGTGTGCACCAACTGTGCCACAACATATATTTCTATTTATTTTTCTGTTTTGAGAATGCACTCCATTGCTAAATCACATAATGTAACCTTGGAGAAGAAAAATCCTTTGGTTAAGGCATTAGAATAAGAAAACCTGGTTTGAAAATCCTGTCCTTCTGAGGGTCTACTTTTGTCATTTACTTAGTTTAGAAGATGAATATGGCAAAATATATTATTTATTAAAGTTGATATAGGCACTAGGCTGTAGCTTCCTTTACTCACACACTCATACATTAAAATTAATAGAAAAGAAGCTTCTAGCAGTTTAAAAAGAATTTGCCCATATGGCAGTAGGAGTAGGAATCTTTCCTTATTTTTGTAAATTATTTAGCACTGATACAAATATTTAAAACCTCAAAATTGTGGATCTTTTTTTTTTTTTTTTTTTGCTTGCATGTTTGTTAGCATTTTAAACACAGTTGTAATTTCAAGTGCTATTGGTATTTTCTTAGAGAAGCCAGAATAGCCAGAATGTCTTTTCTTGCAGCATCATAAAGTCTATAATGGCTTTGAGTTTATTTTGCCAATACTGATTATAGTTGGTAATTGTCACTGCCAGAGAGGCAAAAACATAGGCACTATAATCAGTGTATCAATGGGGTGAATTATGGAGTTTTTATGTAGGCACCAGGTTTTTGGGTCTGGATTAAACACAGCCTGAGTAAAGGTGTTAGAAATTGTGTTGATAAATATACAGATGTGTATGTGGTCTCATACATGGAGGTTTGTGTCTGCCATATGTTGATGCGAGTTATATTTGCCTCCTTTGCACTGAAAGAAAGTTAGAACTGTCTTACAGTCCACCAGTGACTACTTATACTACAAGTGAAAGACTTGTTTGGGAATCCAGTTTTTCTTTCTTTTGAACTTTTTCAGCCCTCCAATAGCTGCTAGACTGTTAATCCAATTTTCTTCCATGCCTCCATAATGTGAGACATCATGTGTGTGCTAGAGAATGTGGTAACAATGTGCTGCAAAACCAGTGTAGAAGTCTAAGGCTCAGTTGGTGAGTGTTCCTGAAACCAGATGACCTGTTGCATCACCTTGTATCACAATTTAGGAGTTTGTCCTGTATTCTCTAAATATAGATACCTACATTTGTAGGTTAAATTTCTAGCACTTATTTTAAGTAGTGACCCAAAATTAATTTTAAAACAGTTATTGTCACAAATAGCAAGACAAGGTGATAAAAACAATATAGCTTTTAGCTCTCAAGGCCTTTTCTCTGCCTTGGAATGTCACAGATTAGGTGGGCACTGGACAGATTGTG
This sequence comes from Sterrhoptilus dennistouni, assembly GCA_013397095.1. Taxonomy (NCBI): domain Eukaryota; kingdom Metazoa; phylum Chordata; class Aves; order Passeriformes; family Zosteropidae; genus Sterrhoptilus; species Sterrhoptilus dennistouni. Next base: position 1,309,790 of record VWZU01012542.1, read on the forward strand.
TTCAGCAGTAGCATGAGTTGATTTGGACTGAAGCTTCTATACACACTGTGATTCACAGATCTCTTGCTTCCCTAAGACTCAGTGAAGTTTCTCTGCATGCTGTCAAATGCCTATAGAGCATCCAGGTGGTGGGCAGGGTTCTTACCCCTGCTTTCTAAACTCATACAATAAAATGAAGTCTTCCACTGCAAACTGACCTCACACATGGAGCCTGGTAAGAGCCAGTAGAAACCTGCACAAGAGACAGCCTGGGATTCACATTGCCCTCCTCATTGCTGCTGCAGCTGCTTGTCAGAGGGGAAAGGTGGAGGTAGCATAGGCCAAAGATACCTTGAGATGCAGCACGTAGAGGATCCCACACAGGCTGCAATAAACTTAATTTGGAAAGGTTCAAAGGTTTTCATAAAAAAGATGCAGGACAGATTTGTGAGCATAAAATAGTGTGGAATGGATAGAGAAGGTTTAGGTTTGAGACGTAGACTATATTGTACATCTCATGTGAGTGCCAACAGAATCTTTGTATCACTTTGCAACCATCACTGTAGTGGTTTAGGGAAAAGTTGAACATTACTGGTTTCAGTGAAACATTTTTTTACAACTCCAGGACTATTCTCAGTAGAGACCTAACTCAGTATGAACCAAGTTGCATATGCCAAACTTCCTGCAGCAGAGAAAATGTATTGTAATGGAGATATCCGTGCCTTCTGTGCAGATCATCATGCATCCCATATCCAAAAATGAATGCAGGTACCATTTCTTTGAATGTATGAATGTATGTGATGTTGCTCGTGTGTTTATACAGTATTTATTGGGGGACCAAAGGCAGGACAATAAAGGATGGAAGAAGTCCTAAGATATTAATAAGGCATTAATATCAAACTTCCTCTAAAAGACTTATGGTTTACATTAGTGTCTGGGCTTTTACAGAGTCTGCAATATCTGTCATTGCAGTCCAAGTGATACCTCTGTGATGCCATTTTAGATGTGAGCAAAGGCATGAACTTACAGTTCCAAAAGTAACCAGTCTGTTGGATGCAAGTGCTGACAGATAAGAAGTCAGTTTTTGTAAATTCTTCTATCTCGATATAGTAACCCACATATCATTTAGTTGATATATGCTGAAGTTAGCTTGAATTTCTCCTCAGTTTCAAGTGCCTGAATGATAAGATCTAAGTGCCTTTCAGGAATCATTCACATGGCTGAAGACATGGAATAGGAAGTTGCCTGACACAACTCAAAAGGAGACACCTGACATATGGGTTTGGTGGACTTTGAACACCTGACTATAAAGCTCAATGATTTCAAGTTCAAAACCATTTTCAAATATATTTAATTATTGTCTTTTTTTTTTTACTAGCAAGTCAAAATACATATAGCTAATGCATGTATTTGAAACTCAATACAGCATTTAACTGATTGAACTACTCTTACATTTTTTATGCCCTTCATTGATTCTTTGTTTCACAGGGTTTCACAGTGAGGAAAAAGTGTTTCAAATTAATCTTAACAAGAAGGTGGTTTTGGTTTGTCATCTTCCCTCTCTGATAAAATACAGAACCAGTATAAATTTAATACATCATATACAAAAGCTATGAATAAGAGCAGCCTTTATTTTTCAGCTTCTTTATGTGACATTCCCAACAACAGCACAGGGCCATAAGATTTAGCTGAATTTTTTTTCATCACTCAGCTTGTTAGAAACACCCACTCCATGAGTTCTGTGTCAAAATGATTTGAAGTATCAAGTAGAGTTAGTCCTTATCCAGAACTAGTCAATGTCTTTGATAATGATTAGGATGAAAGAATAATAAGGAATTTATGTTCTCAGAAAATCAGAAGGTGAAATGGTTTTCTAGCACTTTTGAAAATACAGTTTTGATTGAGAATGAGCTTGACTGGAGCAGTCACTTACTGGCCTAAAGTAATAGTAGAGTGTTTGGTAATGTCAGAGAAAGCATGACACACTGTGGAGGTTCTGCATAACAAAAACCCCAAACAAACAAAGAAACAAACCACAAAACCAAACAAACAGCCCCAAAATTTCAGTACTCAGTCATAAGCTTAAATACGGATCAGCAACATCGTAGTGCACTGACAGTCTTACATAGTGATGTCCAAGCAAGAATGGTATAGATTGTTACAGTCAAAGAGATTCTTCCAACCTATTCACTACTACTACAGCCTTAAGAGGAAGATATGTCCAGTTTTCAAGAGCAAACTGGAAGATTGTTATTAAAGATTTCAATAACAGAGAACTGTGAGCCAAGCAACAGAGATTTAAAAAATATGACCTAAGATGCACTGAAATACTTTCTTCGTTCACTGAAGAGGAAACTCACACCAATATTAAAATGCATCTGAGGTGGAGAAGGAAAAGAAGGTAACAAAATCCTTTTCATCCTGTATGGATGAATCATTTTCAAGGGTTACTCTGGGATATCAACCCAAAGGTGGAAAATGGAGCAATGAGTTTAAGGGTTTACAGCATCTGCATATGTAAGAGGAAAATCTGTCTGAGAGGATATCAGAGCATGGGAATGGTTTTCCTGGGGAAGTTTTGGTATCTTCGTTACTGGATGTTTTCAAGAATAACTTACAGAACAATTCTTGAAATGGTTTAGGCCATTCCTAACCTCTTTTTAGGACCAGTTGAATTCAGTGAGCTTTATGTAATTTGAACTCTGTGTTTAATTTTGGATGTTGATACTAGCTGCAATTGCTGAATTGTTGCCTTCTGTCTGCCCCAAACTAGCAGGGCCTCTTCTGTGCTTCTCTCTTCGCTGACTTAATTTTTTGTCCCCTTACACCTTTCTCCACTTTATAAGTAAAATAAATGAAGAAGAAAAAAAAGTATTGGAAGGTTCAGTATGTAATGTGTTATATTTCTTGAATATTTTGTCATAAATAGGATGAAATATGCAGGGCAGAAAAGGCATTTCTTCGTAATCTTCTGACATTAGTCTTCTTTCTAGTGTACCTGTGGTACCCAGTGATCCCGTAGCCCCTGTGTTTATATTATTTTTCCAGCAGCTTGATTTAGAGATAGTATGGTCTCCAGCAACACTAAGACTGCACAATGAGAGTATTGCGTAGCAGCTGATAATGCTGTGGAAATTTTTTAGGGGAGATGATGCAATACAGTGCTTTCATATATACACAGTATCTTTTTATGTGGATTAATAGGCTTTCACAGCTGCTTTTTAGATGACTAGATACCACGACTGAGGCAAGTATATATCTGCTCTTGGAATGCAAGCAAATTTCAACAGACCATATTTTGACAGAGTTGTATGCAAATAACGTGTGTCTTGTTTTTCCCTTCCTTCCCCCCACTTTTAGCTGGCTGTGAGGTGGTTGGAACACAACTGCCGCTACCAGTATCTGGATGAACTTCTCCAGTACGTCCGCTTTGGCCTTATGGATGTGGATACACTGCATACTGTAGCTCTTACTCATCCTCTTGTCCAAGCCAGTGAAACTGCAACAGCGCTCATTAATGAGGCCTTGGCTTACCACCAGAGCGTCTATGCACAGCCAGTTTGGCAAACTGCAAGGACAAAGCCTCGCTTCCAGTCAGACACTCTCTATATCATTGGTGGGAAAAAGCGAGAAGTCTGTAAAGTGAAGGAATTGCGATACTTCAATCCTGTAGACCAAGAGAACGTTCACATCGCTGGGATCGCTAACTGGAGCGAGCTGGCGCCCATGCCCGTGGGGAGGAGCCACCACTGCGTTGCTGTCATGGGAGACTTCCTTTTTGTAGCTGGCGGAGAGGTGGAGCACTCCACAGGGCGCACGTGTGCCGTGAGGACTGTCTGTCGCTATGACCCCCGCAGTAACTCCTGGGCGGAGATAGCCCCCATGAAGAACTGCCGGGAGCACTTTGTGCTGGGAGCCGTGGACGAGTACCTCTATGCCGTGGGGGGCAGAAATGAATTGCGTCAGGTGTTGCCCACAGTTGAACGCTACTGCCCCAGGAAGAACAAGTGGACCTTTGTACAGTCCTTTGATCGGTCACTCTCGTGCCATGCGGGATATGTGGTGGATGGTCTTCTTTGGATATCAGGTAGAAAACGTTTCACACAGTTTGAGGTACTGCTAACAAAATACCAAAATACTGTCTTGAATTAAAGTAATAAATTTTTGGTTTATGTGTCATGATAACTTTTCAGGAGGACAAAGAACTGAAGCCTCATTAGAAGTACAGGAGTCTAATGTATCTTACACATTGCACTTGGTCTTTCAGAGCTGCTGATATCATGTGTGCTCTTTCCAGTTGCCATTCATAAATCAAGTGAACTGGAATGATAATGCACTTTTGAACTAATTTCCAATGATAAATTCTGTGTGCTTCCTAAAAACAAACAAAAAAGGACATTGTTTCTGTCATGTGATCTGGTACTTTTAACAGTAACAGGACCCGAGGGAATTGGCTTGAAGTTGTGTCAGAGGAGTTTTAGGTTGGATATCTGGAAAAGATTCTTCATCCATAGATTGATTGGGCACTGGAACAGGCTCCACAGGGAGGTGGTCATAACACCAGCCTGACAGAATTTGAGAAGCGTTTGGACAACACTTTCAGGCACATGTTGTGATTCTTGAGCCTGTGCGGGGCCTGGAGTTGGACTTTGATGATCCTTGTGGATCCTTACACCTTCCAACTCAGAATATTCTATAATTCTATGATTCACTTAGTCCTGATCATGAAATTGAAAATTAAATGCTTGTTAGCTTGTGTTATTCCAGGACTTGAAGGCATGTGTATGGTTTGCTCTTCAGGATATTGTGACATGCCAAGATGACCATTGTTAGAAATCATCCATGGCTCTGTCCATAACAAGAGCACAAGGCTGTCTGGATGTAATCATAGCTTTATGGCACAGATAGATGAATGTATACACCTTATAACCCTAAAATAACGTGTCCTTTGCAACTGAGTCTTTAATTGTTATGTTCCATCGATGGGGTAGGAGGACTTAGTTCCATCAGTCTTTGTGTAGTGGGTGTTGGTTATTTTGGAATATGACCGATGCTGTCTAGAGAAAATTTGTCAAGAGAAATATTCCGCCTTTACTAAGAAGTGTGCCACAGAAGGTTATATAGTTATAATATTTATTAAGGAAGCTAATGAGTAAATGGGGCCAGCCCTTGAGGTAAATGTTCAGTGATTGGCATCTTCACCATAGATATCCTCTGGGGATTTTAATATGGTCTGGAATGCCTCTGGTGAAAAGATGAAATATGAATGGAAGATGAAGTTAGCTTCCCAGGCCTTCGCTGTGCTTCTCAAAGTGTGTAGTTTAGACTAGACAGACCTTTCCGTCCCTGTGGATTAAGGGATGCCTCATGGGAATGGATTCCCAAGCATTGGGAGGGGAATTAGCAGTTATCTACTTTAATACATATGCACTAAAGTCAAGAGTGTTGACTTTGGATTTAAAAGCAGGACAGAACACAGAAAATCACCAAGATCCCTAGCAAGTACTTTGGGTCATTTTCTTTAGTGACCATTGTTTACAGAGTCTTGTAGAGTTTGTGCTGTGTGAATCCTGAGGTGAGACCCAGGTATAGTACAGGAGCAGCATTTCTGCATTAGGCTACCAGCTGGGTATATTCAGAGCATTATCCTGTTTATTCACTACTTTTCCTATTTTATTAGTGGAGAGGGATGTGTGTCTTCAGTGGGTACTTCAAATACATGGAAGTTACTGCTGCTGTGTCTTGATTGCTGTTTTTTTGCCGGTTTTGTGATTTACATTTTTTAGTATTTATGAAGAATAGAACCTTTTAAAAAATGCTGTTAAGCATTTTCACATAAAATCATTGAATGCGCCTTAGAAATTCATCAGTGTGGTCTTTCCTCCAGTAAATGAAAAAAGTAATATTTTTTGTCTTAATTTCAGTGAAAAAAAAAGCCCCAAACAACAAAACTAAACAATCAAAACTCAAGAAAGTATTTGATAGCAATTTTTAAGTCCAACATGGGGCTGGTTGAAGACTAAATCTAATCTTTCCAGATTTGCTAGGAAAGGGGAAATTATTCTAAGGATTAGATTAATTCATGTGCTTAGTTATGTACGTGAAATGCATGAATGCCTGTGTGTTTTAAATTCTACTTATGTTTAGAAAATGATGCAGTGTGGTATTGTGTTGAGGGATGTGATTCTCACAGAGCTGTAGAATCAGTGGAAGAGGTAAGTGGAAGCCTATTGGATGAGTTCTTTAAAACTGGGCAAAACAACAAAAAATATTTTCTCAGCATTGTTCCATTTATATTTGAAAATACTACCAACAGTGGAATAAGGTAGACACGGCTTTTCAGTTGTATTTTGATAAGTTCTGAGAAAATGCTTGGGAGTTTTGAGTTGCTCAATTATGACAGGTTATTATGAAGTTCGAGAGCGTACTTACTGCACTACACTTCAGTAGATATTGATCTGAATTTTGTACTCTCACAGTGGAACCTGGTTGTGTATTGAACAGAGTTATTTTAAAAAGAAAAATGGATGGAGATGTAATAACTATTGCTAGCTTTCTGTTATTAATTAATTGCTTAGGACCAGAATGTAGCTTGTGGTTCATGTACATTCAGGGGCAGGGGAATAGTATAGAGAAATGTTTTATCGTATCATAGTCACTGCAGGAAAACCCACTGTTCGTCATTGAATATAAGATGATAGCATAAAAGTAATTAGTAATGCAGGAGAGAATCTAATTTTGAAGTTTGTGGCCTAAAATTAAGTAATTAAAAAATTAGTCTGAGTTAGAAATGTTTCTAAGCTGTATCCCTGCTGCTTTTTCTGGGAAATACAGGTCATCAGCAAAGAGCTCTCGAAGTCAGTCTGCTACTACCAGCTGGCAAGGGAACCATGGAAATGTGCCCAGTTTTTTAGTGAGGGAATAAATTAAATAGTGATAATATAAGTTTCTAGCCCTTCTATTTGTGGAGAGCGTCATCAAAGCTTGCTCTGCACACTGACCATTTATTTACTAGTGCCTCTGCTACAGTCTCATGCCCTCTTAAAGGCTTTGCTGATCAAAATCTAACCAGACTTAAGGGATTTCTGATATTATTGGGATTCATTTTCAGCTTTGTTTTGCTGCCCCTTTGGGACAAATATGACAAGGATTCAAAAATAATAGATAATAAAATCATGGCAAGGGCATCAGGAAAGGAAAATTGGCAAAACAAACCGCTGTATGAGTTTACACACTGGCAATTGGAGGTGAGTGGCTGGTGTTCAGGTGACAGAGGGACTCCTAAGCTGCTACCACCTCTTTGAGGGTTTTAACCTGACAGAAGCAGAGTAAAAGAGTGAGCCTTTTGCACACTGGAACTAGTCAGTCCCTCTGCTTCAAACAAGTGGGTTCATCCTTTGAATTTTTTGCACCTCATATGTTCATGTCATTATTTATCGTTTTTCCCCCACAGTCCTCGTTTTATTTTCTTATTCAATGAAAAATGAAACATGAAAATTTATTAAAATTATATGCTGGTTTTGACTGGGATAGAGTTAATTTTCCTCACAGCAGCTAGTCTGGGCAATGTTTTAGATTTGTGCTGGAAACAGCCCTGGTAAGACAGGGATATTTTTGTTACTGCTGAGCAGTGCTTCTACAGAGTGACGGTGTTTTTTTACTTCTCACCCCACCCCACCCGTGAGGAAGCTGGGGATGGACAAGAGTTTGGGCAGGCACACAGCCAGGACAGCTGACCCCCAGTGACAAAAGGGGTATCCCAGATCATGTGGTGTCATGCTCAGCAAATAAAACTGGAGGAAGAAGGAGGAAAAGGGGGGTGTTGATAATGCTGACCTTCGACTTCCCAAATCACCATTATACTTGGTGGATCCCTGCTCTCCTGGATATGGCTGAACACCTACCTGATCATAGGAAGCAGTGAATTGATTCCATGTTTTGCTTTGCTTGTGTGCATGGCTTTTGCTTTACCTGTTAAGCTCTCTTTATCCCAACCCACAAATTTTCTGTTTTACTTTTCCAATTTTCTCCCCCATCCCGTGCTGGGGAAGTGAATGAGTGGCTGTGTTGCTGACTGGGGTTAAACTGCAACAAATAAGTTCTCTATAGTGACATTGCATTGGGCAGATGGTTTGGAAATTTTATAGAAAGGTGATTCTTCCAGGCCCCAATTAACATCTGATGCCATGACCAGTTTCACAAACGAATTGCATGCCACAATGCTTGAAAAGTGAAGTATTTCAGTGAAATAAAAACAAAATACACTAAACACTTTGGAGTTCAACATGACTAACAATCGCTATCTATAAAAGCGGGGAAATATTTTCCATAAGAGTGAGGACTTGAACTATGTCCATTTCCCAGCATCCTCTGTGGAGTGCACATGCAAATCTGGAGACCTTCTTTTCTATCCACGTTAACCTCCCTCCACCAGTATAGGTCTAGTGCCCCTGGGGACATCGAGGGGCAGGGAACCTCTGCCAGGCATCCCAGCTCTGGGCCATTCCTGCTCCTGCATCTTGGGATAATGACACTTCCCCTCGCCTTAGGTGCTCCAGAGATTAGCACATGAAAAGTCTTGTTTAAAAACAAAGTGTTAGACCGGTGTTTTGCAGAGGCCTTAGTTGTCTGACCTTAAGTATGTCAGCTAAAATAACATCTTGACATGCACATAGAAACTCAGCTTGGGGGAAGAGGGTAAACAAGGCATGCCTGTACAGTTGCTTTGTACTTAATATAGGAGATAAATATGTTTTTCAAAATTCAAGATTCATTCTTTTGGTTTTTAAACTGTTTTTTTCCTAATGGTGGAAATTTTGATAAGGAAATGATGGTGATTACATATCTTGAAGAATTAGTCTGAGTTTGCAAGTGATTTAGGGTGAAAAGTATGACCTTACTATCAGTATGCTGTTGTGAAGTAAAGAATTTTTTCTCAGCAAATGTCTATAAAATTATTTTATGAAAAATAGATCTGGAATAATAGGAGTTTACAGAATCTATCCAAATCAAATTTTATAGTCTGACTGGCACAGGATTTACTGGGAATGGGAGGTTAACAAGTGCATAAAAATTGCTTTAGTGGCCCAGTCTTAGTCTCTATAGGTTCCATTTATATACCAGACTTCATTTTTACTGTATCTGAATGAATGATCTCACACCTTTCAGTGATGGACATTATTGGTTTGATGCCATTCTTTTTCCTTAGATTTAATGTAAACATCCAGCTTTAATGATTTAAACAAACCTAGGGCTCGTGCCCCTCTTATTTGTGGCTCGATTGCATCTGGAGGCAAAGAGCACTAATCAGAGCTGCTGTTGGCCTCTTCCAGGAGACTCTTTACCTTGGGAGAATATGCTCCAGCTCAGCTGTCCTCACTGCACCTGGGCTGGCTGCAGTAAGAGGCAGCAAGCAGGTTTGCATGTTGAGGAAGGATTATCTTGCGTTTAACACACAGACACCTAAGAGAGGAGAGATTTCTGTTTTAAAATAGCAGAGCACCTTTGGGCGCATGTCGTGGGTTTCTGTATATTCCCTGGATTTGCTGGAAGGAGCACACATGGGAGCTCTTTGCCAACATGTAGTTTTACACGTCTCCCAGTGAACTCGCATTCCTGCGCGCAGCCTCATGCTTGGGGACTGCCGAGAGAGTTGTGATATTTTCTGGGGGATTTGGATTGGATCAGATTTCTCAAGTCATATGGGGGCCTTGCTGGGCCATGTTATAAATACGGTTTATAAATTGTCATTGAAAAATGTTGAATCTACTGCCTCCTACCCCCTTCCCTTTTTAGAAGTGTGTCTTGAAGGTGTTTCTCAATGCAGTTTGTGGAGTGTTTGGGGGGACTGTAAGAACAAAATGTTTATCAAGTGTGGGAAAGGGATGGATGAGGTGTTTTTTGGAATCCTTGAGCAATTTCCTCCTGTAGCGGGGCACTGTTGCATGAGCTGGGAATTTACAGGTCTTTGAAGGCTTGAAAAGCAACATTTAGAGCCTACAAGGGAGTGAGGGACAGTTATTGTGGCAGTGTAAGAACACTGTGAGCCTGTGGGTTGGATGATGGCCTTTCCATGAGGGTGTGCTTCTGTCTGTAAGAGCAAGAAAGTCTCGTCCTGAGGGTGCTCCTTGCCTCCCAGAAACTGAGTCCTCAGAGCAAGCTGCACATGTTAATGTGGTGTAATCATCACTCTGTTTACAAAAACAGCAAATGCTGTCCAAACTGTAAATTTTCTGTCATGTAACCAGACAGACCTTTTTTTTTTCTCTCTTTCTCTAACTGTTGGGTTACTACCACATTAGCTGTTATTGCTTGACATCAAATTTAATAGCATCATTTGTATTTTTAACTATCTCTTGTTATGATGCCTCTCTATCCTCTCCTTTCCTCATAGAAAACACGACAGAGAAGTTTAAGAAATTCTGTCAGAATTACCCCATTTCTTTTCTGAGAAAGTATGTATTATTTTTAGTACCATTTAAACTCTTTTTCCCCTTCTTTTCTTATTTTTAAGAGACATATTGCTGCTCTTTCAACCTTTCCCAGCTGTCTGTAGTATTTTAAAAAAATAGTTCAAGAGGACATTGCAGACTTGTTAAATCTGAATTTTGGCAAAAAAAATTTAAACTTTTGCTATAGCACTTCAAAGTTAGCAGGAACTAGAGTTTGAAAATTGATGCAGATATAAGATGGCATATTTAATGACAGATGTATCTATAGAAACCTGTTAAGATGCAGATTATCCCCCTGGGGAGGGGAGATCAAAACTGCCAATCTATAAAATATACTTGTTAGGGGAAGGCATGGAATCTATCTCTGTGAGCACTTTGATTGCAGGGGACAGTGTAGCAGCATGTGGCATCATAACCTAAGAGCAGACAAATCAGCTTGATGACTTTCAAAGCCAAGAATACTGCTGGAGGCAAGGGTACTCCAGTCTAGAAGAAATTAAAACATATAGAGACTGTTATTAATTCCAGATCTATTTTTGTGTAGTCAAATCTGTATGCAAATCCTTAGCATCTCATTTTGGCAGATTAATCTAAAAGTGAAGAGCGGTATGTGAAGGGAATGTAATGATAAAACACCAGAGATGAGCAATATTGCAGGGGAAAAGATGTAAGCTGTGTACTTGATGTGAGGGGCCCTTTGTGAAGAGAAGGCAATAATTTTGCTATTTGCTTATTTTATTACTTTATGAGGAAGCAACACTCTTCTTTCTCTTCTTCCTTCACATCTTTCCCCCCAGAATAGGATGTCCTTTCAGAATAGAAATGTACAACCCAGCATTGTGTTTCAAATATGTCTCCTGTAGTTTAATATTCTGGAGGTAATAATCCAAATAACTATGAGTTTTGTTTTTCAAAATACTAATCTAATGTCTCATTTTAGACATTATGCTGGGAGTGAAAATAACTGTATGTAAAACAAGAAAATGAAATTCCAGAACAAATATTAGAAAACATTGTTTTCTAACATTGTTTTCTAACATTGGCTGGTGACCACTAGAAATGTGAAGGCTGCACCAACAGTGTAGAGACAAATAACAGATTGTGAGATCAGACACAGGAGCAATCTTTGCTTTCCAATGCCTGTTCTTGTGTGTGCACTTCACATGTGCTGTGGTGGGCAGGGTGTGGCATGGTGTGATGGAAACAGTTTGGAGAGACTGCATATCATCCCAGCTATCCTGGGACATCTCTGAGCTGGGAGTTTGGGCTGCTGTCCCTCTGTAGGGGCCCAGTACAGGCTGGTGCTTGCAGAGATGCACCCAAGTAACAGCATCATTTCTCCTTGCTGCTGCAGTTGAAGAAAAGACTCTAAAATAGATACATCTGTAGTTTCTGCTATCGATTTCTGGCCTCACTCAAGTTTTTTTGTAGTGATCAGAGGGGCCTTCTATGTCAGCAAGTAGCTCAGCCCAGTAGGAGCAGATCAGCAGGTAAAACCTTGGCACCAAGTTCTCTCTACTCCATGTACCCTTCACATTTTTTGCTTTGGACAGGGTTTGTTCTGGTCCTCTGGCTCAAATGTTTCCAGTACTCAGATGGTCCAAAGCCAAAAGACAAGTTATTGTTTCACACCTTTATGCTGCCATTAGGAATTGGAGCACAACTGATGCACATCTGGAGCAGAGCTTCTGGTTTAACTTAAATGCACACCAGTCCCAACCTACAGCCTAAAATGACATGGGGGAGATGGAAGAGTTGCTTCAAAATCACAATATGGCTCTGAACCAAAATGCTGCCCTCAGCCTAGCTGGAGGCTGGTAAAATGAGGATTCCCCAGCACAGAACTTGGGGATAAAAAGGGGAAAAAACCAACCTAGCAACCAACCCAACTTAGTGGAACTGAGCCATAGCTCAGCCAGCAGGAATGTAAGTCACTGTGCTGCTGTCCTGGCTGAAACAGGGCATGCCCTCACAAAAAGTCAACAACGTAAAGACATGTTATAAAATGAAAATCCTTCCTCTCATTGCTGTGGATTTTGTCCACTATGGGGATGTGCCATTAAAACTGCAATATAGATAGTTTGTCTGTCAGTATGGGTGTCACTGGTGTGTGACACACACATGTCAGTGTGGCCACTGACATGCCCCAGTTCTGCCCAGACCTCGTGGCAGGATGAAGGTGAGGTGCAGCTTGCAGGCATTATTTCTGATTCCATCTTCCCATGGGCCCAGCGTTGTGACAGAGGGGGACTGGGAACTGTGGCAGTGCTGCAGTGGCACCATGTTCCCAGAAGGCTTGAGCACATTCCAAAACATGTTTGCACAGGTAAGATTACAGACTGAAAATGTTTTCCATGTTTATTTAGTGAAATTTGCCATGTAAAACAAAAGAAGAGGATGATTGGGCATTAAACGCCTATTTACTGTGTTGAGGTAAACAACTGGTTTTGTAGCATCTACTTGGGTCAGACTCTCTTATGAGCTTTTCTGAGGTGCTTTACACCACGCTTTCCTGATCACATTGAAAAGTAAATGGTAGGGCTGTTTCTGGTCACTGTGGAGGAACCTTCCAACCTGAGTTTCCAACTAAATGAGAAAATGTTCTCTCTATAATACAAACTAAGTACAGAATTTCTTTCAAGTGTATAGATAAGCACAGTGGCACAGGCTTGAACTGTGCTTCCTTACTGGCAGTGGTATCCCCTGTCATGCTCCTGGTAAGGCAGAGTTTCTCTCTGACCTCTTCCTTCTCACTGATGTAAGCCCACCTCCTCCTCTTCTAAACTGTGTCACACACGGTATGTTCCTAGGAACAGGAATGTGTTTTATTTTTGTGTCTTGATGAAGGCTGAATGCACAGTTATGCATAAACAGATAAAATTTAATTCATTTTTGGCCCATAGAATTAGCTCTACACAGTAAGTGTAGGGGGAGTGTTTATTGATGCTCCTCTGTGTTTCTGTATGATTGACAAATGGAGCTGCTATTTCCCTTGTAACCAGATTAGAGAAGTGCAGTGGAATGTAAGCAGAAGTGGTGGTATGTAATGTAATTATTATCTGCAAATGAACTCTAGAATTGGTCATTTTGTTGTACCTGATCTTGGTCCTGGCTTTGCTTATCTGAAAAAATGTAACCTGTATGAACTCTTTTATAGGAGGAGTAACAAATACTGCACAATATCAAAATAGACTCATGGTCTATGATCCTAAGCAGGTGAGTATCTGTTATATATGTTTTGTTTTGCTTCAAACTGATCTCTTGACAAATACATACAAAGATTTTGTAAGGCTAAAAGCTCTGACCATTTGAATTGGTGGTGTTTTATATTCCCTTTTACTGATGTGTGAGTTTAACAGAGTAATGGAGACTCTGACAACTTACTATGTTTTTAAGCCTGTAGGAATTAGAAACATCTTAGATTAAATACAGAAGGGTACTTTAAATCCCCTATATTTATCAGGGGTTTGTTTTGCTTTGTTTTGTTTTTTGTAATCCAGCAGCCGTGGGCAATGTATACTCAAAGTCAGCGTTCCAAAACCACTCCTTGTCATTGGCATTTCTGTTTTGGATTGCATATTCAGGGCCTTTTGTTTCCTGAATACTTTGAGAACTGTACTACCTGGCTGTGACTTACTCTGCTGACTGCAAGGGTGCCTATCATTTCATTACCCAAGCACCTAAAATATCTTTTAGGAATTATTTCATACATTATGTATGTGTTTTGATTAGGTTAGCACAGCTCAGCAACCATTTCAGAGGGTTAGGGCATGGTTATGCCCTCTTGCTTGTATTAGGAATTAAAAGTCCTAAGCTTGCAATCAGAGTTGCATAGCCTGATTTACACCCACGTGGAAGAGTATTGACTTTTCTGATTGTAGGATGGGGGCTTTGATTGCTGTATTTGGAACAAAATTGTGCCAGGAGATACTCCTACGTGGTTCCCACTGACTTTTTAAAACACAGCTCATATGAGGCCTGAAGCAGAAAGCAGGAGATGACACACCTGCCTTGTTCTTCTCAAGGTGCAGTTTTATCATTGACTACAATGCTGACTGTTCTAAATCCAAGTTGCAACTACTGGCAGCAATCTTACTTTGTTTGTGAGGGGGACACATGTTTGGATACCACATCTCTATTGTGTACCTTTCACTTGGATTCTTCCCTTGCTGATGTGAAAGTAGCACCCCAAAATCCCTGTGCTGGGGCGGCCTCAGTGCACCATGCCGACAGCGAGCAATCCAGCCTGGCGTTCAAAGAGTTACAGAGCAATTGTGCACTTGCATTCTTCAGACGATGTCTGCTTCGTGTTTGTACACACAGGCTCTTTTTAAAAATTCTGCTGGCATATTGTTTACGGTGGGTACTGGAAACCATCACATCTGCTTGCATCTCGCACGGAATCTCAATAGCTCTATCAGGGAGCCCCAGCGCCGGCTCCTGCGCGAGGCCTTTGTGGCGAGTCGATAATGCCTGCCATCTGCCACCGAGCACACAGCTACCTGCCAACAAGCCGGCTGGGCTGACCTCTGCTTCCCCACCACTGATTAGTATTCACACACCGCCTTATTAGAAATGACCCTGCCAGGCCCCTCTGCTTCGCTGCCTTTGCAGTGCTTTGAGGCTCACCTGGCAGGCACTGCAGTGGAGGAAGCTAAAGATATAATCAGGGGATGCAGGCAGGCTTTGCAAAGCAGATGGTGTCTATAGTCTGGTGTTTAGAGACTGGACTACTAATGCAAACATTAATGCCTAATATTCAACTATTACACATTGAAATGTATAGCTATATATTGTGGAGGTTAAAAGGCAGAAGGCTTAGAGGCTCTGAGTTGCTGCACATGTATCACAAAAAAATTCCTCACAGATTTTTAACTTCCTCCACTTAAATTAATCTTATCTGCTGCCAGGTTGTTTGATTTGGTAGGCATAGCAGGAGCAATTGTTTTCTCAGGTATAAAATACTCTGCTTTAATCCCTTGTCTTCCATGCCTCTCCCCTAAACAAGTAGAATTCCTGAATATTGTTAATGAGTAAGAAAAATATGCAAAAGGTTGTAACTTTGTAAGTTGCTGCAAATAAAGGGTTGACATTAAACCAAACAAATAATTTGAGAAGATTCTTTAGAAAATTATTTTTCCTGTTGCTTTATTCCCCAAGGATAAAATCAAATAAGCTTCTGAATAACGAAAGGCAGAAGAATCTCTCTTCTCTCATAACAGAGCTCATTGGTACAGATAATTTTAGTACTGTATACAAAGGAGACATTTAATAGTCTAGTTTAAGGGGAATTTGCTACTGAGTTATAAAGAAAAAGAAGACCTTTGAAACTTGATGAGGTAGACAAAAAAAAAAATAGAGCAAGAAATGCCATTAAATTAATGAAGTTAAGTGTGAGAACTGTAAACCATGTGTTGAAAGCCCACTATCCTTATTCAGTGTTACAACTAACACACAGCACACGAACAAAACCAGTGTGTGCACTTGTGATTCCTGACCAAGGGTAAGAAGAAACCAGTACTGTGCTGCTGTTCCTTGCACTACCACTATAGGTGTGTCTTTGAGCAGTGCTTAGACAAGCTCTTTTTCTTCCCAGAATAAGTGGCTGAGCCGTAGCCCAATGCTGCAGAGGAGAGTGTATCACTCCATGGCCGCTGTCCAAAGGAAGCTGTACGTGTTAGGTGGGAATGACCTCGACTACAACAACGACCGGATCCTGGTGCGGCACATAGACTCCTACAGCATAGACACCGACCAGTGGACCCGCTGCAGCTTCAACATGCTGACAGGTGAGCACTGTACAAAAAGGTTGAGCACTGTTGAACTGAAACATCTTTTCCCTTTAGATGCCTTTAGTATGTCAATCTCCGTGACATTGCTACAGATGCTTCCAATTTAGGGAAGTTAGTCAACTAAGTTAGTCCACTGTGAGTCAAGAAGACATTTTGCATTACAGTTCTGGCATTCAGTGGTCTACAAAACACTTGTTTTAGCAAATTTTAAAGAAGATGCAGAAAAGTTTCATTTAATTAAGCAGTCAAAAATAATTTTTCATAATATTACCAGTACTGTTTTTTAATTCTCAAAAATCTTGCCTGTGGTATTGGTGTGGCTCCCTATTTGAGTGTACAAGAGACTGATGTGTCTTTACCATGTTAAATAATTTTGTAGTGGTTTCTGTTGGTATTATAAGGCAAAGTTTTCACTGAACAGTTTCACTGTTAACTCTCACTTATTTCTAAACAGTATCTTAACAAATTACCCAAAAGGACATGTCCTTGTTGTAAATCTGTCAAGTCAGAAATTAATTGAGCACTTAGTTAACTACAGGGTCTGTAAAGATCTTATTAGGAAGAACTGTTTACAGCTGGAACTTGCAAAACACTGCAGCTCACTGTCCCTGCCACCCAGTTCACCAAAGTTCACTTCTACCTGATACAATTTCCAGATGTAGTATCCCCTTGAATCCCAGGGAGAGACAGAATCATAGAATGATTTGGGTTGGAAGGCACCTTAAAGGTATTCTAGTTTCAACCCCCTGCCATGGGCAGAGACACCTTCCACTAGATCCAGGCTCCTCTCAAAGCCCCATTCAACCTTGAGCACTTCCTGGGATTGGGCATCCACAACTTCTCTGGGCAGCCTCACCACTCTCACAGTAAAGACTTTCTTCCTAATATCTAATCTAAACCTACTCACTTCCAGCTTGAAGCCAATGCCCCTTGTCCTGTCATTACATGCCCTTTTCAAAAGGCCCTCTCCAGCTTTCTGGTAGGCTCTCTGCTGGTAGTGGAAGGCCACAATTAGGTCACACTGAAGCATTCTCTTCTTCAGACTGAATAGACCCCAGTTCTCTCAGCCTTTCATCATAGGAGAGATGCTCCATCTTTCTAATCAACTTGGTGACCTCCTCTGAACTTGCTCCAACAGGTCACTGTCCTTCCTGTAGGGAGGTCCCCAGAACTGGACACAGCACTCCAGGCAGGGTCTCACCAGACTGGAGTATAGAGGCAGAATCACCTCCCTGAACCACAGCCAGACAGGCGTGTGACACATTCTTAGAGAAGCACCAACAGTAGGGTTGCTTGGTTTCCAAGTCAGGCCATCAGAATACTTGATGGACACCAGGGAGAGAGGCACAGATTAAAAAGGAATTACACATGGTCAAATAGAACTAGTTTTTCATGTGTCTTTTGCTCACTAGTTAATTATTTTATCATGTGGAGGAACTAACAGCCTTTGAGAAGGATGTCACCTGATTTAAAACTGAAAAACCCTGGCACTGCAGGCGCCCTCCTGATCCCGGAGCTGACACTGTCCCACTAAAAGGTGTGAGGCAGCCTCTTCTCCACTGCCTCCAGGTTGTTTCCAGCCTGTACCTCAAGAAGCTTTCTAAGCCTTCCTTTCTGTCAGTACAACTGGCAATAAATGTGCCTGGTGAACTGTGTAGTGCAGATCTTTCTAGGGCTGTATTTTTCCTTCAGAACTTCCAAACTTGTTGGGAGACTGTTGCTATGGAGATGAACTTGTGCAGCAGCTCCTGTGATTTTCACTGTACTTGTACCTGGAGCAGCGGGGCTGAACAGGTGTGGACAGCAGATGAGGGGCACTCAGCCTCTGTGGCTGCTTGGTTGTTCGTGTCTGATGGAGGCTGAGGGGCAGGTGGGGACTGTGCCTGTCACCTGTGACACAAGTGAGGAGGGAGCAGATGGTCCCCTGCACAGCCACATTAATGCCCACCTGGGCTTTTTGCTCACCTGGGCAGCACCAGGCAGGGCTCCTGCAGAGAGCAAGGAACTGCCCCCATGCCTCACCTTCACTCCAACATGCTGGGAATTCTGAAACAGTCAAGTTACTGCCAGGAGTGTTTGCATCCCATTACAGCACTCAGTGTTAAAAGGGTTAATTCAACACTGAAAGTGGTTTCTATTTCCTTCTTTGCTTTAGGTCAAAATGAGTCTGGAGTTGCTGTCCACAATGGTAGAATATATTTAGTTGGTGGCTATTCGATTTGGACAAATGAGCCTTTGGCATGTATCCAGGTGAGCGATTTAGGTTTCTTTTAAAGTCTTTTCCAATAATTTTGCAAGTATAAGTTTTGCACAGTGGTTATTAAAAAAGGAAAGTACATGTGAAGTGGAGAGATTAAGGATATTTCTTATGCAGCCACTGAACTTGCATAAACAGAGAGGAAATACTGTAGAGATTAAAAGTATTTTCAGATGAGCCAATAGATGCAACTCCTCTGAGATATTTCAGTAAACCAGGGTTGAATTGTCTTTCCTTTGGCAAGGTTTGAATAAAATAATGTGTATTTATTCACAGGTTACACAATCGAGTTCAAAATTAAAAGGGTGGTGGAAATGGATGGTGGAGCTAAGAATTTTTCAAGCCCATATTGGGATTTTTATTTTCTTTCTAACTTGTTTCTGAAGGGCAGCCAAGTTAACGAGTTGTTCATTGACCAAGTGAAGCCAGTCTGTGACCTGCCCTACTGTTTGCTGCTTTAAAGCTTCAATTGAAGTTTTTTGATCCCTGCTCTAGGCAATTGGTTGTCCAGCAAACTCTTCTGCTCTCCTGTCTTTTATAAAAGCAGCTCACCTGCAGATCCATGGCTTTCAGGTATTTTGGTACAGCAGTTAGGAATTCTACTCTTTCTGCATGTTCCTGGGTGAAGCAGTTCTGCATCACAGCCACTGGTTTGTGACCAGCTGGGCAGTTAAAGACAGAAACTCTTGTTTATATCTCAGTTTCTGCACTTTTGCTGATAAACAGCATTTTTATTAGCTTCCAACTTTTTGGATTTTAGAATTTCGCCTCCAAACTGTCCCCTAAGACTTGAAGTTAGGCTTGGTATAACATAAGAAAGGAGTATATTAGGTTGCCAAGCTGCTTATATTATGGTCTTATATTGAACACTTAGTAGCCAGAATTTATAAAGAGTAAGATAATGGAAGATAAACAGTTAAAACCATGTTCTGGTCATTAGTATAATTGTGTTTTAGCAAGTTGTTGGATACCGTACCAAAAAATTTATTGGAAAAAGTCATTCAGGCTGGCTTGGATATAGCTGACATATAAAGCTTAGATGGAGTAATAGCACAGTATAGAGGTAGCAGCTGTGCTGCACCAGAGGGCTCGTTTATAATCAACAGGTACTTTGCAGTATTGCACCTGGGTTTAAATACGGCTTAGCAACAAGCAAAAATAATCCTGGGATCTTGCTTTCTTAAATGGACATTTGTCCACATCCCCAGACTGGTGGTGAACTGGCAGCCTGCCTGACACAGTCCCCACATAAAAGGGAAAAGAAAATAATGAGTGATTTGGCAGAGCTGTGTGTGCTGTCCCTCCTCAGCTGTTGGCAGTGTGCCTAGCTTTAACCAGCAAAACTAGCCCTTTTATCTTCCAATTGAGGAAAACTGAGGTTGCTCTCTCAGAGAGAGAAGAAAAAATTCCACTTTTTTCAAATACCTTTGCTTACTTTAAGTCAGTCATTTATTTGGCATTCCCATCTTCCATAGAGCTTCTGTGCCCTCTAAATACCTTGGAGCTTGCAAATTATTTGTGCTCTGTGCTAACAGGAGCCCTTCCATGCAGAGTAACCCACTTGCACAGCAGCACATTCTCCTGCCAGGAAGCAGGATCCAATGTCATTGTTGGCTCCTGAGTGCCTGAGCACTCAGGTTTTGGGTTGGGTGATGAGAACAGCAAATGGATCACCAGATCCATAATCTAAAAATTATCTGAAGCTACCTTTCCACTGGGATTAATAGTAAATACATGAGGTGAGTGCCAGCAAATTTGCTTCAGCTTTCTTCTGTGATCCCAACAATACTTTGTATGCTTTGCCATGCAGGTGCTGGATGTAAGCAAGGAGGGGAAGGAAGAGGTGTTCTATGGGCCCACGCTCCCCTTCGCTTCCAATGGAATAGCAGCCTGCTTTCTTCCAGCTCCTTATTTCACGTGCCCCAACCTTCAGACTCTGCAAGTGCCTCACCACAGGATTGGCACAATGTGACACATTCCTTGCGCTTCACAGAACCAGAAGTGGAGGCAGAAAACATCAAACCCTGCGTATAGAAGGGTTTCTCTGGGTCAGTGAGAAGAATCAATCCACTTGGGCTGCTGCTTTACCATCACACATTTGTCTTAAAGTTGGATCACGGCAGGCAGGCAGGAGGTTACAAAGCCTGTGTGCAGTTTCTCTCCTCAGCCTCAGACGTAGAAGCAGATCCATGAGAGCGCTGTGCATTTCTGCTGGTGACTATTTGCTACGTGTCTTCTTCATTTCCTTATGCAAATTCGTCAGGCATTGTGGATGCTCTCAGCTCTTCCTGGGCTGCTGCTCTTTGGAGTCTGCACATTCACCAGTGGCGCTTTCAAAGACAATGAAAAAGCTCTGTTTATGTTGACAAAGATGATATAATACTGTGCTAATTATGCAACTTATTCAGTACCTTTGGCAAAAAGAATAACAAATGTGTTGACTTCCAATTCCAAACTCCATCGTTTACAGTTTCTCATTTAATAATACTTCATTTGAAATTTAAATACTTTAAAAGAGATTAAAACAAAAATAAAAACCAAACAAGCCCTATAGGATATGAGGAACAGATAAAAATTGTCTCAGCTGAAAGGCAAAGAAAATGAAGCCTCGTGGTTAAACTCAAGTCTGAACTGAATGTGTTTGTCTGAGAATCTAAAGATTGTTGGGATGTCATTTACCAAGGTCTACTACCAAATAAAGGTTACCTTCTATCATATGATCAATTCTTCCTGACAGCTGCAGTCTTTTAATGGTGGAGATCAGCCTCTTTACTGTATAATTAAAATGTGCCATTTACTTAATATTTTTAATATCCAGTTTGCAAGGGGTCACCACATTTACAATTATCAGTGAACAGTCTCATTTTGTCCAACATATGGTCCCACAAATCACTGGTCTCCAGAGGCTAAACAGGTGTAGAACAATGTCAATATTTATTTATTTATTCTTTCAGTTTATATAGTGTGTCTCCATACCGCTCTCCAGGCATATGCCAGCTCACAGCAAATACTCTAACCTGGTATATTTTGGCTTTGCTTGGCTACTGCAGCCCCTGTCTCTTATCTCTGTGTTTTATTTACATATTGAACAAAAATGTCAATGTTTGTAAATATTAACCAAGCATGTAATTAAATCTTTCTCTATTTCTGATTTATGGATACTCTGCACTTCTCTGCCTTACCCACTGATCAGCTCCTTGCCACTGTGCTGCCTGAGCAGACCTATCAAATTGCTGCTGATGCTCCTGCTAATGCCACATGTGGAATGTGCTGCAGCAGTAGCCCGTGCCTGCTGGATGGGAACAGGTTTGACTTTGTCCAGTGAGCAGCGCTTTCTAATCAAAACTATCTTTTAAGGGTCTGATTACAGGAAAGTAACTTTATTATAATTTCTGTCTCCTGCTGGGCAGTGTACTGGTGGAACATCACCTTTCCTTTTCCATACTTATCAGCTTAGAATGTTTCGTGGTTGGGTTTTAGTTTGTTAGTTGGTTTTTGGGGTTTTTTTTGGTTTTTTTTTTTTTTTTTTTTTTTTTTTTTTTTTTGTTTTTTTTGTTTT
>VWZU01012542.1:1331846-1376783 GCA_013397095.1 Sterrhoptilus dennistouni
TTTTTTTTGCTGAGCTTTCTCACTTTCATTGCCTCGAGCAGAGCTGCAGCTGCACAGTCTTTGCCTGGCACACTGACTCGAGTTGCTAACACCATCCCCTCTCTGTGCACCAAGCATGCCTTCATCTAGGCAGGACTTTCCTCTATGCTGCGTGGGAGCTGGGTAGGCTGTACATCAAGACATATTTTAATTTCTTGTTTTAATTTGTTTGATCTTCTGGAAAACTGCCTGCAAGGGACAGCTCTCTGAACAGTCCATTAACAGAAATTGTTTTCCTGTGTGGGCTGCAGGACCCAAGCCAGGCAAGTATTCACACTTTGACTTAGGTGTGGCTTTCAGGGACACATGTGGCTTTCAGGACACGTGGTTTTCAAGGCCACTCCCATAAAGAATAATGGAGTATGTCTCATTTTCAAGAGGAGGGTGGCTAAAATAATTAAAACATGTGTGCAGGGGCTTTGAGTCTCATCCCGGAGGTACCACACCAGGTTAGTGATCCGCTTTTGTTTTGGGGGCAGAACTGACACTTCCTGTCTGTAAAACCCAGGGCACTTTTGGACAATTGTTCAAAGTGTGTCTTTTATGTCTCAGCTTAGTTTGGAGACTTTTATTCCTAGGTCTCATAGCTTACCACAGCTGTAGCTATGGAATAATTTCTGAACTGCTGCTTCTGGAGAGGAAGGGGAGGGATTAAGTTGGATCAAGATGAGCAGCAGCAGAAAGTGGCAGCAGTGGCCTGGGTTTGAGAAGTAGAGGGGGGCAGTTTCCTCATGCAAAGCACCATGTGCCTCTTGATTTGAGGTCTAAAAGGCGAGAAAGTTATTTATCATGTTTGTCCTGCCCTTTAGACGCTTCTACTGCTCTGATTGTTTTCACTATTTGTCTGCACTGTGAATGGCAGTTTTAAACAGCTGTGCAGTTGCATTATATTGGTTAGGGGTACCTCTGCCACAGAGCCTCAGGACAACACATATGCTCCTATTAGTGTCAGGATCCTGCTCTGACTCTTAATCATCAGGCTCCACTGATTACAGAGGTCTTTCACAGCAACCTCTTTGTCTTTTAAGTTTTTGTGTCACACTTTCCTAGCCGGGTCTTTCTGCTTTTCTTGCAGGATCTACAGGACAGATGGAGGGTGCTTTGGTGCACCTGAAGTAAGAAAATGCCTCATAGCCCTTGCCAGAGCAAAACCCAGTTAATTATTGCCAGGTAAGAAAAGAGAATAATGTGGATGCAAGAGCAGAGAGCACCCTGCTGTGGCTGAGGGGTCTCGGCTGGAAGGAGTGAGGATGGGAGAACAAGGCTGGCTTCACCTGCCACCTGCAGCTGTGCAGGACTCCTGCAAAGGCTGCCTGGTGAGCCTGGTGAGTTTCTGAATCACCATGTCCTGGCTCTGCCATCCTTTCATTGAATGTCTCTGGCTTCTAAAACTGCTATGGCTGCAGAATCCTGTGTGTGACCTCTTGATCCACCTGTGATGTTCCAAATTTTGTATCACTTTGGGCAGACATACAACTCTGAACCCAACCTTTGTCTCTACCCAGCCTACTGTTTTTGGTAAGTACCTCTGACACATAGTTTAGCTCAGTTTTTCCATACAGCCTTAAAGCTGTCCAGAACAAGAATATTATTTCTGTGCTTGCTGGCTCTGCTGCCAGAGTCTGATCATCACAGTGTGAGAGCAGATGCCAACACAAGTCATTTATCCAGCTGGGAGTGTGTGAGGTAAGGGGACAAGTTGCAACCAGTGAGAAATCACTCTTGCTTCAGGGAAAGAGGTGTTCTTGCCAGTGAATAATACAGCAGTCACTGACTGTCCCATTTGGAAGAGAGTGCAATTCTGTGCCCTGAACTCCTTAGATTTACACATAAAGGCTATTTATAGCTGCAGTTAAGACTTTTGGGCCACAAGGTCTTGAAGAGCTGTACTGAAGAGCTATTCTCTGATCTTCTTCAGGCCACTCCCATAAAGAATAATATTTTATCCTTTATATAGCTTTAATTAAGTATATAAATATATACTTTACCTTTGAGTCCCAAAATGTGTTATCAGCTTTTAGCTATAAATAACCACAAGAGAATCACCTGCTTTCTGCTTTTAATCCATAAAATGCCTGATTTCCACAAGCAACAGCAGCACCAACAGCCTCTTCTGCCACTTTGGTGTCTCTTGAGCATTTCACACCCAAGTGCTGACTAAAGAAACATTCACATGTTATGAGCCAGTGTGCAGCAGTTCTGCTTCTGTACAGTAATGCTTTTGTAATCCTTCAACTTCTACTTGTGGCTTACAATTTTCTTCTTAGTTTAGCAGCTTTTGAGCCAAGATCCTGACTCTCAGAAGAGCTGAAACTTCTGTAACTCTTTTTCATCTAAATTGTGCCTTCCCCAGTTACCCTCCCCCAAACCTGTACAGACATTAAGTACATCAGTTGCAGAATCGTGGAGAAACAGATAATTGAATATTCACACATGCAGAAACAACCCAGGCAGAATGCGGAACAATGCGGAAACAAGCGCGAAAAGAGGCAGCATCTGTTTATTGAAAATTAAAATGTAGAATAAATTAAGAGGGCAAGGTTAAAACACTTCATCTGCAGGCAGAGTTTGTAGGAGAGAAAGACTGCAGGAAGTTTAGCACATAGACTGTGTATAAAGGACTTATGCAGTTCTATTTTTGCAAAATGAGGGTTCCCCCCTCCCCCCCCAAGCACACGTTACAAAGGGATAAAGTGTCCACATAAAGAATGGTTTTCCAATGGAGATATTTATATATAGCAGTTTCACAGTAATGCCAGAATTAAAATGCTTAAAATGTTAATGTTGCAATGCTTCAAGTACTGAAGAACAGAGTAAGTATTTTTAGCAATACCCTCAATTCATGTAAGCAAATGCTGTGCTAATTTTTCCACCAGTGCCTATACAGGTCATGCTGGGCCTTTCTAAAACAAATAATGAATTTAGCAAATTTGCATTTTTAATGCCTGTTTTGGTGTCTTTCTGCAAGGAGAAGGGTAGAGCCAAGATAGTGTTTGATGGACTGACAAATGCAGTGAATTTGGTTGTAATATGGAATTACTCTGCTGGCATTTCCAAAAGCCTGTAAAGATACCACCTCTACGAATAGAGAATCTGAGCTTTTACTTTTTTGTTGTTATTGTTGTTGTTCTGTACATACCTTTGCACTTTGTACATTAAGCTTGCAAAAGGTTTACCACTTTAAAGCTGCTCAAGTAGACAAAAGCCATATCCTAGTCATTCATCATAAAACAAGCTTAATTATGCTAGGACATATTGACAGTGCATCAGATTTTTAATCTTCAACATAATTTTATAACCATTGCTAACAGATGGGCTGATTACACTGAATTTGAGTTTTAAGTAATAGTTAAAAAATTCTAAAACATGATTAAACTGGAAATACCCATTGCATACATAATTTTCAAAAAGCTTCTGAAAGAAGGAAAACCAAAGTGCAGTAAAACCTCTTTTTTAGTTTCCTGAGGGAATTATATTGCATTTAAGTACAGAGTTACCTAAGTTCCTTAGATGACCAAGCAGTTTATGCTATTGGCAGCTTGTCTTCTGTTCAATTACAACAGATAAGCCAAGACCTTATTCTTTCCATAGGTCTGCTGCTCTATTCCAGCATAAAAGGTGTGAATTTTTTCTATTTCAGAACCTCTTTTTTATTGAAACACATACCCCCGTTTGTTTTTTTTTTCCATTGAAAATGAAAGCAAAGAGTAATTTAAATTAGCATGATTCTGCTCTTCAATAACAATAACAAATGTAAAATTTTTATGAAACAGAGGGACAGCTTTGTGGGACTAATGGAAGTCACATGTGAATTCTCAATAGGGTTTTTTTCTTTTTCATTTTATCTTGTTAAGGTTACTAAAGGAAAGATAAGCAAGACTTCCCTCTCCCTGCCATTGTTCATCATGTGCTGGACATGTGTTTCATATCACAAGGATGATAATGGGTCAGAGGTGATTGGTATCCTGAATTCTGTAATAGAGGAAATAAAAAGATTAAATACTGTCTATTTAGATCTCAATTCTACACATTGCAGAAGAGTGCTTAGTATATATTCACACATAGTCCTCTTACATCCTGGAACAGTCCTCTGGCCAAGGAGATCAGTGTGGAAAATTCTGGCAAGGCTCATTATGGCTCTATTTCAGACAGGTCTCCGATCACCAGGATCAGCCTTTCCAAATGAAAGAACACTCTGGTCACAGACTGGCACCAGGGTCAGGGCAAGAAAAAGCATACTGAATGAAAGGTTTTGTTAAAACTTCACTGACAAACAGTGATTATATAGTTACGAGTAATTAAGATGGCTACTAGTTTTGGCTGGGGTGGAGTTAATGTTCTTCACAGTGGCTGGTATGGGACTGTGTTTTGGATTTGTGTTGAACACAAGGTTGATGATATGGAGATGTTTTTGTTATTGCTGAGCAGGGCTTACACAGAGCCAGGGCCTTTCCTGTTTCTTGTACTGCCATGCTGGGGAGGAGGCACAGCAGGAACAGGTGACCCAAACTGACTAAAGAGACATTCCAGACCATGTGGCATCATACTCAGTACATAAAGCGGGGAAGATGGAAGAGACATTTGGAGTAATGGCGGATGACGTTGATCTTCCCATGTTACACTGTCCTGGAGATGGCTGAACACCTGCCTGCCCTGGGGAAGCAGTGAATTCATTCCTTGCTTTGCTTTATTTGCATGCTACTCCTATTTACAGCTTTTGCCTTCTCCATTAAACTGGCTTTGTCTCAACCAAGGTGTTTCCTACCTTTTACCCTTTCAATTCTCTTCTCGATCCCACTTGTTGGGGAGCAGATGTGTGGGGCTTAGCTGCTGGCTGGGGTTAAACCATCACAACATTCAAAATAGCTTAATACCACCAACTTTTCATTATCTAGATGTGCTTGAAGGATGAAATTTCTCTGAATTAGGTATTCTAGCTCCAATTTTATTTTCAGGATCTTTTTACCATCAGTTGCGGAATTTACAGATGCAGGAAATGTCCGTCCATGTAAGCAGTGTTATTTTTAAACAATGTACTGGGAGACACCCTTGCCCCATCCTCTAAGTAAAATGCTGCCCTAGTGCTGCAAACATACAGGCCAAAGAGCCTATAAAAGCTGAAATCAGACTGTCACTTTATGGTGATGATGCTTCACACCAAAACTGTGGCAGCACAAAGCTGTCTGGAGTGGTGAGCTGTTAGCAGTCACAGTCACCTGCAGCATGGCTTGTACCTCAGACCAACACAGTCTCTAACACTGTCATGCACCCAACACTGCTTTGCCTTTCAGCCTTTTGCTAATACCGAATGTTTCTGTGAGACAAGAGGTCCATGGTGAGCTCTGCCTACTGCAGCAGCCTGTGTGGACACACACCAGCTGAGAAGAGGATGACAAAAGCACCCAGGTAGGGGTGGCAGCAATGCTGTTGCTGGAAGCCTTGGAGAGGACACAGAAGCCTGAATGAGCTGGGGAAAAGGAGCAGAACTGCAGCAATGTCCACCTGTCCAAATGCCAGTAGTAAGATGGGTTCTTCTTGACAAGGTAGTATTTGAGTATCTAAGCAAATACATCAACATCTGTAAATCCAGAGAATGGTTTGGGTTGGAAGGGTCCTTTAAAGGTCACACAGTCAAATGCCCCTACAATGGGTAGCAATCTTCAACTCAATGAGGTTGCCTACCACCTCTCTAAGCAACCTGTCCCAGTGTTTCACCACTGTTATAGTAAAAAAAAAAATAAAAAAAAAATTTCCTGCATCTAGTCTGAATCTATCCTCTTTTACTTTTAAACCAAATTGTTCAAGGCAAAAAAAGATAGAAGGGTTTAATTTAAATAATGTTTATTGTCTTAAGCAGCCTTTATACAGACAGCATCAAATAAGACATATTTTTTTAGCTTTTAGGTTTTTTCTATATTTTAGTTAAAAATCAGCATTTTTCTTCCTAACTGGTTTTGGACTGCTGTTTTGGTGTATGCTTGGTAGGTCAGTATAAACCAGCACGCTTCAAGTTTTCTTGTTAATATTATTAGAACTATCAGTCACATCTGCAAATGTCCATACCAAATAAACAGACCAAATCAGATCACCCATTTGGCAGTGGTTGATGACTATGATGCAAAATGCCTTATTTCTGTTTGCATGAACTTTGTGACAAAGAAGAATGATAATCTCCAAACTGTTTAAATTAGTTTCTCATGCGCCAGGAGCTGCTATGCATTTACATAAAGTCCTGTTGCTTTTTCAGAAACTTCCAACCACTGCAGATAGTATTAAATATATCATTAATAACCTACTAAACACATCATTAAGTGCTTCATGGTAATATGTTCTATCCTTTAAAATCACAGTTTTTATTTTTAGGAAGTAATATGACAGTCAGACATCTGTTCTGGGATCTACTGTGTGGTAGGACTCAAACTTTGAAGGCATCTCAATTAATTTCTCTTGGAGAGGGTTGTTTTTTATTTTTTTTAAAAAAACCTTTTCAGAAGCAGAATCCTCCTGGGATGAATAAAACTCCCAGGTATATATAAGCTTATGAAAAGCTACAATGCAAGTTCAGTAAGTCACTTTCATAACGAAAAGAACCTCCGTGTTCTGCACAATTAAGTAGCCTAAAGAGGCTTTTAGTTACTGCATTATCTGAAGTGCCGATAGCCGATTTAGGCAAGAAGATTATCTAGTTCAACTTGGTAAGATTACTGTAACGAAAGGGAAGCTGCTCTCAACAAGATTTTAGGGACTTTTGTGGAGCTATTAGACATAAAAATAAATTTTCCTTCCCGTTAACATTTTAAAATTAAAATGTGAATAACTTTAAAAGTAAGAACCTGCACACCGATGTTGCCATTAATGGCAAACCCACTCCAAAGTCCAGCAGGTAGTTTCAGAAATTTTCAGAAAGCTTCAAATTACTGAGCGAAATGAAAAGTGTGGATACCAAAGCCATTAATGAAAGTTTCCTGAGCACTTTAGAAAAAGTTACAGAGCTAGATCCACCCTGGAAAGACCTGTAACACAGCAAAATATTTGAAAGATCCAACTTTCCCAGCTAACAGGAATAATTACTAGCCTATCATCAAATGGTGAGTATTTTAATTAGAAGTCTGTCTTCTCTTCTTTTTCCCTCCCACCTTTCACACCTAGTCTAAGTGGATAACTAATAATGTCATGACTAATTAAAAGACCATTGGGACCCCTGGAAATTATAGGTCAATTTTAAGAACATAGCATTGAAAAGAAATGGAATGAGAACTCTTAACCTGCCTTTTCTTATATTACCCACAAAGAAAACAGAGAGGTTTTACAATGGAATATGAAATATTGACATGTTTTAATACAGGTGGAAGTTAAAGACAGCTATATACATTCTGTGCAACATAAACATATTAAAAAAATATGCTCTCAACACAAGCTTTATCACACTGGCACAACTCCTGGTGAATGCACTGCATTCAACAAGTTGAGTACTAGAGAGCACATGTTTTTCCCATTCTACTAAAATAATAAATAAGAAATTACAAAATTATGGTTTTCTTAACAACAGACTAAGATTTTCAAAAGTACACTATTAAGAGAGTCTCATTCAATGTGAACAAAGTTGTGAAGTTCTTTGAAATCCTATTGTATGTTGCAATACAAGCTCTGTTCATATCGGTATTTGAATATGTAATAAATTAGCTTTCAATTTTTCTGTTGCTATTCATCAGGATAGCCAATCTTCACATGCATGACTATAATAAAATACCATAGATATTTTTTTTTAATTAATACATAATTTCAGGAAAAAACAACCACAAAAATTGATGCGTGTATTTCCATTGTAAAGATAAAGAACTTGTCTAGTGTCGCAGTCTGTAGTTTTAGGTACCAACAATGTCGTAACGTCCAAGAGGAAAGGATTAATCACGAGCACACTACTGATCTGTCTCATTTTCCAGTTTTTGTATCTCATTTTGTCCAGCTTCTGCAAGGTGAGATAAGAGTCTCTTATAGGCTTCTCTGTTGGGGTGAAAAAAACCAAAACATATAATACGTTACTTTAACAATCTCGCAGATCCTAGCAGTAAAAGCGTGTAATTCCCAAACACATTGTTTAGATACTGGAGTATCAAAACATAATAACTTCCCCCCACCTATTCAACTGCTTTGTTTGCTGTGACTCTTTAGCGTGGCCAGATCAGAGGAAGAATAAGGACTGTACCTGTTTTGGCTAGAAGTGAAGTGGAGCTGCTTAGAAGCCTACTTGTTCAGTAAACTGCTGTGAAATACAAGTTCCTTATTTAAAAATGTGGAGTTTCCAAGGCCTAGATGATATTAGCATTCAGACTTGATGTTTGCTCTCACATTTCTGCCTAAGCAATCTCTGGGACTCTGAGCACAGTGATGTGAGCCCCTCACACTTGGGTGCAGCCCAGCAGTGACCCACATTTAGACCACCATCCTCAAACAAGGACAATGACTGTTTTAAAATAAACCTGGAATTCAGAAGGGGAACTGTCACTCAAGTGGATTTTCCAGAAGAGTGCATATGTGTTGATGAGACTTTTCACCTTAAGTTCATTCTAATACTCTCCAGCCCAGACAATGTAATTATTGTTAAAGTACTGCCTCTGACATTTAGGTCTTTTCTAATTATCTATTTTTGTCATGAAATACTAACCTCAGCAAACAAAACTGCAGTTTTCATACTAGTTCCTTGCAATAACAACAGTGGACATCACCACTGTAAGCATTTAATGCAACTTCGGAACCTTACTTATTTTATAGATATGGATTTGCACTTTAATGTCTACAGTAATTGCACTGAATGTGTTAATATCATGTTATTTAGAGTCTGGAACTGAAGAGAGAAAATCAGGTGTTCTTGAAGAGAGAAAATTAGCATTCTTACAATAAAATGCTCATGGATCACCTCAGGCTTCTGGGTAATGGAGCACATTCTAAATACAAATTACTAACAGAAAACATCAACAACGGATTAGATAATATATGTGGTTTAAGTGATGAGGATAAAGAAAATGCAACTCTCCAGTAATCTCCAAGCCTGCATTTCAAGAAGCTCAAACAACCTGCATGCTTTCAATATTTTGTAGATAATGGGATGAATGTTACCATATTAACAGTACTTAACAAAAGAAAAACAAACAAAAATTTTAGCTATGAAACATTATCAAAGAATGAAAAGCAGGTCATGTGGAAATCCTGCATATAATGGTACATCAGGCTGACCCTGGGAAAATTCTCTTAAATAAAAGCAAATGCAGTTTTTGGTAGTGCAAGAGTAACAAGTGAGTAATACAATCACAAATGAATTAAATACATTTTTCATTAAATGGAAGATGAATACCCTCTGATTACCCTTCAGTGTCTCACGAGTTATTCTTGAACAACTCTGTCTTTTGGAATTTTTATAGCCCAGGTGCTGGTGACACACACCTCAGAACTTCCCCAGTGTGAGACATGAGTGGATCCTGTCCTTTGTGTAGTCCCAGGATGTGCAGTAATGCAAACACTGGGGCCAGTTCCTTGCCCAGACCACAGGAGAGTGATGGGCAGCCTTCCAGTGAGCAGCACTAACAGGAGGAGCCCTTTTAGCTCAGGTGCCACACCAGGCAGACCCTCCTGGAGTTTTGTAACAATACTTGCATAGGTGCTGAAAGGTCAGTGCTGCATCTGCACCCAGAGACACCACCATACCTGCACAGCTGTCCCCTCCTGTGTGATTTTCTCCTAATGCCAGATGGATTCATGTGTCAAGTATTTCTGTCCTAAGCTCTTGAGGGGCAAACAGAGGGGGTGTGACACTGCTTTGCCTATCAGAGCCAGCCTTTCTTGGACACCCACAACTCTTCTAAGTTTAGATGATGAGAGAGCTCTTGATATTAAGTGGTATTTATTTTCCAAGCATCTCTGTCCATACCTGATTATACCATGATTTTCACATATGACCCATAAAGTCCTCTAAAATGGGGACTAACAGGAAAATTCTTTAGGTAAGGAATTTCTAATTCTGTTTTGCAACATAGACAACCTGGCTTCACATAAATTCTACTCTGGTCTGTGGACCCTGGCATCACAACATCCCTGGAACTATTTAGCAAATACAGATGGCTTAAAACCAGGAAAGGCTTGAGTTAAGGGAGATTTCTGGCTGAAAACACTTAAAAATCACTCATTTTTGAGTGTCTGTCCTGCTGTCTTAATATTGCTTTCTTTCAACAGAATAAACCTCTACTATTCATTGTCAAAAAAGAATATTAAATGAAAGTCAAACCTCTGTGCAGCATTTCTTCCAAGGCCTTGTTTGCGCTCGGAATCCTTCAGAGACTGCGTGACTGTGGGGATCAGGCCGGTAACGAAAGTCTGATCCAAGACTGCCACTGTTTCCAGTATGCTGAAAACCCGGTGATCATAGACAGCAGTGTAATCCTGGATAAACTGCCTGAGGGGGATACAGAGGCATTCAGTGCAGGGTCAAAACTAGATGCAGAGAACATGCCAACAAAAACTGAAGAGTCTAATCAGAACAAGCAATCTGGCTGCATGGCAATTTTCATATTGTTACATTGGAATATTTTAGCTGGAATACTTTCTCTAAACAAAGCCATGGGTTTAAAGCCTAAAATTCCACACATTTATTTTCAAGTAATTTGGCAGATTTTGCTGCTGCTCTACCAGGACTGCCTTGTTCCAGAGTACTTTACTTAATAATGTGTGTGAATGCAAAACTAAACCATGTATTACTTATTTAATAAAGAACAATTGTAATATAAAAAGACTAACAAAACAAGAGTTTTAGATGCAAATTTGCAGAAACAATGTTGGCATTTCTTATGAAGCTGCCCTGGATGTTAAGCAGGGCAGACCATTGGATGGAAGCACATCCATTTGCTGTCCTGGTGATCTAAGGCCTTTAAAGTTCACAGATTACATTCAAATCAAAATTAGCACCCCAGGGATGACACATCCCATGAAAGTGATGTATCACAAGACTGGCATTCCCACAAACACACATTCTTTTTTCAGTGAGTCTCTCTCGGGGCTTTCACCTAGACCTAGCCCAACAGAGCAGCAGTGCTTATTGGCTGCAGAATGTCTTTGAGTGCCAAGTCATGCAGCTCTTCTACTGTAACCATGTGAGATACAGGATTAATTTTGCAGAGCTATGAAATAAGGATAATTTACATTATAATAATCTATTATTGTCACAGAATCAAGTAAAAAAAGCTAAGCTTGTTATATGAAGATTAGCTGCACTTCAAATTAGGCACACACATCTTTTACAGCACCATCAGCATTCCCAAGGAGTTTTTCCCATAGCAGGAGCAACACATCTCCCTACTATATGCCTCTCAAAACAGTACCTCATCCCTGAGGAAACAGGTATGTCTCTCACTTCTATTCTTCTGCCCTGTTTTTTTTGGCAAAGCTGCATTCAAATCCAGTGCCAAAAGTACCATTACTAAAATACCATAAACAAGCAACAATGCAGCATGTTCGGATAATTAGTTTAAGGAAACATGTTTGCTGTCAATTGGCTTGCAGCAGCTTTGCTGCCAGTTGGCATATTTTCTGGTTACCTAAATACAGAAGTCAGCTGGGTGGCATGTTCTCCTCCTGACCCTGCTTGGCAGCCTTCTACCATGTACTGTACAATGTCTGTAGATATTTTTTTAACTGCAAAAGAAAAATCACAAGATTCACATAGAGCTCTTGAACTGACCATCTGGAGAATGTCTTTCATGAAGACAAAGATTTTTAAATGAGAAAAAAAAGGTTTCATCTTTGATGCAAGTGAAATGTTTGTGAGAGCACTTAGATTGGCTATAAAGAACAGAATGAGTCATGGGTCTATGCAAAAGTCTTATTTTCACCACCATTATCATTTAAACAGATTTTTAAATACACTATGGTCTTTTTAAGTTAAAGCCAAGAGATATACATTTAGAGAAAAGAGAGGTTTTATTTAAATATAAGTTCTGTTTATATTCTTTAAGCCTTCCTATTTGATTCAAAAGAAAGACAGTCACAACATTATATCCTGCTCAAAGCTATGTGGATCTACTCCATACTTTCAGTGGTGGAGATTGTTCTGAGCTGCACCCTAACTTTTTTTTAAGGGAAAAAAACCAAACAAACTAAAAAATCCAACAACTTCCCCCACTATTTTCCCAAAAATTGTTTCCAAATAAATACTCAAGTTGCAAGATACGGCTCTTCCTTTATAAAAGTGGAACTGGGCTGCAAGGAGTTTTCTAGAAGGGTGTGGCAGAGCCCTGTCCAGGCAGGCAGAGAGCTGGTGGCTACAAGAACACAGGACTCCCAGCTCATTCCCCAGCACACTGCAACGTGGGGTACTCAGCTTTTAGCAGATATGCCTGTGATGGCAAAAGGGGGAAGAAAATTGGTGATGACTGAGCCAATTTCCTAAGCATATCTTGTCCTTGAAACTATTATAGACAAACAGTACTTTATTAGAGAAATTTAATGGGAGAAGTCAGAGGTGAATCCAAATTTTGCTTAATGACACTCCAGCAGCAAGAAATGGAAATTTTGAGCACAGGTATGTTTGTTATACAATGGTGGGATGAAAAGAGTGTTTCATTCTTTAAGAAGCTAAAAATAATAATGTTCTTGCTACAAAACAAAACATGCTAAAAGAAGAAAGAAGATTCAAAGACACCTTCAGAGAGCAACATACTACTTTTAATCAATTTATAATGCCTCTATGGGGAGAACATACACTAGTCTTATTTGGTTTCAAAACATTAGGTGGAAGAAAAGTTCCACAATTGCTAATGGTGGAGATTATATGGGAAGGATGGGGAAAAAGGAAATGCTTTCAGGTTCCTGAGAAGTTGATTAGTTCATTAGAGGGTTAAATGAGGCAGGACTTCTCTGCCTGAGAGACAGAAGTCGCAGACCAGTTAATGAAAAAAGGCCTTGCCTAGTTTAGCTGGCCAGATTGTTTTATTCACCTCATCTGAGAGTCTTAAATACTGGGACGAAAGATGCTCAGCAGTGCAGAAATCTTGCAGGTGTGGAGAGATGTACTTAAAGCAAACAAACAGCTCACCTTGCAGCTCATTAACCAGTACCAAGCATTTCAACACGGCTGGGAGAACCAAGTCAATGTCACACAGTTCAGTGCTCTGGGTTCTCTGAAGTACTTCCAGAATGAAAGCAAGAACAGAGGCCAAGCGAGGAGGTGGAGCATGACCTTTGAACTGCAGGTAGTTTTCTCTGGGAAGACAAAGCAAGCCAAAACAAAGGCTATGATTTGGGGGTTTTTTTCCCATGCAATGCAAGCACCATATACCTTAAATTAACTGTGATATTTCAGCAGGAGGCCTATTACATAGATTTCTATCTTTATCTAGGCTCAAATAATGGCTTCTATTTGTCTTAGTCATAGCAATGACTCCCAATTTGTCAGAGGACAGTGATATCTTCTGACTCTTCTGTTCAGAGAGCAGTGAGAAATAAGAGCCATCATAATTACAGTTAAAAACCCAAGTGTGACTATTAAAAGCTAAACACAAAGGTAGCCTCATAATATAATTGAATACATGAAGGAATCAAGATTCTAAAATCCTAAACCAACATGCATAATACAACTGTTATTTAATTACATTATTTAGCTTTACATGCTTTTGCAAACTCAGAATCATAGTTGTAACAGCTCTGCTGTTACACTGGTATTGTTATTTGATTTTCATCAATGGTATGTTTTAACAGGACAGCCAGTGACTGATTTTGTTCTGTCAGAATTAACACAAACATCTCCAATATAAAATCTGGCACAAGGATAAAAGGTGACCTGTCAATCTGCAACAAGAGCAAATTTTATCATCACACACGGAGTGTTCAAATTTTAACACCTTGATTTGTTCATTTTCCACAAAAGAATACAAGAACATGAACTACTGTTGGTTTGGCACCACAAATTAATGGAATCTGAAGACAGTAAGTTTCACAGGTGAAAGAGAACACAGCATTTATTCATCAGTCAGCAAGAGGACTCCCAGAACCTTCAAAAAAACCTTTTAAGATATTTAATATTAGGTACTGTTATCTACTCATACAAGGCACATATGTTGACTGAGCAATGCATCAATTAAAAACCAGCATCCTTATTAAAAACTCAGTAAAGGGTGCTTCTACAACTTTCAAATGAAACGTTACTTTCAGAGCTCTGCGTACTTCATTGCACTGCTGTGACTTGGCAAAAGAAAGCTGTGACACCCACAGTTCTTGTATCATGTGGTCTTACTTTAATATTAGCAACTCTGAAA
This sequence comes from Sterrhoptilus dennistouni, assembly GCA_013397095.1. Lineage (NCBI taxonomy): Eukaryota > Metazoa > Chordata > Aves > Passeriformes > Zosteropidae > Sterrhoptilus > Sterrhoptilus dennistouni. The sequence continues at coordinate 1,346,186 of VWZU01012542.1, forward strand.
TCTTCTGTCTCATTAATTACTCTGAAAATTTCCCACAACTATTTTTTTTGTGTGTTGTTCCACTACAACAGCTCTCTGACCTGGATAATACAATCCTGATGGTGTGGTTCCCTTTCCTCTCTGCAGCAGCAGCACATTCACTGCTTTCAAGCAGCAAGGAAACTGCACCTATTTGTGTACAGATCCCGTGACTGCCTCATGACCACCCAGCAGTTTGCAAACCAGAGTGCTGCTCAGTTCTAACACGTTTCTTCCCAGATCACTAAGGAATGTTTCACAACTTAAAAATCACCAAGTGCCATTACACCTTAAGAACTTTTCACTCTCAATCCTCATGTTCACACGTGCATGCACACATTCAAAAATAACTTTATAAGATGACAAAGTTTGGGTATCCAAAAACATGTTAGAACTAAGACTGTGACATCTTAATTCACTCCCTTTATATGTGATAAAACAGGCTTTTCTTACAGGATTTCCAGTCATATTTACCCAAGATCAACACTGACATTCTTTTTCTGATCAACGTGTATACCCACTCTTTAATAAATAAAGATCCAATTACTGTGCATATAAGCCTGTATTGGAGGGGGTCTAAATCCTTTCCCCACATGGACAAAAAGTACAGATTGTTCACTATTCTGCAGTACATAAAATCAAGTGCCAGCCTCTCAGCAGCAGGAACACAGATTTGTAGCTGCTGTTAACATTGTGCAAGTGGTGACAGCGCAGTGAATAAATGCTGTCTCCCCTGCCTCTCTGTCTTCCTCTTCCCACACCTGCAGTTTTCCATGGCCCCTGGGCAGCTGGCACACCTGTGTATGCCCTGACACCTAGAGAGCAACAAGGCCCCACATGCACGGGTAACTGTGGCAGGTGTAAGCACCACAACTCTGTGACCCTAAATACATCCTGAGACACACATGATGTTGTTTATTGGAGTGTAATTTTTCTAGAAAATTACTTGCTTTTCATGTGGCCTCCTGCAATATTTTTTGTTGTAGCCTAGGACCTTTATCCTTAATTACTCTCTCACAAATCTTTCCAATTTTACTCTCCTGATTTATAAACACTGTCTTCCTTTGCTCCCTGCCCAGCAACTCCCAGGCTCTTCCAAGAGCCTCACCATCAGCTGGGAGGAAAGCAAAGTCTGAGCTCCTGAGCTATTTGTGAAATCTGGATCTGTCTAAGTGTTTTATACTGCACTGGTCCTTACCTTATGACATGCAAAGTTGTCTTGCGGAGACGGAGCAGCTGGGGGGCCGTGATGGAGCTGCCCAAAGCAGTGAGCAGAGGATGCTGCCCAGCACCAGCCACAGTCGGGGAGGAAGGGAGAAATCGTCCAAAATAATGTCTAATAATGCTCCCAAGGAGTTGATTTAAATAGGCACCCTGTGTTTGGGACTGACAGCATATGAAGGAGAGGCCCTGTAGAAGAAAATTTTACAAAGTGAAGAATTGAATAAATTTTTTACTAATAAAGTTGAATACATCTTTAACAACTGTAGGCTAACCACTCACTACATCCTGTGTAAACTGCTGCACACACAGTAACTATGCCTGACAAATAAGCATCACTGATCTGTTTATATTCCACTGGCCCTTACCTTACCTTGCAGATATGATGATCTGCAAATGAAGACAAAGGCAGGGAAGGCTTGTAAAGGAGAGAAAAAAATTCTTTCACTAGACTAATATATTGGAAGATATGCAAGCTCTCCTTCACATTCAAAATAAAACCATGGCACTTCAGACCTGAGAAGGCTGCTGCACCCAAAAGCTTCTCATTTCTGTTTTCAATCCTGTACCTGGTCTAACAAAGTATGTTAGTCAGTTAAGATTTAAGAAGGGACAGAAAGAATAAATACCTCATCTGCTTGTAAAGGATCACGTGAATTTTTTGTATAAGTGATACAGCAGAAAAATGAGCACTTAGAATTGAGCTCCAACAAGAAAAGAGTTGCTCATAGTATGAAGAAATTAGGGTAAATTAGGCACCATTTATAAGGGATTTAGAGGAGGTTTTAAAATCTGTTTAAGATAAGGCTAAAACCACTGTGATTTATCCAATATAAGCTGTATTGATCCAGAGAAAAATCCATAATGAAAGTACTTGCCCAGAAAGTGCTTATCTGAACTCTACCTGTAGTTATAGAACATATATATGGTCCATCCCTGAAAAAGAGTAGTATTCTTCCAGGAATAGGCTCCCATAAGAGAAAGTTAAGATTTGTTTCCTTCCCCCTCCTCTGATTACTGAGAGGAAGAAGAACAAATCACTAAGAAAAAAATAAAAAGGTCCTGTGATCTCCTATCTCAAGGGTCACAGTCAGTAGCACAACCAGAAGTCTCTTGAGAGCTCAGTTTTCACAATAGTTTTGTCCAACAAGAATAATGGTGTAAAACAAGGTCAAGCACAGAGTTCCCTAGACAGCAATTTCAACAGTACTTCAAACTTCCATTAGCATTGCAATCCAGCCTCCAGTTTTGGTAGGAGTATCTGTCTGAATATTTATGGTTGCTGAGGTAAACTAATGCCCCTAATATAAGAATGAACAGATCAAGTCAAGCAGCTTTTGTTCCCCAGCTATGGAAAAAGTGTATTTCTGTTGCTTTTTGCATAGAAGTCCCTCCCCAAAATTTTCATCTATACCTCTCTGTGTGAATGTGACAGAACATTCAGGGGAAAAAAAGCAGGCTGAGGCATAGCTGAGGGTCTTGAAATGAGGAGTTCCCACTTTTGGTTCCACAGGAAACATGAGATTTCAAGAAATGAGGTGCTTGAGGACTTGCTATTGATGGCTCTCTTGAATCCAGATTTGGATTAATGGTTTCACCTTGTATACTTCTTGGGTTCCTTGATAATTCTGGCAAGTCTCAATGATAAAAAACACACTTTCTGAACTGAGGCTTTGAGTAAAACTTCAGATTTTCTCCTCTTTTTGTGTCCATAGAGTAAATTATTGTCAGAAAAAGCAGCTGCTGCTGTATCAGAATTCTTAAAAAAAGAAGTCTGTTACTTCTTGGCAAGTAGCAGACTCAGAGAGACTGTTAGAGATGACAGACTATTTAGTTGTGTAAACTTAAGTGATTGATGTTTTCAGTAAGATACTGCAGCAGGCATAAAGAAGAGTTCCTGTGCTTTCTGTAGTAAAGCTCATACAAAGGGACAGAATGTATTCCATAACCCAAATACCAGAACTGGCACTCTTAAGACCCTAGACTGTTTTAAGACTAAAAGAACCCAAACATGTATGACAAAGTGTATTAATTTATCTGATAAGGACATAAAGAACATCACAACCTTACAGAGGATACCTGCAGGAATACATGAAAAATGCAGCACCTCTGAAGAACTAACAATTACAGTTGCTAAAATGAGACAGTTCTTCAAACTGAGGATCAACAAATGACACACAGTATCAAGAAAAGAAGATGTGTTACTAACTAGTAAGAGTTACTCTTTTAAGAATGATCCTAGAGTTATTAAATAGCTGCAATAAAAAGAGTATTAGAATTTAGATATCTGAAGGAATGCTGACTAATTTTTGCAGGTCTAATAATTTCACTTGAAAGTGAACCAACAAACCTATCTTGATCCTGAAAACAAAAGCATTTTCATTTTTTGGGTTGAAATGAATTGATTTGGAAACTGTATCCCAAAAACTTAGAAAAGAACTTGGATTTCTCTCTTGGACAAAAAGGTCTAATGAGTTCAGGTCAAGACTGTTCTTTATTTTGGAATCCTCCTCCTTACAAAGTGCAGAGAACAACAGACTTGCACAAGGTCTGACAAAACCAAGTGGCACAGGGCATAAATCACCCACACTGCACAGTAGCTGCAATTTCCAGCTACAACGGCAAAACATTCTAGGCAGTGCTGGCCAAGGATGTGATTGCAAGGTAATCACACAGAAACTTCTTTTAAATCCCACCCGTAATTAAGAGAGATGATGGAAGCTAACGTTCAAATGAGAGAAAAAAGAAACACACATGCAGCTGGACTGCAATTCTGGACCTGAGATTTGAAATCAATCACATCAGAACCCCAGGACAAACTCTACAAAGCAGATGGACTTTAAAGGGTTGTTGGAGTTGCTTTATTTTCCTTAACTATGTTCTTAAGCCATCTTCTGAAGTTAAGATTAAAAAAAAGAACATTTTAAGGGGAGCAGAGAAGCCTGACATCATCTGCTCTTCATTTTAGCAGAAAGGCAACCGATTCCTGTTTGTGTTCACTGCAGGAACCTTTTGTGGCCAGAGCTGCCCCTTCTGATTTATCTGTATATCTGTAAATCACCTGTGGAGAGCAAAGAACCGATTAGTGTGGATTACTGGAACTATTCACTGCAGAAATGCCAAGCTACCTAATGATGACTTATACTGTAAGTCCTGCTGTTGGAATAAATCTGCTGTCCACCAATTAATGTTGTACAATTCCTATTAAATACATATTATAATTCACAAAATGTATTAATAAGCTTGCTCAAATATCAGACCACAGATGTGGCTCATGGGAGGGCTTTTAAGGTCTGATCTCTGACAAATGCTGAGCCAGCACAGAGTCATTAAAATCACTGGGAAGTGTATGTGCTAAGCACTACTCAGAATGAAGCTCTTTTGCCATTCTTAGTATTTAGATAGAAAACAAATCTTCTGTATTGGGACAAGATTAACACTGATACATCAAGCAGGGTATCTTACCTTCCCTATCATTATGTATACAGTGCTTATTCCATGCACCCACACTGTATTCTGCAAGATATATTTAAACTAATATTTCTTCCCAAAACAAGTTTCTTACACTGCTTCAGCTCTTTCCCATATTACTGTTAAATGTGTACTAAAATTCCTCCAAATCATTCTTCAAGAAATCCATCAACAACCATATTGGTCTGAAACTTTCTGTGGTAGATTTTAACAATCTACATAAATCAACTCAACTTTTTTTTGAAGTAGTGAAATACCTATGGTTGAATTTTACATACCTCACTATCTCATAATTAGGAACAGTCCCATATAATTGTAAAATGGCTGTTCATTCACATTCTTTGTGCTTTACTTTCCAAAGTCAGTCATTCAAACAATTCTGAGGGCAAATCTTTTATTATATCTCAAAAATGTTTCTTAGGTCATCAAATATTATCAAAATCTATATGCAGCGAAAGAAATAGTACCCAGACAGTAACGCTTTAGGCAAGATTAAAAAACCCAAAAAATTACTTTAAAAGGTGCTAGAGCTAAGCTATTTTTAAAAGGTGGAATCAGTGACTGAGTTTGAAAAAAAAACTTCTTGATAAGCTTCCTGTACAATAGAGACCAGACCAGCTGCCCAAAAACTGTCAAAAGGCAGGGGTATAGTCCAAAGTTCTATATAAGCACAAACAAAAAAAGTAAACACAGTCAATATGAACTGAGGAGAGAGAATTACAACATCCAGTCTTAATTAGTGCCTTTAACAATTATGTGTGCTTGTATAAAATTAAACAAATAAATTTGTAGATTTGGGGTGGTGAAGAATGGTGAGATAAAGGCATTGGTTCTGATGAATTGTGCAGTAATAAACTACATTGTGTGGAGAGAAGCAGCTTAATCTGGTGTCTGTGTATAAGATGAAAATATTCAGGAATTCTATAGGATTTCATAAAATTGCTGCATCAGTGGATATGTAAAATAAACTGCTACTAGGACTGACTTCAAACCCCTTTAAAACCCACAAAAAGGATCAAGTAAACCATATTAAGAGTAGCTGTTAAAAACTCTGGAAAAAGGGAAGTTTATTCAGGTCATTGCTAGCAAAACTAAAATGTTTTCTGAGATCTGAAGTAGTTTTTTCAAGCAAAGCAGGAGAAGCCCACATTGTAGAACTGAAGAAAAAAAAAAAAAGAGATGTAGCCTGAAATTTTTCAGAAGACTAAAGAAGAAGAAGGAAAAAAAAAAAAGGAAAGTCTGCTGAGTAGAAATTCCACTCGAGGGCTTTTATACTTGGACTATAAATAAAGAACTCGCATGTATAAGAAGATGCTTTGCATGGTCTCCAAATTCCTGTTTCTTTATTTTCATGTAACTACCAAAGGATTAAGTTGTAAGCTGGAGTATTAACAGGGACAGATCTGCAGAACAATGTAGTAAGGTGAATTAAGGCTCCTGCACTAAAATACCAGTGCTCTACCTCCACAAATGAGCACCAGGCACAGGGCAGCTACCCAAGAGGGGCCTCATCACAAATTTCACCTGCAGTTTAGGTTAGACAAGGTGAGGTTATTCTCAAAGAATTCTGTTTCTCCATCTTCCGTCCCACATATACTGTTTTATCACTTTTCTGATATGCTCATCTGGGTTTTTGGGTTTTGTTTGTTTTGTGAGGCTAGTTACTATTTGATTCAAGTCACAAATTGCTATTCACCAAATCATTAAAGCAAATTAAAAGGAAATGCATATGGTGGTGAAAGGGACTAAATACAGCTTTAAGCCAACTGTGAAACAATAACCTGAGATGCCAGAGGGTGCCTAGAATCCATTAAATCTCAAATAGTCTCAAGAAGAGGATTTTTTCATTGTTTTTAAACTGATCTTGAAATATTTTTGTTTTGAGTTGATTCTAAATTGGAATTTTTCCACTTCTACACATAAAGGAGAAGGAAGTATTTTTGAATAAATGAAGCATTTTGAAACACTTAAAAATATTGGAACCTTGTGTAAATACAAACTATTAATAAAATACAAAAGTCTCATTTGAAACAGGAAAAATAACTCACAAATTTTCTTCTTTTCTCCATGAAACTGTTTATCAAATTAAAGAATTACTTGTTTTCTAGAAGCATTGTTTGTCTAAAATAAAATACTTGGTCAAAAAGATCATGTAGCATAGCTGGAAAGCACATGGACAATGCAGCAGACTGATGAAGTGTACAAAAGTGAGGTCTGGAAGTCAGAATCTAGCAAATAGAACAGGAAACAAGAGTACACAACACAGAAGACTTCAAAACCTACTCAACTGGTTTCATCTGAAGACTGCATCTGTCTGTGCAGGCTCCAGAGAAACTGGCTGTACAACTGAAAGACCAAATTAACAAACAGACACACTCCATGCTAATACCATTGTCCAGATGGCCCTACATGTACACAGCTTCTGAAAATACCTACAGAGCAATAAAGCAAAACATACTGTGCAAAGCATTACATAATCATATTCACTTCCATATGACATGCCTTCACTCACAATGAACCGCATTTAAAAATAATAAATTCAAGTGATGTTTACAATGTCACCACTGCATTGTTTCACAATACAATCCTGCAAAGTAGTGAGTTAAAACTGCCATCAAAATGAAGACTAAGAAAGAAGGGAAAATGGTAAGCAAAAAAGACACAAAGATTTACAAGGAAAACATGTCAACTTATTTATTTTCAAAATACAGACTTTTCTCTTTCTCACCAGCAGAAATTAGTCTCTTTCTACAGCATCAACAAGCCTTACGGAGTTTCAAGAGTGACAGGGTAACTGAGGGAAGAGTAGGAGGAATAATGGGGAAGAAGGCTTTAGTCATGTAATCAAAAGCAGCAGGAACCTGATTTAGCAAAACATATTCTCCAAGTATTAAGCCAAACCAGTGGCATAATACACCAAGGATTTTCTTTTGTTCCTAAGAGCAACAACAAAAAAAGGGTACCTATAACTATCTTACAGTTAGTTTACAGTTTTTAAATCAAGGGTGATTTAAAATATTTGTTTGCTCTGTCATCTTAACAATTTTCTCACTGCATATTACGATTACTTGATGCACTGCTTGAGAAATCTCTTACTGGAGACCAGTGTAACCAGCAGGTTGGGCTAAAGGTTTTCCATATGCAGTGATGGGACCAGAAGCTCTGGAGTGTACCACAGCATAGCTGCCTGCAATGAGGAAAGCCAAAGGGGTGGCAATTTTCCTTCCACTTCTATAAGAAGAAACTTCTCTTATTGCTTTGGTAAATTCAAGCAATGTTTGTTCTGACTGGGGAGAAAGAAAACATCCTCTGCAATATTAATCTTTTCCTGAAGATTCATTTGTGTGCTGATAATAGAGCTGAGATATTTACCTGGAGGTAAAGAGGCAGGCTTTCCTGAATGGCAGACAGTAAAGCCACGGGCAGCTCCTTGTCCTGTTGGAGCACAGAGTGTGGCAGCAGTAAGCAATCCACAATGCGAAACAAAAGTTGCTGTGCCTTGGAAGTCGCCAGTATCGCTGCACAGAACTTGACCAGACATCCTGTTGAAAAAAATTTTAAAAATCCTAAACCAATTTACAGTTAGGAAAAAATTACGAAAGCCTGAAGAAGCAATTATGTTAAATTAGATAATCTGAGAGTAGCAAAAGCAACTGAATTGTCTCACTCCTACATACTCATTCCATGGCATCCGTTAAAAAATCCCACTCAAAACAACTCAGAAGTCCATTTACAGTTGATCAAAATAAAATACTAAATTGATTCAACACATTACAGTTAGAAGGTTTTAGGCAAGTGAAGATACTTTAGGAAAAGTACAGCAATACTAAAGAAAGGACGAGTCTCTTAGATCCCTGCAGAAAACTTGACCATAACCCTACTGCAATCAGCACACATGCACTTCAACGTTTACCTTGCTGTGTGCATTCATCCCTTTTGCAGAGAAGTGCTGCCTTTGCCCTTCCTTTGCATTTGTCTAACACCACATCAGCAACTACTCACACAGCCATTTAATGTCAGCAGAACATTAAATATCCCTCAAATTGCATTTAATTTCAGCAGATTAAGAAGCTAACTCCATTAAACCAGGAGTCTTGCCAGGTCTTTGTAGGCTCTCAGTTCATGAACTGAGAGCCTCAGAGAACATCTTTCTTGTTTTCTGCACCATAATGTATCACTTACTCAACAAAAAGCCAGTTTGAAGATTGTTCTTTTGACTTGGGGAAAAACAAATAAAAAAGGTGTTGATGCATAAATACCCCAGCTCTGAGAAACATCTTTATTGCAGGCAAGGTGTACTTTTTCTTGAAAAACTAATTCCATACTCAGAAGTGTTAATACTCAAAACACACATTAAATAAAACAAGATTCTTATGTGGACATTTTCAACTTTACATTTTATTAGTGGCAAGAAAAAGCTTGCTGGGTTGAAAATACAGGAAAATCCCAAGGAAACATGCTTAAGACTTTGAAAATAATGGAAAATCAAAAGTAGGCTGTTACAAGATATTATTAATCTATAAAAGTCATTCATTATCATCTCTAAAAACAATGCAAAACAACATTAATCTTGTTGAGTGAAAGAAAACACAATGATCAATCATAGAGAAAGAGAACGATCACCTAACAATACTTCTAATAATGTTGTCTAAGCTTCCTGCTTTGAAAGAAACATGGTCATTCCAGCTAAAAGTACTCCTTCTATTATCACTGCTGTGATGTATGGGACAGTACAAGGCACAATATGACTACAGACAGGAGGTGTTTAGATTGGTTTAGTTTTGTGCTTTGTCCGTATAATTTAACAAGCCCACAGAATGTGAAGCAGTGATCGAAATACACTTAATTTATTTTTTTTTTAAACTTTCTTTATGTTTTCTTAAATAAAAAGAAAGGACATTTTCTTGCACACAACAGATGATTGAAGATTAATTGTTTCCGACTGCAAAGAACCAAAAGGACAATACCAATCTAAAAAGGAAAATACTAATCTAAAATTACTTTCCAAGGCTCCAATCCACATCTGGGTATCCAAAATTGTTTAATTAGATATACATCTTGTGTATCAAAGTATGTTGATGTCACAATATAACAACTAAGTATTTTACAAAACTCTAATTCCAATACATTTGATGCACCTTCCACAGCTTGGTCATGCTTTCCCTGTGCTCCTTATAATAATGATGTAATCTGTATGTGCATGCAAATCATCACCTCTGTTTTAAGATACATAAGGTTTACCCTGTTTTTAAAGGTACACGGATCAGACTGGCACGTTCATTGATAATTAAAGCACTTTTTCCACCCTATCAGTAGTTCCACACTTAATGAATAAATGCTAGAATTTAATTTTAGTAAAGTACAGAGTGCATGGCAGAGAAACAGTTCCAAAAAAGAAGTGAAGTACAGACCTGAGCCAATTTGGCCACTAACACAACTCTACTACATACCATGTAGCCTGTCATAATACTGCTATCACAGAATATCTTCAGTTGAAAGGGACCCACAAGGATCACCAAGTCCAACTCCCAGCCCTGCACAGGCCACCCACCAAAAGTCACATCAGGTGCCCGAGCATTGTCCAAATTCTTCTTGAACTCTGTCAGGCTGGTGCTGTGACCACTTCCCTGGGGAGCCTGTGCCAGTGCCCAGCCACCCTCTGGGTGAAAAACCTTTTCCTAAACTCGCTAAAACCATAGTTTTAAACTATCTTACCCCTCCACACTGGCCCTAACAAAATCTGCCTACAGCTTCCTGATATCTATGACTCCTTGGCTGCACTTTCACTTCCACCTTAACTATACAGTATTGAAGAAATCCATTCAAATACGTGATTACTACAGTGTTTTCTTTGGTGAGTCAGGCTATGCCCCATAGTGTGGACACCTAACACCAAAGCTGCAGGTTGTCTCAATCTACATGGTTCAAAACTTGGAATTCTTTCAGAAGGGTGTACACCTACTTTTATCTTCTACAGGAAGAATTCAGAGCTCATCACTTCTGTTTAAAATGAGTGGGCAGAGGAAGGAAACAATAAGAGACATCATACAAAAAGATCTCATGACCTTCTCTGGGAAGAGATGGGAAGAGCAGATCCACAGTGGGTATGAATTGCTGTAGCTTCAGGAACTGCTATGACTTACGACGATCCTCACTGCAGCTAAATAGCCAGAAACCAACTCTTGTCACTGTTTCTGAGTTTGTTTAGGTAAACCAGGTGGCTTTCAGTAATGAAAGATGTGAAAATAACTTTCTTTTGAAAATACTGACTACAAGAGGTAATAAAAAACACCCACAAACAAAAACCACAAGGAGGTTAGACATCAGGATCTAGAGAAAATCTGGAAAAAAAAATCTAACCGTAGCATCTTGGTGACTTTCTTTTTTTCAAACATTAAATAGTATAGGAAAAAATATATATGGACAGTTTAGAGGGGAAAAAGCATTGTAAGTTTATTTTACTAATTCTTTAAAACTATTTCCTAAAAGAAAAGAGGTGCAAAATAATTACCTATAATCCAATATGTAAGCTGCAGACCTTCTGGAGGTCCTTTCGCCTTCAGATAGGGTTTTACGTACTTTAACACATCACCCAAATACTCCAGAGTCTTTGCTACCATGGCAGATTTCTCAGGGAGTGTCTGAAGACCACTGTAAGTTCTACCAACAGCCTGACAAAACAAAGACATTGAAATAAATCAGCTTACCAAGTATCTCATGAGACTCTTGTGAGTAATTTCTTTTTCAGCACTCTAAATCTGATACACAGTCTCTTTTCATAGAAATTGTTCTATGAAACCAACACAGAGTAGATGCACAGTACCTTAATGAACTGGACAAGAGCATTTTTTGGGTCTTGCTTGAAAACTGACTGTCCAACATTAGCCTTTAAAAGAATGTTTTCTACTTCTGAGAGTTTAAAAATCAGTCTTGTCATTTCAGTCAGCTGCTCCATGTAGGCTTTTCCTGATTATAACAAGAGAGCACATCAGTAAATACAGTACACAGTTATGCTTTTAGGTTTAATTTAGTTCCAAAATGATAAAGTGAAAGATTACTTTAAAATATCTAAAACACAACTATTCGGCAACCAACTGCATCTCTCCAGACAATAAGACAAGTCCAAACCAGTTCTTTTTCTGATATAATTTGTAAGAGAATAAAGAGTTTTAAGTATGGATAACCAAATTGATGGATTTATTTTTTTTTTTTTAGAAATCTGCAAATGTGTATGAGAAATAGTGACTGGAAGACATGTTCTACAGATAACGAAAATTGCAGTGGTTTTAGAAGAAGGGATGAAATATTGCTCTAAGAAAGCAAAATATCCAGTGTAAAGGGGAAAATTAATTGCAGCTAGATTCCCCCACCCCTCCCTTTTTTATTTTTTCATTTAGGCCATTCACAGCATGATTTCTGACTATTTACTTCAGATTTTCACTTTTTTTAGAGCAGTTTCTCCATGGGGGAAAAATAACTTGTCTCCTTGGGAGCAAGTTTTTATTCTTTGCTTCCAAGGAAACAAGCTCTTTTATCTTTGTTTGTGATAAATTTGTCATGTGCAGAGCAGGCAAACTATCAATAAGTAGCACAAGCAGTGTAAAGAAACACATTTTGTAATTAGGTAAAAGTAAAAGAATACAAACAAAAATACATTTTGTAATTAGCTGAAAATGTTTGCCAGCTTTGCAATACAGCCCCGTTACTGCAAACATGAGGGAAATGTGAGCACTTACCAACTGTTCTCTCAGCATCTGTCTTGGCCAAGGCACCACTTGGTTGATCGAGGAACATTTGCAAAACGCAGCGAAACCACGAACGTACTGTCAAAGCCTCGTAGGATGTATAGCCCATGCTAGAAAAAGCTTCACACAGTGAACTGCGTGGGTGGGAGAGGAAGAAAAAAGGTAGAGAGATCTAATAAAAGTAGGCAGAAAGGTGACTGTGGCATTAGGGTGTAGATTCACATATACACATGTACATATGATTTGGCTACAAAAAACAGAGAGAGGAAAATTCACACAATGGGAAATGCCTTACTGTAACAATGGATGATTTGACTGTATTATCTAAACTGACAATGTACAATGCTGGAAATTGTTTATCTGAATCAGTGTGGAACTTCATATTGACACTGCTCACGCTGCTCCAGCTTTTCATATAAAGCCAGCCCAGGTGTACCACACTACTCCAAAGTCTGCTTAGTTCTAACTACATTAAGGACGGAGAAGAGAAGATCTGCTTTAGCGAATAAAGATCTGCCATATTCAAAACAGATTCAAAAAGGAAACATAAAAGGCCACCTTGGAGACAAAGAAAACTGCTGTACTTGGCAGTATACTTACAGAAATATTCATTCAGGGATGTATACATACAAGTATATCCATTCACACACAAACTTGCTATATATACTTTCAAACACTTGTTACCATCCTTCCAGTCAGGTGTCAGACCAGAGTCACTCAATGCACAGTCCTTGTGCTCCACTGCTTTGTATTTCCAAAGTTTTATTTGCCTCACTACCATGAGTAGTTGCTGCAGTTGTTTTTCCCAAGCATACTAACCTTGCATCATTAATTCTGGAGAAACTCCCTGCTAAAAGACAGCAGGTGTATGCTGCACTCTGTTCCCAATTACTATCAAATGAGGTGCATGTGTGCTTCAGGTCAGGGATACTTCTTGAAAATAGTGACATCCTTTATTTGAGAGACTTCCTCCCTGGTCATTCCTAGATACGTCAACTTTAATGAAAAATGCTTGTACTTTCTTGATATGTGTGCATGTAAATCTACTTATTATCTACTTATTTTCTACTGATTTTTTTACTCATGCTTGCAACAGAATGTCAAAGGTCCAGATGGAAACCAAACTGGATTCTATTTCTCACTAAAAAACGTTAATGAAGTTGAGGGGTTTTTCTGCTTCATTTACTTAAAACCAGTGATATCTGTTTATTTTGTCTGAACATCCCTGCTGAAGTGCTATTGACAATATAAATAAGGAGACCAAATGAAAACGAATAAAATAAAAAAAATTAACACTGAATTCCAGGACCAAAAGAGAACAAATAGGTTGCTTATGGACTTAATGCTCCTTGCAGTAACATGTAAAGAAGTTCAGCCTCATGTAATCTTGATATACACAGCTAGTCTACTTGGTCCCAAAGGCTCCCAAGACCACTTTCTGTTGTGGTCTCACTCTTGCTTCTCTTGCTTACTGGTAGGCGGGCCACTTAGGCATCTTCCTAGAACTGGAAAGGAATATGCTCTTAATCCTTAGAAAGGCAAGAACAATAACTACCTGCTAGAAGCATGGCAAATGGTCCTTTTAAAACAGTGAGCTTATTCACATGCTCAAAGTTAGTTTAGACAGGTTATAACACTAACATGCACTACACAACATGGATCTGGAGAGGAAAGTTTAGGCTCTACTACAGGAGAAATTCTAAAGCTTGTGCGTATGTTGTCAGAGCTTGCAGGGTATAACAGTATTGGAAACAAAAGAATCTTTTTACTTTTTAACTGAGAATTCTTGATGTGAAAATTATCAGAGCGCAGTAACCATAAAGTTCTAAGATCCCAGCACTTAGATACTTTGATAATTTTTGATATAAAACTGCATAAGGTAAATCAGTACATGAATCATGCTACCAAAAAAAGTGCTTTCAAGACAACAGTGATACCTCTATATTCTACTAAAAATCTCTTACCTCCAGGTACTCACTCTCACTGTCCTTTCGCAAGGAAGCTGAGCTAGGATAACAATGTATCTACTGTATAACATTGTAACAATATATCAGGAGCTTATTGAATATTGGTAACAAATAAGTAACAGCTTTCAAACACCTACTTGAAAGAAGGGAATTGGTAATTAACTGTAAGACATAAATAACAGCAAAATTCCAGTTTAGGAATTCAAAGTTTTTTTCTTGATCTTACCCAAAGAGCAAGAAAATTCAAAATTATAACACTCAAATTATAAAAGGAATTTATTGTGCCTAATTCTTATTTCATTCAGCACATGCTAGGTATCTGCAATCTTGAATGAAACTCACCATATAAAACCATAAAAGAGAAATATAGCATAGGACTGAACACTCCCAAGTTCCAAACTGACACATGAGGAACTAAATTCAACCTTTTCTAACACCTCCCTGCAAGAAGGCCATAGCCTCATCTTTGTCAACCACACTTAAATAATCTTTACCATATCCTGATTTACAGTTACTGTCCTTAGTACACTATGTACTCTATAAATGTGCAACATTTTTCACTTTCAAATACAGTCCAATACAGAAATATTCCCTCTTTCTCTCTCATTTCTCACCTCCCCTGCTTCCAAAACCTGATTCAGAAGCGGGCAAAAAAATAAGCACACAACAAAAACAACAACCACCCATCCATCTTAGGTTCACAGAGGCTTACTTAGTTAAATAACATTTTTCAGCTATACAAAAATTTGACTGGATTGTCCCAGGCAATCTGCACTAGCTGACCCTCTTTGAGAAGATGTAAAGAACCGGGACAATTTTAATGAAACATTACAGTCTGAAGCAAGATTTTCCTCAAGTCCAATGAAGTATTAAAAAGTACTGGAAGAATAGTTACAATTTTTCACCTGTTTTGAATTAGATGACTTAGATATCTTGAAACGAGCTGGGGCCACACCATGTCATCCCATCCAAACAGCCTCATCATTGACAGAACAGGCTGTGGCTGAAGATCTGATAGGGCTTTGCTGGGTATATCCAAAGCTAAGAGAGTAAAACCTGTTTTTCAAGAGAGAAAAACATGGCACCACTTCAATAATTTCTCAGTATAAATGCCATTCCACACAAAGTACTGAAAATTAGTTACAACTACTAATGTGCAGTCTGGAAGTATCGGAAATCTCAATTAAAACTGGGCAACTGTTCTCAGAGTGATTGTTTGCACCCCTGTTAAAAATGTAGTCTCTATCCCAAGCAGTTTGTAAATCATCAAGACACATGGGTGGCAAAGGAGGAAAAACGGATCCTAACATATGCAATTTTAAATAGATTCACAAACCCACAGTTTATAAATCCTGAAGGCGTAGTTTTACCACCTCTGCAATGTCTTAAAACCTGCTTTTTCATCTTCTTGACTTCTCTTTCTTACCTCCATCCACTATATCTTGCCCTGTACACTTAAGTATTACTGTGCTTTACAGGGTTGAGTTTTATTTATTTGTTTTGTTGTTTTTACACACTTCTCACAGTGAAAAACCGTATCTGGAAATAATTCACTCAGTAAAAGCTGGTACCTCTCTATTTTTAGAAGACTTTCATGTATCAAAAGTTACCATATAAATAAAGCACTACAGAAAAAATTTACTCTTGAAAAGGATCTCCATATAACTGCTGCAGATCTAGAAACCAGGGCAGTGCTTTGTGCAAAATTTTGTTAATGAAGCATAACCTTTTGCTGTTTCTTTTAAGTCTACTGTAGAATCTGCATCCAACACTACAATATAAAAAATAAAATAAAAAATATAATGCATTCTTAATACTGCAAATGACAAGTGCAGTAAAACTCAGAAATTAGATGTAATCTTAAATGCTGAGTAATTATTGGGTTCTAGGAAATGAGAAGCATCAAATGAGTCAGGAAAACTGACTTTGGAGGGCAATGAAAAAGGGGCTCATTAGTTCCAAAATTCTCCAATTCAAATAAATATAAACCTGCGTGCATTGAAAAACTGACTTTGAATTAGACAGAAAAGGCTAGTTTTCAGAAGCAATAATAAAATTGTTTTAATTAACATTACAGGAACAGACTATCTTAAGCCGTGAAAGACTTCCCATTTCCTTATGTGCCTCAGAACAAGCAATAAGGTCATACAGAGTCCCCACTCTGCTTTAGGTGAGGAAACCATTTGTGCCAGTCTTCTTCCAGATTATCACCTCATTTCTGCAGCATCAGCCATACCAGAGGTTGGGGAGAAATGGGAGGCAGAGCAGTGCTGTGAGGCCCAGGCTGTTTGCCTGGCAGGGGGAGCAGGAGAGCTGTGACAGCTGTTCTCTCTCTCCTCTGGGCTGCAACCTTAAGGCGAGAAGCTCAAACAGCGTGGGAAAGGTTTGCCTGTCTCTGTAGTGCTACCTAACACATCTCTATAAAGCAGGTCACAACTGCACTCCCCTCCTTCTCAGAGGAGTTTATAATAACTTGCTGCTCTTGCTATTTCACTGTGCTAATATAAAATAAAAATCTATGTCACTGTAGGAAATGAATGAAAGTTTTGACATTAACAACCTCCTCCTTTGATTTGTATTGCTGTTTCTCACACATGTTTCAGCAGTGTGAGACCACTACTGTTGCACACTGCCTCTTTCATTAATGCTGCCTCCTAACTACCACAGAGCTGCTTCAAATTAAGGGTCTTTTTGCTTTTCTATTACCAACTCAGTACTCCTGAGCTTGTAACTTTATCTAATTCATATCATGATGGGAAAAAATATTTTATGTTTCACTCCTCTGAATTTTAGTTAACTGGATACAAGATTTCATTGTAACTACAGAATGCCATGTGAGCTACTGATGTGAAAGATCAAACTGGGATATCTTTCTATTCACTGCCAAGCTGACTCGTTGCATGTGGAGTTCACACACATATGGAATGCTGTACTTCAAGATTAAAAGCCCTCAGTGTAAAGCAAGACAAAAAATTAGAATGAATTATGAAATAGTTCTACGACCACGAACATAAGGATTTGGCAAAAAGCAAGTCAAGTAAGCAGCCTTTCAAAATTGCTTTCAAATGAAAAATATTTAAAAAAAATTAGTTTGAATCTCAACCATTAAGAACAGTTCAACACAAATAAACTTCTACAAAAACAAGTAAATTCTGAATATAGTGAAAACCAGTATTCTTATTTATATTGTATAACACTTGCATGTCGATTATAATCTGTGACCAGTAATGAAAAAAGAAGTTAGTTTTGTACAGCTTCAAACCCCTTTGGCATTCTCAATGTGTTTGTACCCTATTAAGGTTATTCAACACTACAATATTTCTTTTTGCCAAAATATTTAGCACAGGTTCTACTTTTTGCCTTCATACATACTTAAGTTACTAGATGGAAGGAGAAATATCCCCAAGTACAAATTCCTTGAAAGATTATGACCCCGAGAATAGCACCAAGCCCAGCAGGTCGCAGGCAGGGTCAGTGCTAACCTGCAGCTGTATCAGCAAGCTGTGGGGAGGGTGGCGTCTGTGACATTCTCTGGCTCTTCAAGTAGGGAAAGAAGTTTCTCCAGAGAGCACTGGCGACAGCAAGGTGGTGCTCTTTAGCCACTAATGGAAGCTGAGTGTCTGGGGCTGTGTTTCCCAGTTGAAGTCGCTGGCTTACACGTTCATGCACGCTCCTAGGGAGAAACAAAAACAATGTTTACGTTCAATAAGTGAAAAATTCACTTCTTTTTAAAACACATTTACAACTACTTTAAACCGTAGAGTCTGAGAACTGAAGGACCATTTTAAGCAATTAAAAGCTTTATGCAAAGACATTATGCATACCAGTTATTTGATGGATGAATGATGGCATATTAAGCACCATAAAGTTAATGTTAATTACTAATGTCAACCATTAATTATATGCTTTTTAATATGTCAGATCAAAATGAGAAATTGGCAGCTTTAAAATTAATATCTGCATTTTGCAACTGCTAGCATGACAAGGAAGTCTGCTTCCAATCCAAAGCCAGGTGCTTCTTTAAAATTTTTGCCACTAGGATTTTTAGGATAGAGTTGTGTACAGCAAATAATGGCAAATGATTTTGATCAATTGTACAGCTTCCTTCTGAAATCTACTTCTCACTTGTAAAATCTCACTAGGTACAAGTTTAGATAAAGGATTCATTTTATCCTGATGCACTGCAGACAATTAGGTTTGACAGCAATGCCCACAGCTTTGTTAGTACAGTAAAGACAAAAGTTACCACTCACATAACTCCCATCTCTTCCTCAGACAATGTGGCATGAATTCAATAACACACTCAATTTTCTTTGATTCTTCTAGTACCATTCCTGCTACTTAATCTAATTTGGAAGTTGTGACTTTCTAGAGGTTTAATAGAGATATGTCTGCAGGGAATCAATGTTCTCTGAGAAATGGGGGGGGGAAACATTAATAAATTTGTCTGGTAGAGCAGGATAGGAGGCATTACAGTACCAGGCTGATCAACTAAATAACATGCTTATTAAAAACAATCTGTAGGAACGCACTATCATTCCTGTTCCTATTTATCTTCTGGTCAACCCAATTGAGATTGTGCATTAAAGCACAGGCAGCATTATTACATTTGCTTTATTAAATTCTATAAACAGCACTGTAAAGTCAGAGTCAAGATATTTATAAGATAACGGCAAACCGCAAAGGCATCGGGAACTGCCTTAACACTAACATTTCTAGACTACAATGTGTTTTTCTTAACTGCCATTCTCACGATAGCAACTGTTTCACAAATATCTTCCCCTAGATCTTTATTTCATGTTTACCCTAATTTGAAATATACCAAAACAAAAATAGAAAAAACTCCAGCTCCTAGTTCCCTTCTGGGAACGGAGGAAAATTATGAAAGAATTACACAACTCACAGCACTCATTAGGACATCTGAAATGGAATAATTTTAAATAAAGAGTAGGTTGGCTGCAAGGCCTTCCCGTACTACGGTTGATATTAGAAGCGCATCTCATTATATCAAATTAGTATCCAAAAATTCTGCCCAACACATAATTTAAAACATAAAACATACTGGCTGTCAAAGGTAACGATACCTTATGCCTGCCTGCAGGCATTCATTAGTTTCAATAGGACAGACAGAGAGCATTGAGTACCAGCTACTTTTCGAATGGCTACATTTAACAGACAAGGAAAGGTATGCAGCATTAGGAGGAATCAAGGATTTCTTTGAGAGATGGCATGAGTCCAAACACAGGAACAGAAGCCAGGAATTCTAAACCCAACATTTATTCCCTCTGTGGCTTCACATAAATCATACAGCCTTTGTTAGCCTCAGTTTCCCAGCCATGATATTTGGATAGTGAGACAGCTTACCCTTTAAGGATGCTGTGAAAACAATCAATGCTTAGAAACTGAGGATTATATTCAGTATGTCAGTTGGTATTCCTATTTACAAGGCATATTCTCCAAGTCAACATGAACTGAAATAGAAGCGAGATTAGCATAAAAAGTCAAGCAACACTTCTTTGGGAGCATCCCCTTATGAAAAAAAGACAAAGAAAAGGGTGTAGAAACAGTGAGGTCTAGAGGTCAAATGATGAAAAGGTAGAAGCAAGGCTAAAGACAGAATTTAAAAAAATATTTTTGCCTATTATAAAAAGAAAAAGTTTAAGAGTAAAAACAAAGGGCTTTTCTGTTCTGTTTTGTTAGGAAAGGAAGGCATGATGCCTCAATGCAGAGAGTAAAACTTCTGGGACCAAATTCTGCCCTACTTATACCCAGACTATGCTGCAAAATTGCACAAAGACCTTTTTCTCTCCTCTAAATTGCCTCTCCAAAGACGGGTGCCTTGCATCTCCTTTAGCCATCTATGCAAAGTAGAAGGGTGTACAGACTTCCAAAGTAAGGTAATATATCTCTGTGTCAGTGGAAGGGCAACACGTACAAATCAGTATTTATGTTTATTCATAGTAACCTACACAAATGCTGGCAATAAGGTAAATGCTTGGAATCGATGGGGCATCAATATATGCTGCAGCCGATATAGCCAGCTACTTCTACCAACTAGCACATTTTTTAACTCTACAAAATATTAATAAATGCAATTTTGCTTTTTATTCAGGTTTCTACTTTTTTCTAACACTAGACAAGCATACCATCAAACATCACTCAATTTCTAAAACTTTATACATTTAATTTTCTATTCTGTTAAGAATTCTGGAACCATGAGTTGCCTTATTACATTGGTAATAACTTGGTGTGGTTTTCACTCCTTTTAAATAATAGATTTCCTATTTCTTAAAAAAAAAAGATGTGGGTTTTTTTTTTTTTTTTTTTTAATTTTGCCATCCGATCAAATAAACCCTGTGTTTATTAAAGAAGGGAATACTTGTGCTACCTGAATGAGGATTGTGCTGGATGTGTAGGGATAATAGTAGCATACAGGATGATTTTCTATATCCTACACCTACGGTAAGGAATTGCAGCCATTTATCTGGATGTAGATACTGTAATCATAAAATATGCCCTTGCAAGCCTGCATTACTAAAACAGAGCCAAACTTAAGGTCAAGCCAGAAGAGTAAAACACAAAACTCATCAGCCTGCCTATATAATGGAAACTTTCAAGTTACCACTAGTCTGTAATCTGCACTGGATGCATAATAGCATCCAGACTTAATGCAATGTCATTTAATTTGATCTACACGGGTTCAGAACTCCCCAACATGAGAGAAGACCTCTCTCCTACCAGCATTGCCAGGGGCTACCACCCTCAGGGTCACACAGGCTATGAATACAGATACTGGTTTCTTCACAGACACTATTCCCAGCTCCTCAACTTGCAGTCCAAGGCTGGCCAGCCACAGCATCTACAAATCTCAGTTGCCCAATACAGCCAAGATTAAGCTCAAGAAAGTCTTTCTAAAGGACCTGAACGACCTTTTGATGTTGAAACAAATAAATAATTAAAACCCATCACCTGAAGGACCAAACTAGGAAGATTGGGAAGAGATATATGAGTATTTCTAAAATGGTAAATGGATTTGATGCATAGAATTTCAACTACAGTCATCAGTTATTTCCAGAAAAACTCAGGCAAAGTGAAAGGAAGGAAAGCACCATCACAATCAGATTCAAAGAGATGTAACAAGTGCTTTGTGCCCTTTGCAAATCAACGGAACTTGTACAATACTTAAATTTTGAGATTTCCCTTTCAAACATTCTCTCTGCTTTATATCATCAAGATTATCAATACAGTTCACGGAATCATAAAATTGTTTCAGTTGGCAGGGACGTTAAAGATGACCAACTTCCCACACCCCTCCATTAACAGGGACATCTCCCACTAGACCAGGTTGCTTGAAGCCCCATCCAACCTGACCTTGAATACTTGTGGAGCATCCACAACTTTTCTGGGCAACCTTTTCCAGTGTCTCACCCCTCTCACAGTAAAGAATTTCTTCCTAATAGGTAACCTAAATTTCCCTTCTTTACAGTTTACATTCATTCCTCCTTGTCCTATCTCTACAGTTCCTGATGCAGAGTCCCTGTCTGGCTTCCCTGTAGGCCCCCTTCAGACACTGAAAGGTTGCCATGAGGTCTCCATACAACCTTCTCTTCTCCAGGCTAAACAGCCTCAACTTTTTCAGTCTTTGTAGGGGAGGTGCTCCAGTCCTATTGTCAACTTTGTGGCCTCCTCTGCCCTTGCCCCAACAGGTCCATATCTATCCTCTGCTCAGGTCCCCAGATGATGCCATGATTGACATGGGCAACCAGGGCTTGGAGAGGGCCTGGGGGTGGAGTAGGGCACTGCCTCACCTTTAGCAAAGCCTGGCCTGCCCCTCCCAGAAACAGACACTGGGATTCCAAGGTATTTCAAGACATGAAACACCCAAGTCTCTGACAAGCAGTACTCTCTCAACTTTTAGCAACTGAACAATATTTAGCATTGCAGAATTACTTACAAACTACTAATTCAATTTCACTTTCTTCAAATGCCATAAAACACCAATAACTTTTTAAATAACTTTACTGATTTCTTCCCGTCATGCCATCAGAATTGCTGTTTATGGTGACCAGAACTGCAAGCAAGGTTTCAGCAGAAGCCACACACATTTCCACTAACTAAATCTATCCAAGATTAAGCTGAAAAAGTTCCTTGTGTGCCCTCCACATGTCTTTGAAATTCCAGTATGAGTATTCAACTAGTTGAGTATTATGTAATTTAATTACACATTAGAGAAAATTGCAACTCTAACACTTATTTCATTGATCCCTATGGATACCAACTCCCATGTTGACAAACTGACTGTTTAACTTCTACTCCGTAATTTGTTCATAGGCATTCATTTTTTTTTTTGGTCTGTGCTTCAAATATGCAGTTAACACTAAATACATGTAGCGTTTCTGAATCACAATCACTTCCAATACCATAAAATATCATACAAAGTGTAAAGGAAAACACACTTTTAGAGTGAGTTAAATACTTTTATACTTTTAAACCATTAAAAGAGAAAAGCTAGTTTCAGTCTGAACTGTAGTACTGGCACTCACAAAGGCAAAAGCAAAATGGTTGCATGTAGACTCAAGTCTGCTTTCAATGCAGTATCATAGCACTGTTCCAAGATACAAGTAACAAACCATATGATCCTACCACTTACAAATGAATACCCATGCAAAAGAAGTGGGTTTGGAGTCACAAAAAAGGCACACTAATGGCATGGTGGTGCCATTAGTGGGTTTCAGGCATCTCATGATAAAGGCTTATGGCTTTCTTTTCCTGGTGAATGATTGTGACCATCTAACCTAATGTGTGAAAAGGTGAACCTCCTTTCTCTTGGCCCCAGTTATGAATGCAGGTGTGCCAAGTGGCAGAGCTCTGCACTGAACTCCTGGTTATCAGCATGTTTAGTAAGGGCACTGACAGCATACTTACAAGAATTTTAAGTGCTAGAACATCCACTTTATGGCATCAAAGTGCCTAAGCTGGATGCTAAAAAAGCTAAGGCCTATGAAAAGAGCCTTAATGTCTCTGGGCACACGTTTTGGTACCTAGGGAAGTTGGATACTTAAAATGGAGTCACCTACACACTGTCAGACACTTCCACATTCAGTCTGTTTCAGTGAGACATGCATGAAGGAAGGTGACTAAATTCTACCAAGTCTGATTCAAACATCCAATTCAAACAGTCTTTTAAATCTGTTTCTAAGTTCTCTGGGATACAATTTCTTTTTTATATCCCTTTATATAGCACCCAAAATATTGAGACTGGTATGATTGCAGTAGGAACTCTCAAAGTGCACAGAATTTTCACCCACTTTTGTGGAATTAAAAACTACATTTCAAAAAGCTAAGCAAGAGGAGAAACTTAAGACCAAAAATAAACTTTCCCATCCATTAAATGAAACATTTGAAAAAAGATCCCACAGTTTATAATGTGTCAGCACTGTGTAAGCCATAACAATAGCAGCACCACCACCACAGATCTGTATTGCTGTACAGCAGAATGTATAAGCAGAACTGGAAAAATTGTGACACAGTATTATCAAACATCAGCACACCCCCATCAGTTCAGTATTTATCAGACGATGTTTTAGTGTTGTCCCTTCATTTTAATTAGCTTCAATAAACCACTTGTTTAAATGTTTACTCAAAAAAGGAAGTCCAAATAACATGCCTGGTTATGAATGTGTATGATGATTACTGACTTATGCAATGGAATAGGAAGGGCTAAAAAGGGAAGAGGGATGTTTCTCAGAACTCTAACATATAGGATTTTTATCAAATACTTAAATTCACCCATGGTGCCTAAATTCTTTATAGTGGACTTGCACAACACCTTTAGTATCAGTGTTACAGCACGCCTTAATCAGGAACAACACGAAGCATACACAAAGTGATGTCTCTAGGATGCTGGATGAGATCCAAAGAGATACAAGGATGTAATGGTTAAAAAGCAGAGCACAGACAGATGTCAGACTCCTGAATAATAATTCCCAAACTGCTCAGTCAGTCAGATCACCCTCTTTCGACCAGAAATTTCCTTAGGTGCTTGTACCTAATCTACACAAAAGCCTTGTGCTGAGCATCTGATTCACAATCTCTGTCTACTGGGGCCCAGAAATTTGATCATGGCTAATCCACATACACACACAAAAAAAGCAGGTTGCATAAGGTACAGCCATAGCTACTTGCATTTTCAAACACATAACACACTTTTCTTTATGTAACAACCAATGAATCACAGCATCAGGGTGGAGGGCAGCTGGGTCCAGTTTTGATACTATTTTGGGCTCTGCTCTTAATTTTGAGTTCTATATTAAGTCAGTTACTGGATAAAAATGTGAAATTCCAGAACAAGGAATGGAGCCCATGACCCTCTTCTCTCCCAATATTACATGCTAACTACTAGAGAGCAGATATTTAATCATTCCAGCTGCTGCCTGTGATTTAAATTATAAACAAACAACAAAACAAAACCCCAAGACACTTAAGCACACTTTAGCAGTTGGGCCCTACAAGTGGTTTCAAACACACAGATTTCTGTTTTCATGACACTAAATCAGATGTCTCTAGGCCCCCACCAGACACATGCTGGATTCAATCCTTTACATTTTCTGTGGGTTAACAAGAGATAAAATCCCAGAGAGGAGGAAAGAGTGGTTGTACAAGACACATATGCTGTATGTGTCAGATGAGCTGCTAGTGAGGTGGATCTGTTTCTGTAGGTCATCAGACACCTACACCATTTGAGAGCGGGGCTCTTCCAAGTGCTGGTAACCTTTAAGTTCACCTGAACAGAGCTGTCAGGCAGAGAGATAGCCAGGAATAAAAGGTCAAAAGAAGCCAATATCACCACAACACTGTAGAAAGGAACTGGTACACAGGAAGTTGCACCTGAACATGAGAAGAACTTCCTTATTGTATGGGTGATTGAGCACTGGATCAGGTTGCCCAGAGAGGTTGTGGAGTCCCCCTCACTGGGGATATTTAAGAACTGCCTCCACACAATCCTGTGCCATAGGCTCTACAATGATCCTGCTTGAGCAGGGAGCTTGGACCAGATGACTCCACTGTGGTCCCTTCCAACCTGATCCATCCTATGATTTAAATTACTACAGCTTCTCTATAAAACCTTAGCTAACCATTGCTAAAAGATACTCTACCTTCCTCCACCCAAAACTCCTACTCAGACTGTATTTGTTTGGTTTTTTGCCACATGCACATTATGAGTACATCACCCTCAAACATCTTAAAACACATTTTGCATTGCATTGCCTTAACTGAAAAAATGCCTTTTAACAAAATAAAAAAGGCTATAGATCTTTCAATTTACCACACATAAATCGTTGTCTGGGTAGGAGCAGATCACATAGTCTTTCCTACTGAAGATACAGCAGGTTTAAATAGAGCCATTCCAGTTCTTTCATTGGTGGTATAAATCTTCAAATCTCAGTGGAAGAGCCTAGTATATTCTTATTGTTAGTGAATCATTGACAGAACAGACTCAACAGTTAAGAAGATTCTAATGCGACAATTTATATAAGCAGAGTAATTAAAGTATATTAGAAATCCAGATAATCTCTCCCACAATCAAGCCAATGAAGGGCAGCCCATGGGCATTCAAATTACACATTGCAATTTAGCTCAGGGTCACCTTCCCAAATTAGATAATACCAACAGAAAATGCCTTAAACAAAATGATCCTTACTCATAACTAAACCTATTCAGGAAATTACATAAAGCTCTTTGAAGATATACACATTTTAAGAAGTTAACCACTTAAAACCACTACTTTTTTCCTTCTACTGATTTGAAGACTAGGACCAAATTTAATTTCTACAACATTACTTGAAATATTCACTAAAACACAGGGAAGAGAGGAGAAAATGTTTCAGATCCCTTTAAATGTTATAGTGAAGCATGGCAGTAATATTTTCTCACATTACCTGAGACAGTGTTAAAACAGATGATGCAAGATGTAGTAATTAAAGAATTATACTACCAACAGAGAGGGAATCTAGTGCTTATGATTTTTTAAATATTCTCGTAAGCAATTTTTAATTGTTTTTGTTTAATTTTTTTTGTTTGTTTCATGCATCTTCTGCAAATCAGTCTATGGACTACACAATTAAAAGCAATTGATTACATTTTGACATAAAATGAAAAGTAAATCAAAGCCAGTATGTATCATTTTCCAACTTTAAGGTTATACTAAATACAACACAAGGCAAACAAAAAACTCCCCCACAAAACATAAGCATTGCAACCGATCCCATAATACACAAAAATGGCAAATAAACACTATTCAAATTTTAAATCCAAATTCCTAAATTTTTTAATACACAGATTAACTGCTACTTCTTTACAGATATACAATTCAAGAAATGGGGCTCTTTGTCTGAAACTAATACAGAGGAATTTGCTAGATTTATGTTCTTCACTGAATTATTTAGATTTGAATGCAACAGAGCAAGCAGTACGTACCACAGAAAAAAATTGAACTGTAAGTCTCAGGCTTTTAAGACAGCTATTTTTTTCCACAGCAATATGGAAACAATAATGTGCAATGATATATAACTAGCAAAGTTCTCACTGATTAAATTATCTTGCCAATAAAGGCATCACTAAAACCAGCAAAAGCAGCCATGAACTCATCTTCTTCAAAGTTTTCAAACCAAGCATTCAGAGTAAGGGATGTTTGTCAAGCTGCAACATTTCTGAACACAGTATCCTTTGAAACTTGAAATATTCTTTGGAAATTCACCTTCTGGACTTTAAGAAGGAAACCTCATATTGGTGTGACAAAACCTCAAAATCTAGGTGTAATTCACATATACTCCTTTACTTTTTTTCTACTGGATGGCAGAAGTTGCACAAAGGCCAAAGTTATACTAGCCTGAATATTCCTGCTCTTCACTGAAGAGCAGTGAAAGTTCCCAAGATACCACTTATAGACTTAGTAGGGACAAGAGAATAAAAAAGACAGTATTTTAAAAATTGCAGGAAGAAAAAATGCACACAGCAAATTCTGTAGAATTTAGCTGAGAAAAAAAAAAATGAAGTTTCAAGCAGAGCCAGTTCTCTCCACTATATTATACCACTTCTTTTACCCCATTCTTCCTGCAGTGACCTTTACCCCATGTACTTAGAACAGGAGAGAGACTTGCATCCTCAGTGAGACTTGCAATGATGCAAGCCAAAGAGACGTTACAATCATGAGCTCCAAATGAATACTCCATATAAACACTTACAAGAACTTTCCACTGATTGCTTGATGAAAGTCTTACATAAATGGAGAAGTGGGTCAGCAGTCTACCTGAAGCAACTCCTACTAAATTACAAGAAACAGCAAGGATTTGGAAAAGAACTAACATATAATATAATAATGAACAAAGCAAAGGAAATCAAACTCTGAATTCTTTTCTACTGACTGGATTCTTTTTGACTTTAAAGACTTGCAGTACAAGTATCACCAAAATTCTGATTTTATAACGTGCAATATTGAAGATGGGGCAATAAGTTCCAATGATTTTTCTATATATTTAACATCCGATTTTAGAGGAAAGCTGTACATTTTTAGGTCTGCATTAATGACAGAAAATGTCAACAAATCTTACGTTGCTCCTTCAATCCACTGATTCATAGATAATTTGTGGATGGGGAACACTAGAAAAGTTTTTCTTAATTACTCCAAAATGTTCTTGCATTTTTCCTTTAGAACACGTATTTTCCAAAAGCATTCACTATTTTGTAACAATTAAACAGCGTAAGAGCCTCTTAGTTAATCACTAACTCATTCATCAATAAATTGTTTTACCCATTTTTGAATGGCTAGGCTTGCTGGTAATTCCCTCTATATGTTCAAGTGAAGAAATGTCCAAGGCAACAGCTGCACGACCACAGTACTAAATAAATTTTAAAAAATTAGAAAAATTACCTGCCCATAGAGGGGCTCATCTCCTGATATCAAAGATTCTAATCTTCACTGGGATTGAAAGTGTTAATGCTGTGAATAAAATATTTTCAACTCCAAGTGAATCATGTGAAGATTATCAATATAGCAGCAATGTACAGAGGTGCTCCAGTAAGGTTACAGAGTTTAATATAATCCTCTCTATAGCTAAGCACAGTAATAGAGAACCCTGTGTTCACTGTGACAGCATGTTGTGTGCGCTCAGTAATACTTTTAAAATACATGGGGAGAACAAGAAATCCCCAACATCCTTACCATTCTCAAAGACAAAGTAAAGATACTAACAAGAACAGACACACAACCCTAAAACACAAAGGTACGGAAAAGCCAAATATTCAAAGCTGCAGAATATTACTTAGCATTTTCTCCTTAACCCTTCACAGTGGGTTTAACTGCATCACTGAAAAGACAAGTTGTTATGACTAATTTAAATGCAAGCAACAGAGCTGGAGCTTGCCTTGTCTAGGTCTGCTGTGGGGGAATATTACATATGCCACAGCCACCCTAGAAAATTTCTGTTAGAGAGCTCTTTTCTTTTGCTAATCACATTTAGAAAAGATAAGGCTGCAAGAGCAGGAAAGACAATACAACCTGTATTAATTCAGTGCAACTAGTTCGCATTTCAGTGTGCGGAATACTGTTGGGAAAAACAGACACCTGATTTGAGCCCAACTGCAATTTTCCTTCATTATCTTCACTGGTGTTCAGCCATGCCAGCTTCTCCCCTGTACTATGCAGGCATATGCTAAGATCTCAGTTTCCTTTGTGCCCTAATGCCAAATGCAAACTGGAAGGCACAAACACACAAAGTGATCCTTTGCTCTCCCAAAATCTAAGTACTAGGAGAAAGTGTCCAGGTACTTATTTTAGCATAAAGGGCTCAGCCATTCACAGATGTCAGCCAAGCAACTTCTCCTAGATTCTGCACTATTCAAACCACTGGGAGTCATCTTGTTGCTATGAACAGGTGCTTGCTCAGTTCTTTTGAAGAAACAACAGAAAAAGTATGGAGATAAAAAGACACTTCGTTTCCCTAAGCAGACTTTCAGTTTAGGTCAGACACAGAATTTTTTAATCCACTGAAAGAACAAAGAGAAAAATAAAGAAAAAAGTTTAACAAGCTGCATTGAAATTTGCACTATTCTAGTCTGTTTTTTAGTTCACATACATGCAAAAAACCCCACCTAAACCAAATTTAATATTTATAAAGTCATTGCCATATCACAGAGCTTAAAACAGCTGCATTTCAATTTTTAAAAGCCTTATTTTGAATAGAAACCTTTTTCCAACATAACAATTAGTTTTGTCAAATTAAGACAAAATTTCCCAATAAATTCCCTGTCACTAGACTTTAAAAGGAAAACACAAAACATACTCATTCACCACTAATGGGAAGGAGGAGGCTTACAGAAATCATTGGAACTTCTGTGATCTGCCCTGACCATGAGAGACTTCAGCCTTTGGTTTTGAAGACTTTGTTAATTTGTGTGTTTAAAAAAATACTAGTAATCTTTTATCTAAAGTATTCCTTCAAGAACTGAGAAACTTATTACACTTCAGTAACTTTAAGTTATCAGGGACTAAAGTTTTGGGGGTTTTTTGTTTGTTTGGGTTTTGTTTTGTTTTAGTTTTATTTTTTTAACAGGAGATTTTGTTTCCAAACTTTTATATTTGAAAGAATAGGGAGTCCAGATCACTTTGGATCATTTATTCAAGTTCAGATTTTATTAGGATCATAAATGCTAATATCTGCCACATAGGGAACAGAAAGTATTAACTGTTAGGTATTTGTATGAAAACACCACATCACTGCTGGTATCATGATTCTTCCTTCTTGCCATCAGAGCAGAACGGTTATAACCAAAGATTTGAGGATCATAGCTAGTAAGTTTAACGCCATTTTTCCCTGTTAAAGAGTATCTTCCTTCAAAATAGTCAAATGAAAGATCCATTCAACCCCAACAAGACCTTCTGAGCGAATTTCTTGCTTGCAAATCCGACTGCCCAGGACCACATCCAGATGGCTTTTGAATAGTTCCAAATAGTGAGACTCTACAATGTCCCTAGACAACCGGTACCAGTGCTCAGTCACCTTCACAATGAAAATAAAAGTTCAGATGATGTTCAGAGGGACTCACCTGTGCCTCTGGTCTTGTCACTGGGCACCAGTAATAGCCTCTTCACAGTCCTCCCCACCCCCCCCCCCCACC
>VWZU01012542.1:1385526-1428219 GCA_013397095.1 Sterrhoptilus dennistouni
CCCCCCCCGCCTCCCTCCCTACAGGGAAGGCCTGCAGCCTGGATTATGTATGTACCTTACAGCCCTTGGCAGGGGCTCAGTATTGCCCTCAGGCTTTAATTAACCCCGATTAGAGATAAACAGGACCTTCTGGTTGTGAAAGAGGGAATATACAGTAACCTTTAGCTTATCAGGCAACTAAGTAAACCACAAACTGCTTTTACCTTTCTCTACTTGCTCCTCCCAAAAAATAGAAATGTTAGGAAGAGGCCCCCACAAGACCCTGAGATGATGCACAATGAACATGTTGCAGAGTATGCTTTCCTCTTTTCAGTTTGTTTTAAGGAGGATATATATGGCGGCCTACTATTTTGGGCTCATTTCTCACTAGACACATTTTCACTGTCCCTTAGTGCCACTGTAAAGAAAGCTGGAGCATTTAGCCGCTGGCAATTAGTGTCACTTGGACTTGCTCCAAGTCAAATAAAACACAGCAATGCACATCTACATGCCCTGCATCAATGCCTAAAAAAGCATTTGCAAAGTGATTTTCTAGACAGATTTCAAGACTCAAACACAAAACCACCAAAAAACCATCACCCTTTCCAGCAGAGCCACTGTCCAGTGCATACAGTAGAAGCCATCTTTACACTCCCACCCCAGAAATTCAAAGAACAAGTAGGCTACAGTAGCACCAAACAGATTCAATTTTTCTCCCCCAACAGAAAAGAGAAATTAAAAAAAGCTCTAAAAAAAGAAAATAAGTTTGATTCCACAAGTCTCTCTTGAAGTCTGCAAGAGTGCTACATTTGCAGCGTACTTTAAATAACCACTTTAAACTTCTGTCCAAAATTAACCAATTCTGTCTTCACAAGCATGAAGAACAGCAGAAAACCTGTAACATCCTTTTACATACTGGATAACTTCTAGCATGTCTGCCCTCAACTCTTCCTAGCTGAAATCACTTCCATCAAACTTATAGAAACTGCCTAGTCTAGTCATTAATTTCTGTGACTCTCTCCAATTTTCAATTTATTAATATATTTTATAAAATGTCATATCCAGAACTGCATACAGAACACTGCAGCTAAAAACAGAATAAGCAGCTCTTCTCACCTGCGGGAGTTTTATTAACACACTTCACAAAAATATTTAATTCTTTTATTATTTTTTCCTAAAGCAGAGTCACATTAGGTCCTGCTTTGTAATATCACACAGGCTGGACATAAAAAAGTCACTGTTAAAAGTTAGCCAATAGATTTCAGTCAAATTTCAGATTTTTTGTGCAGATACTAAGGTCTTAAAAACTCAAATAAATAAACATCCTCTAAACAGAGGTGAAAGCATAAGTATCAGGTTCACTTCCCACTCCTTGTAAGATACAAAGGAATCCACTTTACAAACAATTCCAATTCACAAACATTTCCAGTTTTTCCCCCTGCACTAGGCAGCACCTTGCTAGAACAGGGACAATCCTGGACCTTGTAGGAATCTCTGCTACATACAAACTCAAACCCTACATTTTTTTCATCTAGTACAACTACTTGTGCTAAACAGTTCTTCCTTTTCAGTGATCTGAACAAATGCCATTAAACACTGATCATACTAAGATTACACAAGTAGCACTGAAGCCTTACACTACTGATGATTTTTATGACTGTTTTCTCTCTCATTTCCATAGACTCACACCATTTTACAGAAAAACTGTTTGGACTTTTAATGCTGCTGTTTTCTTTTTTTTTTTGCTTCTTTTTTGGTTAGGATACCCAAGAATTAGTACACTAGAAGTTGTTTATGTCCAAGAAGAAATTCAATCATAAGCAAAACCATCCTAGGGGATGAAGAATCAAATAGTATATATCCAGAATATCCAGAAAACAGGAAAACACTAAGGAGTAAATGGAAAACACAATGTATTGAGATTCATCCCTTCTCTTCACTTGGCCATTGCTTCCAGGAGAACACATCAATTTGTTTTTGCTGATTAGACAGTTCCAGAAGTCGGTAGCAAGAGTTGATGCTGACAGGTTACAGCTGTCAGTAACAGAATCTGAAACAAATTTGGAAAAAGTGAAGCAAGTGGTGATTTCTCATCACTGTAGCTATTAACCAGTTTCCAAAGTACGAGTGATGGTGGGGGGGGGGGAGGAACAAAACCCAAAAGCTTGTTCTACTGAACCACTGAACTGAATCTTTCAGAACTGCACAAAGTGCTTCAATCTGTGTTGTGTCCAGCATCCTGCAGGTGCTTTTCTTGCTCTTTTTTTTCTCCATTAAGACAAGCACATTTATCTGTTTGGTTAGCATAAGGATTCTCCTTGGAGTTGGTTCAGATTTTTTCCTCCACTTTAAAGGTCAACTTTCTTTAAAATACATAGGCACAAATTAATTCTCCTCTCCAAAGATATCAACTCCCATCTCAGGGGCTAGCAATGGAGACAAGAGCACAAAGGGAAATATTCTGGGTGAAGCAAAGCCAGGTGTGTCTAGTTCAGTGCACATAATTGACTCGTCTAAACATTCTTGACACATCCAAGACAGTGGCCTGCCGTTGTCCCAAAATGTGCACTTGCTATTTAATCAATCAGGTTTCTGATTGTCTGCCGAGAGCCCAGAAACCCCGGGCACAGCTGGGCACTTGGGCAGGCAGAGGCAGGGCAGCCGGCAGGCAGCTCCCCGCGGCTCCCTCCATCCTCCCGCGCAGGCTGTCAGTAGGAGGCAGCATCGGCTCTGCCAGCAGCAGCTCCACACCGCAAAGTACTTGGGAGCGGGCTTCATTCTTCTGTCATTATATAAGCAAGATGACACTGTTCTCTAATCCAGCCAAAGCTGATAAGTACCATCAACCTGTCACTTCCTACATTTCAAATTCTAACACTGCGGCATCAAAGAGTTTTTACATTTCGATTTCTTTTGCTGGCAGCGGTCGGTAGCCTCTCATTCTCCCACGGTGTTCTAATGCAGCATTTGCACACCGGGGTTACTCCCAGCCTGAATAGCAGGTCATCCCCTACTCACTGAGCTCATCTGCGGCCCATGTGCTAGGCAATTTAGATCCAATCAGCCCTTATTTAGCTCAAGAGTAATGAGCAGCATAGTGACACAGACTTAAGCCTGACCCTCAGGACACTGCTCATCAAGCAGTAAAACTGTGACAAAATCATTCATCTTCCACCCGCTGGCAAGAAATAATACTCGCACTCACTGTATTACTTTTTCAAGACATAGAAAAAAAAAAAGTCCTGAATTTTCATGATGTGAGACATTAATTTGCAGAAAGCTGAATTCCCTTAAACCCCCCTGTTGCTATGAGCTCACCAGGGGGAAATAGGCCTTAGGAGACTGAAATGGAATAAAGAAAATTGCTTCAGCTTTCTGTTCATTTTAAATAAGCCTTAAATCTGACATGAGATATCCTAAAGAGAGAAGAAATATAGATCTTGTAAGGTAACGAAGAAACAATCAAAATTAAGAGATTAGAAGGCTACTTGCATATAATGATTTTATTGGCAAAAATATTTCTTTTGTTTAACATCCACAACAAAAAAACTACTCCATATGAAAAGCCATTCTCACACCTTGTGTGAAGAATAAAAGGAAAACCGAGAGGAAAGTTAATTTAAGGAAAATAGTTTCAGAAGTGAGATACTTCCATCAGAAAACAAATCTCTGCTTTATGTCCTTCAGGGAGCACATACTTCTCTAAACAACTGCAGGATCCCAAGCAGCAGGTTCTCAGTACACCTGGATATGATTTTACTCTTTTTTTCATGGATTTACTCTTTCACAACAGAAGTCTTGTACTGTTGTCAGGTAGGCTACAGAAAGCTTATGTGGGTTAATTTTTGGAATGGATACAAGGGAACACAAAAAGTGTTTCCATCTGTACCACAGGGGATTGAACTGTGTATCTTTATGATTCATGTCTGAGTACTAGATCTGACTGAGTTTCTTTAGCTTTGGGTATCTACCAAACCTGACTTTTTTGGGGCATCAACAATTAGAAAAGTTTTTGATAGCTTTTAATGTTTCAGTTTGCTCCAAAGTGATCCTAGAATAGAACAGTAGAATGGAATATTGCAGTAAGAAGGGATGTAGAATGACCATCTAGTCCAACTGCCTAAGTAATTCAGTGCTGATCAAGAGCTAAAGCAAATTATTAAGGGCAATGTCCAATTGCCTCTTAAACACTGACAGGCTTGGGTAACAACTACTTCTCTAGAAGTTAGTTCTAGTGCTTGACCACTCTGTTAGTAAAGAAATGCTTCCTAATGTCCAGTCTAAGCCTCCCCTGGTGCAGCTTTAAACCACTGCCACATGTTCTATTAGTGGAGCCCAGTGAGAAGAGCTCAGCACCTCCCTCTCCACTTCCCCTTTTCAGGAATCTGTAGAGGGCAATGGGGTCACACCTCAGCCTCCTTTTCTCCAAACCAGACAAGCTCCAAAACCTCAGCCACTCCTCACAGGACATGCCTTCCAGCCTTGTTGCCCTCCATCTAAGGCAGATGCTCTCTATTATATCCTAAACATCAATGTGAAATTAATGTTAATCAATTGTTCAACTTTCACATGTCCACCTACTGATTTGAGAAAATGGGCACTGAGAAGGGGAGGTGAATATTCTTGCAAACCTGAACCAGTGACAGACACATACAGGAACTTTCTATATGCCAAGTATTAGGTACACATTTCCAGTATATGCTGTTGTCTCATTTCAGTTCTTTACACAGTAATAGTCTCAGAGCAGAGGAGAAACAACCAAAACACACATTAGGTTTAGGTAGTCAACTATGAAGGTCAGAATACAAGGGACAAATTTGTAAAACGTTTTTCTAGTCTCCAATAAAAACGTGAAAATAAACCTCAAATCCCACAAAGAAGAAAAGAAAATCCAGTGTTAATTACCAGAACCACACCTTAAGGCAACAACTGTAGCTAAGAACACACACTGTATTCCTTCAGAAGGTGGTAACAGATTATTTTTAAGGATTTCGACATAGTAAACCTCTCAAAATGCTGCTGTGTTCTAAACCAGTGTTTCTTTCTCATGCATTAGAGCACTTAGAGACTAGATTTTCATTACACTCATTTAAACAACGGTTTTGTTAATGGAAACCTGAACTTCAAAAAAACCAATAAAAATACTTTATAAGATTGGTCAAGTTAACATAGCAAGGCATGCTTGCTCCCCAAGCATAACATATTTGTTGTAAAGTGAAAAAGGAAAGATTTCTTTCCTTTTATTCACACTGGTGAACCAAGTTCACAGCAACTTTTAGTGGTCATTCATTAAGCTTGGGAGATCTTAGAGCCAAACTAACATCTTCTGACTCTCAGTTCAGCGGCTTAGTCACAGAGTTGCCTTCTGTGCTTATCAGGACATCACAGCTGGTAGCTCTAAATATCCTCACAGGATGGGATGGGTAAGCGAAGATTCATGATCTTCCAAACTCTTCTGAATACAGTTTTCAGAAGCTCAACATCAGAAAAAAGATTTTACAAAGACTAACACTATAACCCCTGAGGGGGAAGAAAAGAAGGAGGGAGGACCTTTCTGTTCTCCTCCTGAGCTTATCTACTGACTTACACAGTAACAGAGAGGGGGAGAGATGCTTCTGTTGGTCTCAAAAAAGCTTCCCACAGGCTGTTTTGATGGCAAATATAACTCATAAAAAAAAAATTACAGATGACAGTACATTTCCATAGCAAAGATATACTGGATAATCCATTCCTATTGTGGTTTCTCTCACAACCTTAAGGCTAAACACAGTAAAACAGATAGAAACATCCAGTTCTCCTGTTACCTGCGGCCCAATTATTAATGTAACTTTCTACTAGAGACAGGTTTACTTGGTCAGTATTGCTGTAAGAGCTTAAGAAATTTACACACTGAAATTTTCAAAAATTAGCAAAAAAGTATAAATGGGGACAAATGCACAAGAACTGCTTTCAAAGTAAAATTACCATTTATTATGGTATTAGGTTAGTGGTACTTCTCATTTCTCCTATGGAAATCAGTACCAAGTCTCCCTGAAACTAGGCAAAGATGTTTGGAGCACAGCAGTGATTTTACACCTGGACATGTACTCACATATTAGTCCTGTAACTCTGTGCTAACACTCAACAAAACCCAAATGCCAGGATGACAATAATAAGAGAAAGCTCATGCCAAAGCAATACCCCATCACAATACAAGACATATTTGCATGTTTCAAACACTTCTTTTGAGAATAACATATTGCAGTACCAGCACCTACAGCCAATTTCTCTGAGTCTTGTATCCATTTTTACAGCAAGTTCTGCCAAATCTATTTAATGCCTGTATTTTTATTAAGCTAGGGCTTCTTTTTGTGCCATGAGGCACTCAGATGACAGACAGATAGTGCTAGAGATTTGGAACAAATGAAAATACACACAGGCAAACATCCTGCATTTACCTTTCAGAAAAAAAAAAAAAAAAAAGCAATCAGGATTTTAAACCATTGTTTTAAAAGAGGAAAAAAAAATCCTGAAAAAACTTATGTCTGAGCTAGAAGCAGAAAAAGTAAACATAGGAAGGAAGCACTTCATGTTTTGATTTAGGGGAGTTTCTTGATTAAATACTGTTTATTTTACATGCTTTTTAAAAGGAGACAGTATTAAAATACAATCTTACACTTCACAGTGAATCTTACTATGAAGATCAAATACTTGCAAGTGCCAGCAAGTAGCATCTTGATTCCAATTACCTACTCACCACGTATCAAAAACTGATAAAAATGAGTTGTCCTGCCAAGACAAAGTTCTATTTAAACATACGGATCTCAAAATAATCATAATGGTAAGAATGAATAAAAAAGTGGCTTAAGAAACCTTATTTTAAATAGTTTAACCATAGGTAAATACAAAAATCAAAAGCTACCAGTACTTTTCTAGCAGACAAGAAAAATACAAGAAAAAGCTGGAAAGGGTTATTTTAAACAGTGTAGTGCAAAAACAGTGAAGGTGGGAGTCTCTTTTCAGATGTCTTTTAAGAAAAAAGAAAGAAAACAAGCGCACTTTCAAATCCTTGTTTGCCAACTTTTAGCCCAGAGCAAGCTTCCACTGCTGTTACAAACCCTTGAAAATAAGGGTTTATAATGGAAATGCTGACAGACCCTTAACCACAGCAGCATGAATAGCTATAATTAAAGAAGAGCTTTTGGCTACACCTCACACTGACAATGAAAGACTAGATTTTTTTACAGTATCCTCAAATAAAAACAATTGGGAAACCTGGAATGAGATTCCAGAAATCCAACAAGATACGTTTAGGGGACTGCTAAAACTATTTGACATTTTAAGCTTTAAATATTGAGGCACTTAGTTAACACAACCAAGTCAGTATTTTCATAATGCTACTTAATCATCAATAAGAAATGCTCCTGTGAGCCATCATCTGGGGTTAGCAGAAAGTAACACATGAAGTTATTATTTCCTAACAGCCTAGAGGGAGCTGCTTGTCTCTTTAATCAGTGATCTCACTTCCTTCCTACCTCTAAATTCCCTATCATACAGTTATAAAATTATTAAGAGTGCAGTGTACAGAAAAATTACATTTATGAAAGGCCTACTATCTTATATCAGTCTGGATTTTAAAAACAAGCATTTCATCCTTTTCTGGGTTTGAAAACAGACCAAGCCTAATCAGTCTGGTCACTTCAGTAACACTTTAGCATCTGGTTAGCACAAAGTCATCCATATCTTCAGACCCAAAAAAATGGTTTTAGTGTTGTTTTATTTGCATGGCAACAGAGGACTGTTTTCAGTGAGTCTGTCCAAGCAGGAAAATCACTAACATTTTCCTGTTCCATACAGCCTGAAGATCGAAGTACTTTATAAGTGTAAAGGAATTTATTCCTCTGTACATAGGATAAATAGGCTGGTAACCGTAACCAAATGTATAAATACAGAAACTGAAATAAAGAACTGTTAAAAGCAAGGCTCTAGAAATCTCCCTCATACCAATTACTATTTGAGCGTGTTGGTAATTCAAATATTTCAGCAGAACTACTTTTTGTAAAAAAAAGCACTAATACTGTCCTGTACCTTGTCTGTGATGACCTGAGAAGTCTAGATTGAACTTCCATGCCCTCTTCTCTGTGTTACAAGAGGGCCACATAACCCCCAGTCCTGGAAAGCTTAAAAATAATGCCAAGTTATAAAATAGGCAGTTTTTTCACCAGTCTCATATTTATCCCTATTTCATCTTTAAAAACAACACAACAAATGCTGTGTATTAGCTAATAGAGAAAATGTCAAAGTATATTTGAAGTCTCCAATTTATTCCAGGAAATACATTCAGTTGAACTGAAATAATAAATAATAAATCAACTAAACTTAGTTTTGTGCTTCATCTTTTTTCAAAAGACTGCCTGAAAAACAGTTGTCTTTGGATCTATAAGCTATTGACAGCTGCAGTCAAACTACTAGACAATAACAAAGAACCTAGTTAAAGAGAGATCTTGCATATGGGCCCCAGTATTCCTATTATGCACTCTTCCACAGCTCTTTACACATATTTCAGTCTTGCACATTTGAAGTAATGGCAGATCAATAGCTGCCTCTTAATATCTTATGAAAAAAAAAAAGCAGTTTGGGCTTCAAACTGGAGGACTGCTTCTCAAAGGCATCAGTAGACAAAAAATATGCTTATTGAAGGGCACTGTGGATGTTGAAAAATGAACTAGTACATCAAAGCAAAACTGCTTGAAAGTGGTAAAATATGATTTCCTTCTTCCCTATCGAGCCCCAGACAAGTATTTAAATCTCCATAACTCAAGTATTTGAATGCAACCTTGGTAAAAGAAAAAAACCAGAATGGAAAGCCTGAAAAACAGTATATATTCAATGAAGAAACAAAACCAAAAAAACCTCACCTCCCCCAATTAATGTAATCAACACAGACAATAATTTCCAAATTTCCTGTACCAAAGAAAAGATAATATTGTCTGAAATAGAAGCAACTGGATGACTTTCTAAAGAGACATTAATTTATAACAAAACGTCAGGATGTCAAGCCTAATTCCTGAAATAGTAAGGAAACATTTCAAAGATTCTATATGCACTGAAGTATTGCTGGATTTTGAAGTTTAACATATCATTCACAGCCCTTCAGAGATTTCTCTTTCCATTTACTCAATTTCAGTTTAAAAAAATAAATAATTAATAGGAACTACAGTTTAACCCTAAAACAAAATGCTGGTCTATGTCCACAACTTAACTGAATAACTTACCGAAGTCTTGCTAGAACGACCTGAAGACAATTCAGGACCATGCTCAGCTCAGCTCCTCGACATGCAGGCAGCAGCATAGTAAAGCCATCATTTAACAACTTTTCTTCAGAAAGGCTCAAATAGCAGCTAGTCTCAAACACTTCCTGGACACCATCTATGTAGGTTGATAGCAGAGTCCAGAGATTTTGTCTCTGTATGTAGTCATTTTTGGTTACTAAAAACTCCTTTGCCTTCTCACGGAAAGCATTTGAGATTTTCTCGGCCAGGGCACTAATGTCCATACTCTTCTCAACGTAAATTAAAAGGAAAGCAAAATGACCTCTCCAGATGAGAGCTCTCCGAGACGTGGTGATGGAGGATGGAGTCAGAAAATCCAAAAGATCCAACACCCGATTCACTATATCTTCTGTCTCCACAACAATTGCCAGCATGAGGAACAGGTTAAAAAAGTTCTGCAGCCCCACTTCTGTCAACTCCTGCATTCTTTTCCGATGGAACTTGGAATAAATTCTGCATTAGAAAAACAAATAAACCCAGGAAAGAGAAAGTTTTTTAAAGCATGCAATTTTCTATCTTCTTGAGTGACTAAAACTGTATT
The DNA here is from genome assembly GCA_013397095.1 of Sterrhoptilus dennistouni. Classification (NCBI taxonomy): domain Eukaryota; kingdom Metazoa; phylum Chordata; class Aves; order Passeriformes; family Zosteropidae; genus Sterrhoptilus; species Sterrhoptilus dennistouni. Next base: position 1,395,358 of record VWZU01012542.1, read on the forward strand.
TTCATGGTTTTAGTTTATGGTTATCTGCTTTCAGAAACCCTTAAATTATAAATACTCTTATTTCTCATTACTCTTATGGCTACTGGAACAAATATGTTCTTGCAGTTTCTGCTTTTGATTTCAAGCCACATTGTTTCCAATTGGAGGTGCAGCCTAATCTTTCCCCCTTATCTAACCTCTAGTACCAAGCTGAGCACGTTATGAGTAGACTCTACTCTGTCTGCGATGGATGTCCCCCATACCGTGCCTTCAAATCAATGAAGTTTAGCCCATGAGGGTTTCTAGAAAAGGAAGCTGTCAAGTGGCATCTCTTTGCAACAGCAAACCATTCCTGTACACCAACTTCTTCCTTGGAAACTTCTTCATTTCCACCTGGAAATCAGCTATTGGTTTCTGTTATTATGTTACAATGCTGCAGCGATCAGTCTCACCTACCAAACCATCACTGCAGTAAAAGGAAGATTTCTGACGGAAAATTCCTTTTCTCCACAGTGCTTTGCCAAAGTCTGTATCAACTTGTACTGCACACCTATGGTACGGACAGGTTTGAAAGATAAGAGACTTAACATCTCCAGGCAGGGAGATGTTAAGAAACTTTATCTGCATTGCTTACAGGACAATGCTCAAGTCATACACAGCTGATGGTGACAAGCACTGTGACTTTGAAACTTTGAAGTGGTTGACAAAAAGGAAAAAGCTTATACAAAGACATCTTTTCTAGGATCTTTGCTTGGATGTGGACTTTTATTTAAAAATCAGCATTCCTACAACAGAGGAGTAAGATGAAAATGGCATAACTTTTTGATCTTTGTGTTTAAAATTTTGGGTATATCCTTCACCTTTAATTTAAAGTAAGTTCCACCTACAGTAGTTAAACATCCATAAGTGCTGTTTTCCTATTCTGTCACCTGGAAAATAGTTGGAAGTGGTGTTGAGGTTATCAAATCTAGCCACCAAAAATTACAGCAAATCCAATTAATGTTGTTTAGTAGTAAATTACTACTGACAGGCATTTATGTTTTTCATGCGTCAATTAATGCTTGGTTAGCTGCTGAAAACAAAGTTCATTCCAAAATCATAGCTGTAGGCTGTTAAATTTTGCTACCTGTTAATTGATTTTTTTCAAGGTAGGAATGAAGAAAACTGGTTGAGCAGACTGATGCACTGTGTGTTGTGTGTTATTATTCCCCCTCTTAAATTAGGGAAAGTAACAAGTTACAAGGGCACAAAAATGTAAGTATAATTTCATTCCAGTAAGAACAGAGTAGGCTAATTAAGTTTTTTTAAAAAAGCAAGACACTGATACAGAATTCAACAATATATTCATTTCTACATAGCTGCAGAGATTTATAAACCCTAACTTTAGTGACTGTAGCGATTTCCGGAGTGTACATAGACATTAGGCATACGGTTTTTGTCTGATAACCAAGATAACCCTTCTTTATGGAAGAAAAACACCACAACTTTGTAAGGTGTTTATACACTAGGGAATTTTTTAACATTTATTACTTGTGTACATGAAGATCTTACTAAAATGCTTAATAAAGTTTCAATTAATTATATTATTACTTAATAAAATCATCTTTAAAAACTCAAAACCTTAAACCAAAATTTTCTCTATCTAATGAAAAAAATTTAACAAGTCTGTACTAATCATTACAAGTGCTATCCCATTACTTTAAGAAAAGTCTCATGGGTTCACTAAGCATCTAAAACATCAAGATTTTAATTTAGAGCATACACATTTTGGTTTTTTATATCATGACTGACTGTAATTAATTAGTATGTTTCAAAATTAAATGAAAAACGAAAATCCTCACAAAAATACTACGAGAAATTTTGAAAACCACTAAAAAGAAATAAAACATTTAAATAAAAATGCAGGTCTAGCAACTGTCAGTCTGCATGTTCTTGAACAACACATGGCTTCCACGCAGCTCAAACACAATTTCTGTGCTTTAAATTACATTATCTGTCTGGCAACTGGGTTGTACCACTGCACTGGTTGCCAGTCTACCAAATCCCTGGCCAGTGGGACAAAGTAAATCATGCCATGCTATGGATGCCAAGGTGATTCTTGGACCCAGTTACAGCCTCAGCTGGCAACAGAAACTTCAGGGAACAACTGCTTTCTTCAAATTATGAGTCACCCTGGATCCCTCACCCCCTTTACTTTGTCATGAGCAGAGTGCCCTCCGCCTCGCCTGAGGCTGGAAGGGCCCCTGACCCACTACACTTGTTACAAAATGAGACAAACTAAATAGCATCCATACCGTCCTTTAATTTGTTTCCAAGGATGCACACCATTGTTTTCTTCTTTCATAATCCGTGCCAAAATGCTGAGGAAAATGAAGTAACTGTTGCTGGAGTTGTACAGAGAAGGGATCTGTTGTTCGCAGCAGCAGCGTTTCACCAACTCAAGCATTGACAAAGAAGTCTTACTAACATTTGCCAGATCCTTCAGACCAAGCCAAGGAACAGTAAAGCAGCTGTTCTAAAAGAATAGATGAAAACAGAAAACTTTATAAATAACAATAACTGCCAATATTACAAAGGCAGTGAGATGTACTCATTAAACAAACAGCAAATTTAACGATACTGCCATTGACTAGGTAGTTTCACAGAAGTATAGCAATCAAGCTTGGTTACAGGAAAATCAGAATTAATAGGTAAAAATCAAGGACCGTCTACATGCAATTCTACATTTTTATATATTCATCTACTTACCAGATTCTTGCTGTAATAATCCCAGAGTATGGTGACAACAGATAAGTTCAAATCCCAGAAGCTACACAAAGTCAAACAACACTGAAGATGCATCCGTAACTGTTCCTCTAACACAGCAGTCTTTAAAAGGAAGTAAGAAATTAATTGTAGGACATATAAAACCAGTACTACCAGACTACTCAAAGTAATTTTCTAATATAAAAGATATTTTAAATTATATACTGTTCAGTAAATGCATCTGCTAATACAAGCAATGAACTCCAAGATAAAAGCTGATAATTGCCAGGGCTGGTTGATCCCAGAATCATAGAATCTCAGTCACTTAGGTTAGAAAAGACTTCTAAAAAGCTTCATAGGAAAGAAAATAGAAAATACCAACAATTTGAATACAGTAAAGCATCCACATGGTAACTGTGGGATAATGAAAGTGCAATTCTTCTCATCCAACTTTTGCTAACACTGAACTTTCATGGGAGGTAGGATATTAAGAGCTCCATGCTCTGACTAAATTAATGTGTTTAACCCAGCCTATTTTAGGCATCTATTTTAGGATGATAATTCCTGTAAGGGCTTTACTGTCTTCACTGCCTGCAAAAGTGGTTTAATGGACTAACTTGTGTGCAGTTGTCTTAAGAGTAGACTTTCATGTGTGTGAGTCTAATACTTTTACCCCATGGCAGGGTTGTGAGAAGTAGATGATCTTTAAGGTCTTTTCCAAACCAAACCATTCCATGATGCTATGACTTACAGCGCTGCTTCTTATGACTTGTTATGTCTTGGGTTTTTTTCCTGTTTTCATTGCCACACAAATGAGTGTCACTTACTAATTTGTTTCTACCTGGCTATACATTCATATGGAAAACTTGACTTGCTATGCTTTATCACAACACTGCAAACAATTATGCAATCACCTACAATAACTTCTAACCACATCTGCCCTCTCTTCTCATGAAAAATTAATGTAGGGCATATGGCTCCTAAAGTGGTACATTCCTAAAACAACTTAAAAATTGAAAAGACATTTTCAATTGTCATAGAAAATTATATATTCAAGACATTATGTGTAAGATACAAAACCCAATGAAATAGGAAAGTAACTTTCCAGTAAAGACTAATTAAAAATATCCAGAATAGTAATTCAAATGTAATAAAAATGCCTACAACAAATGAAAGGTACACTCAAGTATTCTTTTAATATATGACATAACTATTAATTCAATAGACTTCCCCCCAAAATAACAACCTTGCACCAAAAACAAGGGGCAGAACAGCTGCTATTTTTTTTAAATGAATAAAAGCAGAAGTCTTGTTTCAAAACAAAAAAAACCCTGCAGCTGAACATACCTATTTCTCTAGAGGGATCTACCCAGTTACAAGGATGCAAAAAACCAAAACAAAAACTAAACAAAACAAAACCACCACAACACACACCATTCTGAAAGGGAATGCGGTCTTGAAGTTGTATTTTGATTCTAGAGTTATGTTTACGATCTAATTCAACAAACAATGACTCCTTAAGTTAAATTAATTCAACAATAAACACAGCAGTTGAGCAGCTTCAATTTGAACCATTATTTATCTGTCCAACAGTAGTTTTAGAACAGTTTCCAAAACCAAGATAGCAGTGAAAGCTTTATCTCAAATTTAATATGAAAGAGTTATCCAGACTTCAAATATCCCTGGGATTAATAGATTCTCTCATTGCTCTTTTGCTTAAAATGGTCTCCTGCACTGCTGGAAATACTATCAGAGCTCTTGAGGTAGTCAGCTTTTTAATTTATCACAGAAGGGAGGAACACCTGATACTATCAAAATGATAGTACTATCTAAACATAACATTTTTCTCTTATGACCTCCTACTGTAGTAACAAAATCGGTTTTCCTAGAAACTCAAGAAATACTTCTCTATTTTTCAAGGTAGAATTAAAAAATACAGCAAAAGTATACCAAAATTGAGGCAGAAATGAAATAGCACAAAGCATTTCTTTTCCAAAATGAGAAGTCTAATAAGACAGCCTGTTATTAGTTCTTGTGAACTAAAATGCTTTTGATTCTCATAATAAAACTTCATAAACACAAATTCCTCTTATATTGACAACCCATAAATTTAGTCAGTTTGATGTTGCCTAGTAGACAAATAGACTTATGATAATATTACTACTACAACAATTTTCGTTCTGTAATACAAAAAGAATTGTAAACCAGCTTTTTGTCTTCCTTTGGAAGAAAATTCCAAATTACAGAAAAGATGGGAAACACCTCATACAACTAGTTTCCCCCCAAATGCCCTTTTTTGTGATAGAACTGGGAGTTTTTTCACTTGAGCAATTTTCTTCAACTCTTATCCATCTAGAATTTAAAAAGAGTGATTTGAGGCTGAAGAACTCAGTTGTTGGTCAACTGTTTGAAGCTGAAAGGATATATCCAAGGAAGAAGCACACCACACTCGCCCAGGTATCCGTGATTGCTCCTATCTTCTCACAGGGTGCTTTTGCTTCCCATCACTATTGATCCCATAAGATGGGCAGCACCTTCACATCTTTTCCTTGCTCAGAAGCAGGCTGACTGAATCTTAAAGGAGCTCCTATCTGGAACAGGGCATTGTGGCACCCTTCTAACACCTTCACCTGGACATGCAGCATCTTCCTCTGGAGGTCTTCTTCACACGCAAAATCCAGCAAATCCTGGATTAACCTGCCTTAAGCTCTACTGCCTGAATGTAGACCACTAAATGCAACAATATTACTGAAACTACCAAAATGCTGCAGATTTAACACTGGTTCGGAATTTTTGTATCCCAGTACTTAGGATACATAATACTTTAACATCCCTAGGACAGCCTAAGGTTGTTAAAGCTAACTCCAGCTTCTGCTGCTTCATGATGCTCTGTTAGCCTCAATGGCTGCAACAGCGCCTACTGAATTATCTTTTCACAGCATAGAATTTGAAGCTCACATGAAGAGAAATTAACATTCACTGGTAGGAAATGGATTATCAATTTACTTTACAAATGTTCTGCACCTTTTTTCAGATGCTTTTGAACAGATAAAACTACACACGCTTGATTTCTTCTTCATTTCCCCCCATTCAGTGTAAATTGCCATTCTTCTGAGCATGTACAGTCTACAAGCTCTAGGAAAATTAGCTAGTAATGAGTACAAAAAGATTATGATGTTGATGAACATACCACTAAATATGATTAGTTTTTAAATTCCCGTATACCTAAAACCAAAGTTTTTAACTACCAACTCCCGCCCTCTCCAGCAAACAGGTGATTCAGCACTATTATTTCTTTTAATTTATTTTGCACAGCTATTGCTTTGCATCTTTAGTAGATAAGAGGCTATATGCTGAAAAGGATGGCTCAGATAGGATTAACTAACAAAGTCATGCCAAGTGTTAACAGGCAGTACCAGCAATTCTGTCCTGCTGTTCATTCAAAGGGTACTATTATCACTTTTGCTTTTTCCCCACTTTTCCAAGTTCCATTTCATTACTGACTTCTTGATATCTCATTGCGCTTCTCATTACTACATTTTCTGGACTCAAAAATACTTAAGAGATCCAAAAGAATAAGATAAAAGGTAGGAGTGGTCACATGAAGCTGACAGATCAGAGATGGACAAGTCTACTGGCAAAAGAATTCGCCTTCCTAGACACTGTCAAGAAGGCTGCTGTGCAGGGATAGGGAGCAGGATGCATGTTCTAATAAAGTCCTACATTCACTCGTGCATGCACATATAGGAATTAATGTTCCCCAAGGAGCACTTCCCTCGGGCAGCTAACTCCATAATGCAAGAAAAAATAATGAACAAATAAAAAAAGGAAATAAACTAGATGGCTCCTTAGATGGTTGGTAATAGTTACAAGCACGTCTTTGGCAAATGAGGGCTTGTTTTAATTCCAACAGAGGTTGCCTTTGGAAATTAAAACATGTATTTGCTTCATATTACTATGTCATGACTGACTCAATATGCAAGTCTTCTGAACTTGGCTACTGAGTTGCCTTTCTAAACTGTCTACAGTTCGATACTTTTCTAACAGAAGCATCAAAAAAATCTATATTTTATGTATGGTCTACTTCAAAGTAATTTTTATTCATAATAATAAACACAAGAAAAGGGGATTATTTTGAAGAAAAAAACATTAACTACAAATGTCTTCTTACTGTGTCTCAAGTTGCTGCCATACAGAAGATGCAAACAGGAAGGTGACTAATAAGCTACTTAGTTTTTATGCATCTTACCTAAAACTCTCCAATTTCTCTCACAGGCCAGTAAGCGTTCAATAAGTAATGTCATCACTTGTGGTTTTAATGTATATGCAGTTTATATTTTCAGCCATATACTACAAAACTATTCAAAAAGACTTTATCTTTTAAGCTGAAAGACTACATAGCCAAGCATTAAAGTTTAGGTTTAGAGTATTAAACACCTGAAAAATCATGCTATCATTTCAACTTTCCTAACAGCCACAAATATTTTCTTGTTGAAAAGTTGGAACAAGTATTGTTCTGTATTCCATCCAGCTTTATCTACAGTTGTTGCTGGTCTATGAGCAAGACAGTTATAATAATTTAAAAAACTGAAATAACTGATTCCCCTTCTACTTTCAACAACAAAATTTTGCAGGATTTTTCTTAATTTCATATACTAAATGAAAAAATAAATCCCATAGACCAAATGAAAAAATAAACATGCTTATTCTTGTCTTAAACATACATAAATAAAGGAATTATTTTTACAGGCATTGCCGATACAACATTTGAAATTTGTACCATGTAACTTTAGAACAAATTTGCAGAGCTACAATGTAACTTATTTTAAAAACTTGATGAACAGCATATTTAAAACCATATTAAAAGGAGGTCAATTCTGACCTCTGGGCCATGAAGCATTGCATTAACAGTTCTGCAAAAAGAAAAATGATAAGGTATGAAATGAGTGCTCAGAAACTAGAACCTTATCAGTAAGAGTTTGATTCAAGCCTGTAAGACAAATTGCTCAGCAAGGCAAGTCACCTTCCTGCTGTGATGAGGATATAGCTGAATTTTCAATGCAACTGACTATCTCCTTCATCATGTCTCCTCAACTTGATATCCTTACATTCAGTATCTGGTTTACATTTTCTAAGCATCCAGTTCTTATTCTGAATACATCTTGTCTGAGAAGCCATATACTACCCTTCCAGGATAATTATCTTTTTTCTTTATCTGACAATTTAGCATCAAGCACAAGCACTTTAAAGCAAGTGGAACTGCTAACAAGGAGGGAACTGTACACTGTCATAGTTCAGCTACATCAAAGTTGTTCATTTACCAGTGACAAAAACACTACAACTCCAAAAATACACTTGTTAGTTGGACTTTGTTTCATGCACTGTCTTTTCCTGAAAGCATCCGTGACACTTTCCTTGTTCATTATTCTTTTATACACTTACTTGAGCATCAGTGGATTTTTTAAGGAGTTCTTCCACAAATTTCCAATTGGATTCCTTCTGTTTCTGAAAAATAATTATCAACATGAAATTGCATTTGTATCCTTTATAGGAAGCAGTATGTACTAACATGAAAATAAGTAGGCAAAATATTTCCAGAACTATTTAATTTCATAACAGAATACTAGAGTCATCATCAAAAAGAGCTTTTTGTTATATGAATGTAATTGATATCTGTCCTAAAAATTAGCCATCAGAAAGCTAGTAAAAAGCAAAAAATAAAAAGTATGTATCTTGAAACATTTGCCATCCCAACCTTCACTTTTAATGGAGATGCAAAACATTCAGGCATTTATTAGTCCAAGCAGTATGTCTTACAGTTTCTTTTTTAATGTTCTGTAAAAAGGAAGCTGTAAGGGCTAAGAAGGAAGAAAAGGTACAATCTCAATTTTCTTGCTTTTTTCTTTTCCATCTATTTATGCAAAGTGGGAAAGAAAAGGGTAGAAGGCTTTGCAACTTAGGCCATTTTCTCAGGGGGAAAAAAAAGGGCAACCAGGCCAACACACTTACATTTACATTTCTAGGAGATTCAACAATTATCTCTTACATTCAGCTATGTATATAGCTTCTGTAGATCAGTAGATGTATGAACATAGTACTTCCATCATTGTCCTTGTTCCCTCCACTACCATAACTGTTAAGCCTTGTATATTATTCTGCAGATAGCTGTCCTTTAAACATCAGCTTAGAACTTACAATAAAGAACATTTTATGTTTTGGTAATTGAAATATAACTACTTTCCAGCAGCAACACCATTGTGCTCCATCCTCCTCTGCTACTGATTATAAACTGGTTAATGATGTGGGCTTGGTGACAGTGTCACATAGAATTTCAGGAAGTACCAAGATAATCTAAAAAAATAATTCTTTTAAAAGAGGCACTAATACTCATCCAACACTATTTGACTACTTGGTGGCTTTATATTTTTGCACCACAAGAAAATAAGAATACTGAAAGACAGACAATGGTAGCAAGTCACAGTCCATAAACTGTTTCTGGAACAAATATAAATGAAAGGACAGATCTACAGAAAGTTACACTAAAGCTGTGATTTTATGATACAGGGATTTGACTCATTAGTTAAGCAATTCCCACTGCTTCTTCCTCATCCTGACAGCTCCTCTTTTCTCCTCACAGCTACAGCATGCCACCACTCAGTTGTTCTGGTACTTCTGTTTGTGGTACTCCGAGCCAGAACAGTGAATCAACACAGAGCTTTAGGAGAGGAAGAAAGACTGAAAAAGGGAATAGGGCCTGACATAGGTCACAGGAAAGGGACATCAAAAATTGTGCCAGAACAGCAGAAGATATATCATGCCTAGGGTGGTGAACAGGATTTAAGGCAAACGCTATCATGAAGCCAGAGCTAGAATTGTGTCAGGAGAGGACACTGCAATAGACAGCCAAGGAGTAAAGGCAGCACTTCAATAACAGGTAAACCCAGGAAATGAACCACCAGCATTTCCAGACAGATCTGGCCAGTATATACACCTAATTTTTGACTGTATTTTAGAGCCTGATGTTAAGTGAATACCTACAAACTGGCAAAATCCTACTGCAGATTTCAAGTAAAGCTAAGGAACTGCTAAAAGGTGAGTTTTGGCAGCAATGAGTAGCTATTAGAGGCATGCTAAATGCCTATGAGAGCACTGAATGTTTGGATCAGCCTGCTTAGAACGTGTTTTTAGCATTACCATAGACCAAGGACACATGTTTTATACAACAGCTGTTTATTGTCAAAGTTCCAACCCGTCTGAAGTATCCAGATCACCTTACAAGATCTTGGAGTAAATCTAGGGCAAACTCCTGACACCAACTGGGATTGATTACAAGAGTGCACCCAAGTTCAGCTCAAACTCAGGAAAGAAGGACTCCAACAACCTGCTTGCACTCTTTTCAGTTAAAATTGTATCTATATTTTAACAGACTTGCTTCATTCAAATCCCAATAGATGTATAGCCAAACTATTCCCTGCTGCACTGGCAATATGGCACAGCACCTGTTTACCATTGTTTACAATCTGTCCCTGTCAAAGCACAGGTAGAACCTAGATCTTTGACCCTAAACTATGTGTCTTAAAACCTCCTCCCTCCACCCCCAGAGAGTCCTAAAATTCAACAGAACCCAGAGACCTCACAGCGCACAGAAGTGCTGCTAAAACAAAAAACTTGAGCTGAATTTGCAGGAAGAAACTTTTGTAAGGACTAACAGCTGAGTGAGTACCTGGAAAAGCCACATTAGGCTTCTTGGCTGGAAGTCCATGTTTGCATATCTTGCCACGTAGTCATTTTAGATTATTCTATTTAAAGGCATGAATTCTTAGCCCCAAGTAACTCTGCCTATATTTCCTTAGCCCACAGGATATTAAAATTGACCCCTGCAATGTTCAAAAGTAGCAAATTTTTTCATGAGGTCCCATTTGAGTTTTAAATATACAAATCCTGCTTTTCAGAAGAGTGAAGTGGGACCTGAACAGGGGAATATGGAAATAGACACGTACTGTACATCCCTCAGAACAGTCTCTAAGAAACCTGTCCAAAATCTAGTTTAAAAATATGGTTTCATGTATGTGAAATATATATTCAATACTTATGAATCATTGCATATTTCAAATTGCATTTTATGAGCTAAAGGGGAAAAAAATAAAAAAAAAAGCAAGTCTGAAACCTATTTAGAATTTTAAAAGCTTTTGTAACAACCTTACAGCCATGCAGACCACATTAAAAAATTGAAAATCTTCCACAGATGACATAGGCTTAGAGGCAATTTTTTCTACAGAGCATGAATAACCATCTTTATGACACATCACCCTCCCACCTCTGATCACAGTTAATTAAAAGAAAGCATGTGTCACAAAGCCATTGCATCGTATGTTTAATCAACAAAACAGGACTACAGAGTCTTCATGTAGTTCTATTGACTTCACAAATTCGTATCACAGAGTTTTACCTTATAATGTTCAAAAATATTTTGAGGTTGCAATTCAAGGAGGGGAACAGGACCTTAATGGATGGTTACCATCAGCTGTCTATGACAGATTATATTACTGTGGTGGGTGAAAAGGCCCTGATGTTACTGGTAAGATTTTCTTGTACGAGAACAGGGATCCCTGGACAAACTCACAGTAACACTCAGAAATGCAAAGCACAGCAAACATTTTAAACATAAAGACTACTGGAAACATCAAGAGAAGTCTGCACAGGATCGTCTTGTGATTTACAAATCAAGACTTGGAAATTCTTTTCTCCCAGGTGGGGTCTAAGGAAAGAATACTATTTAATCTTGGGCAAGTCACTTCCTGTCAACGTGTCTCAGATTCCTATTTAAAAATAAGAACAACAGGAATCCTTTTTTCCATTTTACATCTCTTTTTTTGGCTTATGTACATAATATAGTGCCTGGGGCAAAAAAAAAATCTCTCATGAGGCTAAAGACATAGTATCTATCAGAGTGAGATAGAGGAAAAAGCCCCAATGATCAGTATCACTGTGTTTGGATTAGGGCATTAAATATAGGAAACCCAGTATAAATGTGTGCTTCACACCGATTTCTGTATTTCACCTGGGAATAACCTGTTCTCACTTCCTAAATTCCTCTAGGAAGCAGAAAGTGTAGTAATTCCATCTTCTACTGTCCCTCTATAATACGCTCTGGATTGTGTCTCTCTCCCCCAGCAGGTGGTACGGAGGCAAAACCAAGGGAAGCTTGAGACAGCCTTTAGTGTAACACCAAGACCTGGTCTGCAACTTTACACTGTATAAACGTGCAAGACCTTGCTTCATTTTGCCACTTAACAAGTAGCCTGACATGGCTTCCTAAAGGATTTGTCAACTGGCAAACAGAAGAAGCATAAGCATCTCGCATGGGAAAAGTCCTCTAGTGAACAGACATGGTCATGAGTTTTTCAACAAAGTATTCAAGCACTGAATTACCACACCTTTGCTAGATTTATATTTTTTTTTCACAAATTTGCCGATTAGAAAATTCAAGTAATTATTAAGTTTTTTGGAAAGTCTAATTTTACTTAGAATTGTAAACATTCCCAGAATTTCAACACTTTTCCTTCATTCGCTATTTATAGACTTAACACTTTTAAAGACCTAAAGACAAAGAGAGGGATTTCAAATTAATTATTGCTCAAAATTGCTCAACCTACATGATCATTCTTCCCTTCTTACACATTTGCAGTTTACAAACATGTTTCCAGGTTTTTACCTTTCATCCTAAATCAGGAATGGAAATCACGGTACCAATTTTAACAGAAAGAGGGTACAGCCTTTCCTTTTAATACACACTGTTAAATTACAAATAATAAAGGACAATTAAGCCCAGTTTGCGGAAGATGCCATACAGAGTTGCTTGGAAAATTAGGGAATATGGGCAACACAGCTGAAAGGTTAAAAAAGCCACCACACTTAAAAAACCACCAAAAAACCAAAGAAACCACACCCCCACCCCCCCAAAAAAAAAAAAAAACCACAAAAAAACCACCAAACTCAAACAGAAAAAAAACCCAGAAAAACAATTAAAAAATAAGAGGATAAAAGAACAGAAGGACAGAAACAGAAGATGGCATGACCAGAGTCTCCCCAGTGCAAAAAACATTGCTGGGGAAAAAAACCCAGGCAAAACACACTACACCAAAAACAGCCCAAACTCCTCAGTTTCTGGGTCTTCATCCATCTCACTGGTTTCTAATAAGCTTCCTTTATAGACAATTAAGAAAAATTGTCAGCTTTTATACATCTCAAAACGGATTAATTGCTTCAGCAAGTGCAAGTTTCCTAAACTAAAACTTGAATTCAAGTTATTAGATAGTGTCTATCGGTAGTATATTAAGATAAAAATTAAGCTGTATACACAAATATACACACATCTTATATTATGGTTGTGATGCAAAGGCAATGCAATTAGATAGATGGAAATTTATCCAGAGCAGAGCTATCACTATAGAAAAATAAGTGCCATTAATAATTACACAGTCAATGTTTGAGGTTTATACTTCATAAAGCACAAACACATGTGCTCAATTCCTAAAACATCAAACCCAGTGAAGCATTCATGCTGCAGGCAGACAATCTTAAAACATATGCTACATCATTAAGTATATGTTACTAACTAGTTGGGATATTTCATGTTTCCTTCACACAATACTCTGCTGAATATCTGGTATGTAACATGAATCTGTCTGGTGCTCCTATAACATTTATTGACTTGTACAAAGCACATCTTAACACCTCCAACCTAAAAACAACTTTTAAGGAGTATAAAAAATCCTGCATTACGAAACTAATTGCTTTCTGTCAATCAAAATAACCACAGAGATGAAAAACAATTATAATAACTTTTAAGTATTTAGAAAAAAGCATACCCACCTTTTCATCTAGATTTCCATTACGATCAAACTGGTAGAGTGGTGCCAGATGACTCACAACCCACCAGCTAAAACTCAGTGGGTCTTTACATGGAACTGTTTCAAACCCAGACACACTTTCAGAACCACTTGGCTGTTCAAAGATGTTCTTTAGGGTTGTGTTCACCAAGCTCCAGAAACACTGTAGAAAATGCAAAAGGTAATTTGAACTCTCTTCAGCAACAAAACCTATGTTAACAATTTTCTCTACCACACTGTCCTATTGATTAATTTGCTTTTATAGAGAACAAGCAAGATGAAAGTCTTTTAAAGAAAATAGCAAAAGGCAGTGGTCAGTATTACCACAGAAAACTCAAGGCTACTTTAGAAAGTCCTCTCTCAAATGTCAGTAGAAAGCAATGTGTAAGGATAAGCTTGGGTCACCAAGAGGAATCCAGTGCAATACTTCACAGGCAAAATTACAAGCTGATGGATTGATGATACACAGACAGGATGGTGCCCCAACATGCACAAGAGAAAGGTGAGAGTTCCTTAATGAAGAATTTTTATAACATATTTTTGAAAAACTTCTAGTGCCAGACTACCCTAGCCAAGAGGAATACAGTAGATAGTAGAGAATCAATCTTAAAGAAAGCAAACTGAGCTTCCAATTCTCTGTTTTTCCATAGTCTGTTCCAGCACTGACAAACTGACTAATTCTCATTGATTCAGACCCTTGCCTACATCACAATATTACTTCTTCTTACAGCCTAAGCCTATCATTCCTAGTTTTAAGGAAGCTCTCTGGGACAACTTTATATGTTTACTTCACCCACCTTAGCTGGGTCTTGATCTTGACTTAGCTGCAATGTGCTCTTGCCAGAGAAAATGCTTAACGTAACACAGTTTCACTTGTGCTATCCACCTTTACATCTGTTGCCATTAGCAAGTAAACAGCCATCAGTGCAAACCCTCTACTCTGAAGTACCTCATTCTGTACTAAGTGAACCGTAGTCATGGCACAGATGGCCACTTCAGTTCTTATAAAGACTATTTCAGAAAACTTTCAAAGAGTTTTCTCCATTTTAGTATTCATTCAGAGAAATATCAGTTCAATTCTAACCTACAACCAAAGAAGGAAAAATTACAATGCTAGAAAATATCAGCAAACAAAAAAACAAAATAGAAGACATCTTTAGGCAATGTATAAAATCATATGACCTCCTAATCCATACTGGGAATACTAAATGTAATACTGGCACTCTGTTATTCAAAATAGGATGTGGTGATATGGAGAAAGGTTCAGGGAAGGGTAACAAAGATGACCCAAGGTAAAGAAAGACATCCGAAAAAAAGAATTTCTGTAAGAAGTAAAATTCTCCAGCCTAGAAAATGCGGAAGGTAGGATATATCAGAAAAAAACCCAAACAAACTGAAGAGGCATAAAAGATTGTACTGGTATAAAGAAGAACAGGTAGTGATTTGCTGATTTCCAATAGATGTATAAGGAGGCATCTAGAGAAGTCAGCAACTACCAGATGCAAAACCATACATGGATTGTTCTTATATAGGTAGGTAACAAAGAAACATGAGCTGGATCATTGTTCTGACTGTACCCATGTTTCTAATGCCTGGAGATGAGTCATTGCATGACATCACAGAAACTGCAAAAAATTTTTTTTAAAAAGTAAATAAACATGGCTTTTTGTGTTTTGCTCTTCCATAAAAAGAATGGAACTTTCACAGTATATTCCTTTGATTTGCTTTCTTTAGCACTAGGAGCACTCCTTATCTCAATGCACTCTGCAAAATGTAGTCAGGACTACATGCACATCCAGGAGAGTGGCCTATGGCATCACAGCACGTTAGTCCTGGAGCAAATACGAGGTTCAGTTCCACCATCAGATCTGTGCATTCGTGGCCATATGGGAACATATGGTGACTGTACTATACATGTCACAATATTCTTCCTTTACCTCTGTATTAGACCCTTTATTTCTGTGGTCCAGCAAGTGAATAAGTAGAATCCACAGTTCTTTAATGCAGGTACAGGGATAATGGCTACTGGTAAGAGCCTCAGAAGGTCGCACCTGAAAGAAAATATAGAACAAAACTATTCACAGAAGTGTTAATTTTTGAAATGGTGTTTTATACATGTCAATATTTCCTCTCGTTTCAGCCGTTTGGTTTGAGTTTGTTGTTTTTTTTAAGGTAAATAATACAGTTACAATTATACATTCAAAGGTGCATTATTTCACTAATATCTAAAATACCTCTCTCATACAGCACAGACTCTTTCCTAATTCTACATAAGTTATAGGTTGTGCTATTTCCTAGTTTCTTCTGGAAAGACTCCCTGTCAGATATTATTTAATTGCATAAAAAATGGCATTCCACGTCCTAACTGAAAAGAAGTTACAATAAATACTAATTCATTGTCTGATCATAGGGAGAAGAAAATGATTGATTACATTTTCTTGATGTTCTTGAGAAGAAAAAGATTTCAAATTATTTACCAGCTATTATTGTTATTTTTAACTGAAAAATCCTTAATGACTAGGCATAATGCTGGTAGAATATGTTGTTGTTGGCAAGAGGATGTTAATGTTCCCACAACATTTCACAAAATCTGCTTTTCGGTAAATTTACTGCAAGGCATTCTTTTAATATGCAGAAAACAGCATATTTCAAGTCATGTACGTTATTTGATTACTATTCCATATTTAACAAAATTCACTCCGACTGATGCATTTCAAATGCAAAATAGTCTTCTTGTGATTCATCTTTCAATTTTACATTCTCTGAATTGTGAAACAAAACAAAACAGCAAAAGGAAGTGCTAAATACATAAAAAACTCTGTATACTTTAATGTTTTTAAGATCTACCAGACCTGTATGTGAAATAATCATAGTATAGACAAAACTTTACTTATTCTATCCTCAGACACATTAATCCACTGAACTGTATTCAGAGGTGGCAAAAATTGTGAGAAAAGCTTTGCTTAAATAGCACAATTCAGCACCTTTTACCTTCAGAAAGGACACAATGGCAGAAATGTAGAAAGGAAAGAAGGAAGACAAAGCAGCTTATACTCATTTTATCCCTAAACAATGAGTAGTCTAAGTTTGAATAAACAAACTACACCTCTCCAAAGCAAACAGAGGGGAATAAGTATCTAGAGAGATTAATGAATCTCACTGCAGAACTGCTATTATCCTTCCATGACAATAAAAAGTACCTTGGGTAACTAGTTCAGCCAACTAACTCCTAGCCACGTACATCTGATGAGGTGGAGCCTAAATTTTTATATCCTCATGTTTTTTTCTGATCCATTCATGCACAACTATTCTCAAATCACACTGGCACTTAAAATAATTTCTGAATTTGGAAACTTAACAGTGTAAATTAAAAATTAAATCAAAATATGCAATGCCACTGACAGCAGTGGCTGTGTGAGACATTACAGAAGTGGGAGTGAATGACTAAAAACCCACCCTTTCACAATTAGAACAACAAGTACATCACCAATAATTTCAAATCTGTATAATATTCTATTAGGATGCAAACTTCTTATTTATCATCCACCTTTAGAATAATATGTTTACAACTACAGTTTCATACAGCTCCAAATCTGGTTTAAGTAATTTTAATTATAAATATGAACTTACATTTATATATCAATGTGACACAACTTGTTTTTTCTCTCTCTCAAGAATCCTGTTTATCCTACGAAATTGTCATGGTAGACCAGATCTATTTTAAATAATGCTTTATTCACTTTCCACACATACTCACAGTATTTCATGTGCCTCTCTCTCTCCTCACACTTTAAGATCTGTTACAGGAATTTCTCAACAACCTGAACTAATTTTATCTAAATATTAACTTAAGAATAAACAGTATGACCACTGAAGTTTCTTAAATTCATTATTTCACTACTAACTTTCCAAAATCGAAACACCTCAAAAATAACTCTGATTATGACTCACCACCAAAGAGCAAAACAGATCCATTGGAAATGAGCAGTCTACTTATTACAGATGCACTATAACATTGGAGGTTTTATAGAAGTATTAGGCACAGAAACTATCTTATAAAGGAGTTTCATGCTTTCTAGGTGGACTACCAGTTGTTACAGCAAGGTTTCTTCAACAAGGTTTCTTTATCTACTGTTTACATCTCTTACTGTGCTGTGCTACAAGACTGCAGGATGTCTTCTGCAAGAAATGTGCAGATCCATTCATGCTGGAGTCTGGGTAGTAGTATCAAAGCAAGACACCTACAAATATTGCTTAGACTAAGGATAGCCAAGATACTGCTTTCTTCAGAGATGCTTTGGATTTCCTCTCACAACATCCTCAGTTCAGTATCTTGGTAAGAATGTTTAAAACCCCAGATTGTGGTGCTATTGGGACAATACAGCTCTGGTGCCAGAGGTGTGGCTGCTGAAGACAGAATAAAAGTATCCACGGATATGTATTTCTCTGCCAAATGTGTCTCGCAGCACACTGGACTCAGGACATGATCCAAGTCAAGCATCTTGGTATCAGAGCTGCCTAAGAAACCAATCTGAAAATATGAGTCTGGAACACTAGAGTTTATGTTCCTCTTTCCAAGGATATCCACAAATATTAAGAGCTGCAGTCATAAATGTTCTCAGCCAAAAGCCCAAAGACAAATTTTAGTCTTAAGCTGATGGTGTCATCTACTAGGGCAATTAGTTGCATTTTCAACAATTTTGAGGGATACTACTTCCATTACAAGATTACAGCAATGGCTGCATTCTATAGGAGTCACCAGCTGAAGTGCAAGCTTCACTTCAGAAATTAATCTCCAACAGAACTAATTCAAGTGGTGTGGGCCACACCTAGAGAAAGCTTAAGAAAAAGCAGTGGCAAAAGAATCTTCTCTCTTCGTAATGTGGCTCTGTGAAAGTATGTCAAATCTGTCATTTTATCATCTGATATTTCCAAGCCTACCATCAAGCACTATGTTCAACAGATAGATACTATTTGAGTTTTCTTTTATGAAACATTATTCTCATATATTTGCCTTTTGTCAGGGGAGAAGGTTGCAGTACTATATGATAATTTAATAGATCAAACTGATTTTAAAATGTAACAGTTTCCTACAGGCAGGTATTTAAAAAGAACAGTTATCAAAGGCTAGTACAGCCATTCCCCCTATCCTCAAAAGTAATGTGAAGAAGAGGGACTACATTTATTATGTTTTTCTACTAGGAAAACATACATTTACTATGCTATATTGTATATAACAGTGGTCACTGCTACTTATTCTCAGAGTTCAGTCCTGTACCCATGGATCTCACATGTCCATCTAAAGCAAGCTTCACAATGACACAAAGATTACAAAGCCCTTTTACTGGCTGCTATATGAAACCATTATGACTTACTAGCTTTGGAGTGCTCAAAATAAGTGAGAAAAATACTACAGCTATAGAAGGAAAGATAAAGGAAAAGAGAAGACACGGAAAAGTTTTTCCGTGACAAATGCAGAAGTGCTGTAACAGAAAGATGAGGTGGTGGAAATAGGCACACTGCAATGATAAATTGTAATATGACATTCTCTAAATGTCCAGTTAGCTTACTGCCAGGATTAGTGTTACCCTCTTTTGTTCCTGTTGAGAGAAATTGAAAAGACTTTTTTTTTTGCATCTATCTAAACCTTTTAGACTGTGCCATGTTTGGCATTAAACCTGGAACACTGAACTTAGAAAATGTGGCATCACTTCTGCTCTGTACACAGTGCATTTCAATATTACTCTCTCATTCAACTGCCAGATGGTCATGAATAAATATAACACAATTTGAGCTCCTAACAAATAACACTCTTTAAAACATGGAAATACAAAGCCATACGTAACATTTAAAACTACGCACTAAGAAGTCATCTAAGCACTGGTGCAATACTCAATTCATATGGTTCCCAGTACCAGCATCTAACTGCCCATGGCCTGTATAAAGAGAGAGTTACCTTCGTATACTTGTTGATGGCCAAGCTTATCAAATCAGATACGAGATTTCCACAGTGTTTTTCAAATAAACTGGTACTGGTTAGATTCTCTCCGGTTAGATTAATGAAATGGTTAGCATATACAACTTGTTCTAAAACACAAAAGAAAAGTAGAATTGTTTAGTTCCAGGTTTGGTACCAGCAATATTAAACAGAATTTCTCTTCTAATAAATATATATTTTAGAATGGGCTTGTTGACCTGTATGTAATTTTAATTTATAAATCCATGTGAGAAAGCTCATCCTAAATTCAAACTAATCCCTTCATCATTGCACTGAAATCTGGTATTATTCAGGTTGACAGTAAAAAAGCTTGGCACTTTACAGCCTTTTATTGGCACAGATTTTGCAGAGGAATAAAGATTTATTTATCTGCAAGTTCCTCTTTGTCACATGCCAGTGCGCATGTTCTGGAATCATGACATGTTTTGCAGATATGCAAGTTGATGACAAACAATTCTGGAGAGGTCTAACACTTTCCTTTGGAAGTGTTGATGTAAAAAGCTGGCATGATCATGTTCCAACTTGAGCATTTGTAGGCATTAACAGATAAAATGGTGAAGTTAAGAGGCTGTAAGATCTTATCCCACAAGCTTTTCAACAGTACATCTCCCTTGATATCAGTGGAACAGACGATACGTAGAATGAGCCTGTATTTTATTCCTGCAAATGTAAGGTGAAGGAAGCCCTGAACCCACTATCCTGTCACTGGTCTCAGCAATGGGAGGTTTCCACTCAGAACACTTTATAGAATGAGATAAAAACCTAAGAAATTCTAAGCATATAAAATTTATTAGTCAAGACAGTCATCTACATATATTATCTTGTATTCTTGTTGTTAAAAATCATGAGCTTTCTCTTACAAAGATATTACAGCATTATTACTCAGAACATTATCTAGAAATAAATATTGAATTCTGAAAAATCAATTGCCTCCAACAGTTTCACTATCCTTTCTTCAAAATGCTCTTAAAAAGGCAAACAGGCTATCCCACAATGGATCACAAAAGAAACTTAGAATTATGGAACAAAAAACCCAACCCACACACTATACAGTAATGCAGAAACAGAGAAAATGTGTTAATGGGAGCAAGGCTATGTTGTGACAGCACTTGGAGCAGGCAAAAGTGAATCCAAGAGTTCAGATTCAACATCAGTTACTGGGGTAAACATATAGTGCATTCTTTCTATACCTCAATATTTCTTCAACTGTTGCAATTCCTATATGGAATTTATATTAACAACTTATAATCAAGTAGCGTGAGGGGAAGTATGGTTGCAGTGACACATTGATTATAGAAGAAAACACACTTTTATGATTTATTTTGATAGAATGGGCATGGAAAATAAAAAGAAGCCGCACAAAGCAAATAAAGTTCTCTTCTGTATTTTAACAATTCTTCAGCAAACTGAACTACTCTGAAATTGAGTTTTTCAATTGCATTCTATGACCTTTTTAATCTAACTTTTATGAACAGCTTACTCTTATCAACTTACTTTTTGCCCTTTTAAAGCCTTATAATTTTTTTTTAAGAGATATTGCCTTGCCCTTTTCTTTCTGTACTTTTATAAGATCGCCTGATTGAAGCTTCTTCTTTTGCCCAATATTTTCTTAGTGTTGCACATGGTTAACAATACAGATTCTCTCCTCCGAGAATCCTTGCCCTGGTCCATCCCTGGACACTTTTCCTACATTGTTTTCATCGAATTGCCATTCATTGTTATGCATTCTGGATACCTGTAAATGCATTTTTATTTCTGAGTCAAGAAATGCATTGTTATTAAATATTTAGCATGTTGCATCAGTTGATTATGAACTCTGATCTTTGTTTTGACAGAACAAATTCTGAATACAATTTTATTTAATTTGAGTCACATGATGGTTCACCAAGAAGCCACCTTTACCACATCTGAGTTTACCCTATTAAACACAGCTATGCTTAAAAACTACCAAAAGTAGTTTTGATCCCGGACAAATCAAAATGGGAAAATTAGGTAAGTCATATGTAAAAGAATAAGGTCAAGAAAAGGGTCTGCATACTTACTCTTAAGTTTTTCACCTAGTACATGAAGAACTTCTAATACCAGCCAGTTAATATCCAAATGCAGATGTAGTAAGTGCCATGATGGAGGAAGGACCTGTGATTAGAAATATATTAATTTATATTTAGCATTCCTTTAGTGAATTCTGGATACCGTGCTAAGACAGAGTTGTCAGGCTTTGGAACAAGCTAGCCAGTTTAAGTGGTGGAATCACTATTCCTGGAAGTGTTCAAAAACATGCGGATGTGGCATTTGGGGACATGGTTTAGTGGAAAATGTGGAGGTGCTGGAGTAATGGTTGGACTTGACATTCTAAGATGGCCTGCATAGAACATATGATCAAATACAATGTAACAAACAAACATGCCATTCAATTAAAGAAAAAAAAAAGAAATAAGAAATAAGAAGTTTCATTACAAGTCTGTCTGTAAGAGACTACTTATGAAGTTTTGATTCAAGCTTGACAAATTACAACACCCTTAGTTAACCTTTTCTTTACAGAGAAGTATTACGTAACACAAAAACTTCTAAAGTGAGGTCTTTAAATAACTCCAAAATTTTAGTATTGCCTCCCTAAAGTTTACTTGAAATTAGTGGTTTTCATCAGCTCAACCACTATTGACAAGCTAAACAAAGATTCAGAATTCTGCTTCTCAGTGGATCATTCCTCTCCAGATACCAGTTTATACAACATAAGCTTGAAATTCCTTTTCTGTCATTACGAAAGATTTGAAGGCATTAGCTATGTGTATGCACAAATCCTAATGCTGTATATTTCACTAGTATTTAATGCTGCTGCATCTCCTTCCACATCTGCACTTTTCTTTGTATAAAAGATTTTTTTCCATTCTGAGTCAGATTTTGGAATGTATTTTTAAAGAAATGCCCCTCCTATGGGATGCTCAGAAATTTTAAACAATACTGCAGACAAACACTAAGGAATTTTTTAAACAAGCTATACTAATTCAAGCCTACTTACCTACCTGTAATTGGTATTATCATTTATATATTACAAGAAGAATTCTAAAGCTAGAGAACGAAAATAGATAAAACAATAACAGAAAATCCAGACCTCGTTAGTTGTACAGGATGGCACTTAAGAAAAAAAAAAACAAAACCAAAAAGACGAACTTATATTAAGCCAAAATTTTTCAAGTTGAATACATAATGCCACATAAAAAATTCAAATTATAAAAAGACACCAACCTTTGCCTGATTTTGAATAGTAAATGCTGCCAGAACATTACTAGGAAGTTCACAAAGGTGACCAACATGCACAGTCAATGCATGAAGCTCTTCCAGCAACACTGACGGTAACTGAGCTTCTAGTTCTTCATAAGGATGCAGCTTTCCATCATTTTCCCCCTTAGGAGGTTCCAGATACCTGAATGTACAGAAAAATGCACACAGTCAGAAAACAGGTAAGTAGCAGCTACACAAAGCTCTGTAACCAATTTAGTAAAATGTGTGTAAATCTTACCTGAAAATGAAAACTTTCACATAATGAAGAAACTTAAGACATTGATGCCTGATGCTCTCTGCTTCAGAGTGCAA
The DNA here is from genome assembly GCA_013397095.1 of Sterrhoptilus dennistouni. Classification (NCBI taxonomy): domain Eukaryota; kingdom Metazoa; phylum Chordata; class Aves; order Passeriformes; family Zosteropidae; genus Sterrhoptilus; species Sterrhoptilus dennistouni. Next base: position 1,418,566 of record VWZU01012542.1, read on the forward strand.
GCGTGAAGCTTGACCTGAAGTAAAAGAGATAAACAGCTTAAAGTAGATGTGACTACACCATGACTTGTTTAACATTTGCATTCTACACAGTAATTAAACCAGATCACTGGAAAGACATCCTCTGAGGACAAGTTGGGAGGGGACTGATGATAAACACCCACTTCTAAATGTCATCTTGCCAGAGGGATACTTTTTTTTTATCTTACCATCTCAGGCGCATATCCAGATACAGATGGAAAAGAGGACCCTCAGGAAAGGTGAGAGTAAGCACTCAGTGCTAGAAGAAATCATTCAGCCCTACTGCCCTGCTTCCTTGACTGCTTCCAAGACACTGTCAGTGTAAAACAATTTATCAGCACCCTTTTCTCTTGACAGACTTAAACAGGTGAACCTATTTGTAAATGCACTCTGTAACTTTTCCTTGGAAGCATCACTGTTGCACAGAACTTTCAGCTGTATAATGCCAAGAGCCATCCATTCACTATCTGGCCTTCCACTTGCAGCTCTGTATCCTCTCTCAGGCAGTTATTCTGGCTATATGTCTCCTTTCCTTTGTTCTCTAAGCTGTTGCTCTCAGGGTGTAACCATCCTCACCTTGTACCTGCAAGCTCAAACATCCCCCTTAGAGCAGAGATTCACTGGAAGTTATTGCCACTGTGTGAGAATCACTCCGTATTTATTCCTCCACCTTGCCTTGTAGCTTTCAGCTTATATTAGCAAAAGATGAAACTTAGTGCATAACAAACAAAATATAGTCATTTAAATACCAAATAACTACTGCCCAATAATATATATACACACAAAAGCTTAGCAAGCAGTCAGCCTGCAACATGTGTACTTGATTAGAACATGTGCTGATTATTCAGAGCATCTTCAATGCAAGCATCAAATGAGGACCTTGAGCAGGGCCAAACAAAAGTGCATCAAGCTAGAGGAGGTGCATGGCAAAAACTCTTGGTCACCTACTACACTGGACTGCACAGCCAAGGAAAGACAGTTCTCCTTGCTCCTTTCCCCAGCTGACCACAGAGGAGTCTTCCCTTTTTTCAGTCTTGCTCTCACTCTCCCTTTTGTTTTCCCCAATCTCTTCCAGTTAACCTGGAAATTCATATATGTCATTTGTTACAGACCCCAAAAGTAAAGCTTTGCGCATACAAGCCTATCTCAACGTCTTCTGAGCAACAACACTCAGCGGGCAAAGCAAACCACCTGGTACAAGCACCAGAATATTCCAGTGTACAGCCAACCTGCACCACACCAGAAGCCATAGCATCTGCCATAGTAATGAACCACAAGTTTAGAAAAGAGTGAATTGATCCTCTTAAAGTAATTTATTACAGCTACTACTGCTGATTTCTAGCAATAAAAATACAGTATCCTAAATTCACAGAAGTTCTGTTTAAGAAAAATTTTGTATTACAGTATTTTTACATGCCTTCTACACTGCACAGTTCTCAGTACAAAGTCTCTAAAGCTCAAGACTGATAGGACACAAATTTAATGTACAGTATTGATATCTATATCACACAGTACAACATATATTTACCGAGCCAAAACTCTTAACTGGGTTTTAAACAGTGGTGACAGCACATTTAAGATACCAATGGTAACCAACATCACCCTGACTGACCATTTTAAATGCTTCAATCCTCTGGACACCCTTCTACTACTAGCCCACTGCTACAAAGGGGGAACTGAGTCACAGCTGAATCAGTGACTTGCTCTGATTCAGAAAGCCTGGTGCAAAGCACAAAATTCAAGTTCTTTTTACTAGCTTAATTAACAAGTAGAAGAACAGGATACAAAGAAGAGAAGACAACCAAGCACGTACTTAAATTCAAGTGAAAAAGAAAAAACAACTACAGAACAGTTTCTTGATGTCCAGCTAAAATATAAACGTTTGAATCTAATTTTAAATGGGCTATTTCCATTTACTAAAAAAATAGATTTTCTGGGTACTATCAATAACTGCATATGGAAGAAGCTTGACTATAAATCCACATCAATGATTTAAATGGCAGAACATGACAGTATAAAAAAAATAATAGTAATGTGCAAAAAATATTCACTCATAGAACACTAGCATGTTATGTGTAATGAGAAGACACCATAGACAGTTTATTTCTGAGTAATTACTGAACTTCTCAACTTGCTAAGTAATTCAGCCTTCAACTTAGAATAAGCCCAAGGCTGCAATAATCCTTCAGAAACATGCTGCTTCTCATGCCTCAGTATTTAATTGAAACAAAGCATTTTGTAGTGATCCTGTTTCATCGATCCTACTGCAAAGACAAATTAAGTTTGTAAATAACCCTAAACTAAGTAAATATAACTAACTCGTTTAGACATAAGCCAATGGAACACTGAAAAAAATTCCAAACCATTACCTTTGTAACTAAAATAATTGTTGGGATGTTTGATGAAATTTTCTGGTTTTAATTAAAAGTTAATAGTTTTGCCAAGTTCTGCTCTAAGGGTGACACCTTAAGTCAAATTAATGCAAAATGCCCCACTGAGGTCAGTAAGGAGTGCCCTGTGCATCTACTACACAGGCAAATCTGTTTCCAAACCGACTCCCAACATTTCCACTATTTTCCTACTATCTTACCTCACTGGCTGCCTATATTTCTACCCTTACTGCACTTTTATGGTGCTTATATGCTTTTCTGAGGCACACTCCAAAATCCCTTGGTCAAGAGTCAAAGCACAAGCGTGATCTGTGAGAATTTACTTCTTTAATGAAAGGTAGTCAGTTGCCTATACCAATGTCAAATTAAATTTGTAAAACTTACCAAAATCAGATGAACCCATTTGTACTAGGTTTTCCAGTCTGTGTATCTGTTGCCTAATTAAAGGAATACAAAGATTTATGGTATTTATATAGGTAAAAGTTCTTTAACTCCACTTTAGTAAGCTCAAAATAGAACAGAGAAAGGTAAGAGGTGTTTCTTGCTTTGTAGTTCTGAAAAAGCTTATGGAAATGCAACTTAGAAAAGAGTTTTAGTGGAAGGCAATGGACATATCCAAGTGTGAAGGGATGACATTGAATAGATTTTTTGCATGTTTATAAATCATTAAACACAGTAACAAAAAAAACCCTACAATTGGCTAAATATTGGAGAAGGCAAAAAACAATACAAAGAACCCCAAAAGCCATTCATTTCCTGCAAGTGACCTTTCCACAAGTCTAAGACCTCTTTATATTTGACCATAGAATAAACCTAAAAGTTAGCCATCATGGCATATACTCAGTACATGCTAAATTAATCCACTTGTGAATTAGTACATCCTGTCAGCAGCTTCTCCTGCTTCCTGCTTAGGGTGTCAGCTCCTTAACTCCAGCACAAAGTATAAACAGCAAAAAATATAGTAGAGTAAAAGGTGTCTTTAGAAAAGCTAAAGCTCAGTTCAGCTTTGAAGAGGAAAGAGAACATTTTTAAAGAACCTAAGTACCACTGCAAATGAATATTTTTTAAAAAGCTGTAACCCAGGTAAATATTCGGCCATATTCTGTAACAACTGTTATTTGCAAGTGGTCTTACAGTAGAATCTCCACAGAGATAAAGCAGTACTAAACTGAATATATGAAAAGCACAACTGTATCAGACAGACTTTTGAAGGAAAATGCTGCATAAATTGAGGAGGGAGCTCCCTGCCTCATTTCTTATACAGTCAAAGCAATAACTACTGAAGGATTCTAAAACAGGCTACTTGGATCTAACACAAAATAAACGTTATCATGAAAAAGCCCTGAAAACTAGGAAGCATCTAAAAGACACAAAACTACAGGTTGTAACTTGCATATTAAAGTGCAAACACACAGTAAAATGACCTCCCTTAGCTCTTTCTTGCTTTCTTGGATAAAGCCATGTCAGCTACCCTTCCATCATTTAGATGGGTTGTAGAGTTTTTTGTTTGTTTTGAAATCAAAGTTGAATTTCTGCCTGGATTTTTCAAGGATTTCAACCATGTAAAAAGTAAGGAAGTCTGAAGAAGGAGGGCTTTATAAAACAGGGCTGTTGAGACTGGAGTTTAGAGAAGGAAGGTACCAGGAAGGAGCCACACAGAAAAAAAAAAAGAGAAAAAGACTCTCTGGTGAATTAACAAAGACAGAATACAGTGCGCTGATAAAATCAAAGCACAAACTGGACACAAGAAACAAAATTACTATTATTTAAATACACCATTTTAATTTCAATTTGCATTTGTACCTCAAGGATTGATCCTCATGGCTGTTAATCATTAAAACATTCGATTAGCAAATACACATTCCACCAGTTAAATTGGTACTTCTGTTTATTTATCAAAGATATATTATCTTAATATACCCACTTAAATGGTTACATAGCCTCATTCACTTAGAATCACACTTCTATCACATGAAAACCCATAAATAAGAATTTTTACTATGCAATTACTATTCTAACTTGCAGTTCTGCAGTATACTATTAAAAATGTAAATAATTTTAATTATAATATTAAGTATAATCTCAGGCATTAAAAGAGACTAGCTTTCTGTAAATATGTATTTAAACATAGATATTAACTGTACTGCATAAATTTAACTATTTACAGCCACCCTATCCTCAAAAACTATTGTAACTTTTACTTAACATATTCAATTTCCACAGTGGCAAAAGGAGTTTTTCAACTTTCAGTTGTCAACCGGTCTATAAATGAAACTGTTCCATTTTATGACTGAAGAAAAGAACTAAATGTTTTTGCAGAGACATTCCCCTTTGCAGAGGGGCTTGTCAGACCAAAAGACAACTTAGCAACCAACCATCCAGCCAAGAGTTAGCAGAAATCCATTATTCACACCAGGTCAGTAGGTTTTAAGGATGTACAGCTCAAATAACTTAAAAACAACAATAAAATACATTATGTCTTATGTTCATCACTAGTACAATTACAGAGCAATTTACATTACAGGGGAAAAAAAACCCAACTTAAAAAATAGCCATTTAGTTCAACATTCCTGTGTCACTGCCCAGTGATTTTATCCTCATGAACAGTTAAAAAAAAATAATCAGACTAAACACTGGAACTTTTAACTTAATTATACTCCTATCTCTCCCTTTATCACTTTGGTGTTTTTTTAAAAACACAGTGAGGTCAAAGCTTGCAACAAACAAGCAAAGCTAAATAATAGTTGTTTTAATACACTTCCAGTCTTCTATGTCACCATGTTCCAATAAGCCAAACCCCATCAATCATGCTGCACATCATGCCCTTGGTCATACCCTAAAGGGATGGAAGAATCCACTGTAATGAAAGCAATGATGGAATACATCACATACATTTGTGAAATCATACAAAAGCTCCTCTCCCATCCACTCTCTCTGCATGTACTGTACATCCTGAGGATTATCAGTAGCAAAGAGGATTATCAGTGATCTGTGTATTTGCATTGACCAGATTAAGCATCTACATTGAAGTAGTCAAACACTGAGTAACTGTATCTGAAGAGATTGCTGAAGCTATCCTAATCCAAACAATTGAAGAAAGCACTGCATCCGGCATTTATAGTATTTGATTTTTAACCTCACTTTCCTTTATGCACAAAAAAGGACTAAAAATCTTCAAAAGACAACTTCAATTATATGGGTAGCACAATCTCATTCAAGAAAATCTTACAACGTCTATTCATATCATTCTGAAGCTAGAGCCTTCTAAATTAACCCCAACACTCTGTTGCAATAACTATACTTAATTTTATTTTTATCTGGTGATGCCTAAGATATGCATCACACTACCCAGAAACTTAATAATAAGTCACATAATATTAAGAATCCATGACACAATGCACTTCTTCCTGCAATTCCATCTGTGTCTTATCCATCACTTACTGGAGCATTAAACAGACAGCATTAATCTTTTTTAGATTCATTGCACAGCCCACAGTCTTTTATGATGTTACTTTTGAAAACGTGAAAAGTTTGTTATACCCTTACAGTAGGTATAATTACAGATGTGGATTAATTACAAAATACAATGTTATCATACCTAAGTAATCCAAAGAGAAATCCACAGGATTCAACTAATGCCATTTCAGTAACCCACTGAAAGCCAAACAATTCCACTGTATTTTCTTCGTAGTCATTTGGATAAGGATCTAGTCTCAGCAAAACCCTGCAAAATAGAGCCAACAATATTTATACATTTTCCAGTAAAAAATCCATGGAGTACAATATTTACAGCTGGCATATGTACCACCAATACTTTCTGAATTTATCAGCAACATGTACATGACAGATGTCTCAAAGACAGTTGTACCTTTTGGAGCAATATGATCTATATAAAATATGACAACTCCTAGCTTCAAAAGCATAAAAACAGGATATAGTCACAGGTCACAGAGTATTTTGGAAACAAAAATTAACAGGTTACCCACTTGAAGTATTTTCATACTTACAAAGGGGCTGAGACATAACATACAGACTGCGAAGAGAAGAGGCTCTAGGTAAGATAACACACTGCTCTGTATGCTTGGGATCTGTCTAAAGGCACACTATATACCTAGTAACTAGAATGCTAGAATATACATTTGTTCATTTACATGCATTTAATAATATTTATACTGAACACACTGCTAAAAGCACACTTTTAGGTAGATGAACAGATAAGGGTCAAAATGAGACCTTGTCATTATAACTTAAGCTAACACTGGGCCATAATTATTCTTTCCTCTTTCTAAAAATAATTAAATAATTTCAGAATTACCATTTTACTCAAAGTGGAGAAAATCAGACACCTGTATTGTTAAAACATTATGATTGTGCAAATAAAAAATATTTCATTAACATGAATTTTAAAAAATTACAGCAAACAGCAAAAAGCGCAGTAAATCATTTCAGAATTTTCCCATTGCCTTTCTTAAAATAATCCCACAAAGACGAAACTCAGTTCTCTAATATGTAAAAAATATTTTTATTTTAAAAATTAAAAATATATACTGGGCAAGTACATAGTTTCCATTACATTACACACAAAATTCATATTCTGCTTGAACTATGCACTATTTCCAATTTCATTCTCACAGGTAAAAAGAGAATCGGCTGAATAATTGTCTCAACCTCCCATAACACCTTAGTTCACTTGGTAACTTCATGAACACTGGACTGTTTTGAAGCCTCCAGCAATTAAATCCAGCTACTCCAGTTCCAAGCAACAACAACAGAAGAGTCCTGGAGGCTTTTCTAGGACTTTGCAATCAAGGTAAAACATAAATACACAGTAGAAGAACAGTGCTATCACAACTATAGTGACTGGGAAATCTGTCTACAGACAAGCTCCTCAGTGAGTTTTACTGACAGAAACAATTTCAGGTGCAATGTTTCTTTGCACCTGAATGTGGAAATGTGGAATCCCCTGTTTAGACATTCATACAGATACAGGATCCCTCAGTCATTTACTTGACATAAATTTGAATGAATGTGCTCTGATGCAACTACAATATATGATAAATAAGGCAGAGAAAGGGGGAGGTGCAGTGGAAGCCCCCTTAAGCCTTTAGGGAAAAAAGGTAACAACACAAAATACAAAGCCTGGCAGAAGGACAGACAGACAGATTAGGCTTTTGTAGGAAAAACAAGACAACCCCTGTAAGATGAGCAAATAGCACAGAAAACGAAGGTGAATGACAGACAATAAGGCAGAAAACAACTAAACCAATGTGACATTTCAAAATCTCACAGAAAATAATTATTTGCTGTGCCTATGACTTCAGAACCTTGAACCAGAATGCATGCAAGGGTGAAGCTTTGAGAAAAATGGTTTAAAAGCTACTAGGGCCAGCCCCAGGAATCTGGGAAAGCCAGGCAGAGTAGTAAAGAGAGAAAAATGGTCAGCATTTAATAGAGCACATGACTGGGAAAAGCAGTGCTGAAGCCTCCTCAGAAAGTTAAGTGATCTCAGATGCTAGTCCAGAACAGGCCAGTTTTGAATTATCTTAAAAGGCTTGTAAATGATCATTAGAGTATCTTATAAGTAACTTCGGAAAGTTAAGAACTGCATCTAGAGCACCATTCAAAGCTGTTTATGAACACAACAGGCCTTCCCACTTTGGTATCACCAACCTGATTTCAGGATCAGAAGAGCTGAAGAACAAACTGATTTGGAAACCTGTCAGCATTCAAAGGCACCAAACATGAGTGGAAAGAACATCTTGGAAGCTTTTGTATTTGTAATTCAAAGAACTCTCATACCTCTTAAGAGACCCACTTGCTAAATAAGACTCCGCAAAGAAACTTCTCCCTCCATTTTGGCTGCCAAAAGCACAAGAAAAGCAAGACGGCCTTGAGCTCTCATTCTCCACTTCCATCGCCAGCTCCAAGCTTTCCGTGAGAAATGGGGATGTGGAGGAAGCCCCGAAGTCATCCTCCATTGTTTTCACCTGGTCCAGAAAATAAATAAATACAAAAATACTCATAGCACTTCTGCAAATAAATTTCTCATTGTTACAACTCCACGTCATCCTTCAGCTCAAGTGAGGACACAGATTTGACCACCGGTAACACTGAAGTAAAAGCTGAGACACCACCAAGAAGGGCAGTCATGGTCACATGCCCTGTCATGCAATTCTGCCACTTTGTGCAACCACATTGTCCTCATTGAACAGAGACTGTTAGGGAAGGTGTATCAGTGATTAAAAAAAAAAGCCCCAAACAGGTACATTTTCTTCTGGTTTAGCTCTCTAAATTAATTAATGAGTTTAGACCAGCAGTAGGCTATAACACGATGTAGGAATGCATTACAAAGCTACTTCCAGCAACACTCCATTTTACAACCAGAGTAGCTATGCTGTGGAAGTACATCATGTATTACAAGCTCCTAATATTTAAAAAAAATCTAACTACCTAGGAATCTGAAAAAAGAGACACAAAACCATATGGATTACCATGTCCAAAAGAAGTTCACTGTACAGTTAATATTAGTGTATTCATATTTGATACAATACACTGAAAAAGCAGAGGCAACAGGATTTAGAGAATCCTATAATATACAAACAATATAACTAAACCGCTAAAGTTTTCAACTTCTTTGCTGGTAGATTTTGATATGGTTCTTGCAGAAACTAGTATACAGCATGGCTAGAAATTGGTATTAAGAGGCTTAATTAAAAATAAGCTCAAGGGGAAAAAGAGAAGAAAACAGTTTCTGTTCTACTTTCTCACATCCATTCCCATTCCTGCGGAGCAGGCGGCTGTGCAAGCAGGGAAAGAATGACTCCTGTGCTCCAGTTTACAGCAGGACCCTCTGCACGGGTGTTGGCACAGCTGAAGGGAATGCTCCCACCCACAACAGCTCCTAAGGAAAGCCTGTTTAGTTCGGGGTATCAAAATCGCCCCACGCGATAGGAAATCCTGCGGGAAGTTACAGAACAGGGCAGCTCTTCCCGGCCATAACTTCCACCCGTTCTCTACTCGTCTACCACATCCCTGATGCAACGGAAAAGTACTTTAAGCACCTCAAGCTCCTTGTCCTCCAGGCAGAACCTTCCAGGCGGCTGCAATCCGCGGGCAGGAGCTGCAAAGCGGCGGGAGGCCCCAAACACGGCCCGCACGGGAAACGTCTGGGTCCCGCACCGCCGCCCTCTGCCTGGGGGGCGCTTCCCCGGCGGGCCAGCCCCGGGCGGGCCGCAGAGGGCCCCGG